>CP092880.1:48509165-48529542 GCA_030710605.1 Cordylochernes scorpioides
CTAAATTGGGCAAGCAAAATTTCGAGTTTTGCGAGAATTCCGATTTTTTCTCGTCGTGCAATTTATCAAATATTGGGTGATTTTTTTTCTTTCTGGTACATTACGTTGTTTCTGTAGACATGCCAAGATGTACGTAGAAACGAGGTTTGTATAAAACTACATAGGATATCTTTATAACTTATATATAATATATTAATATATAATATGTTTTTATTGTATAATATTAATAATTCTATATACAGTTACGAGCGTCAAGCATGGCCTCTGCCACGGTTTGCTTTTTTTTTTTGGAATGGCGCCCTCCCTATTGGTCGGCTACGATCACGCCACCTTTGCCCCCCCCCCCCCCCCCCCTTTCTGTATTTTATTTTATATATTTTTATTCTGTATATTATTTCTGTAACTATTGTGTTGGAGCGGGTCTCTCCTTAAATAAATGCATATATTAGTTAATAACCAAATGGAATCCTCTCTTTCTTTTTCCCAGTAAGAGACGCCTACGGAAGCCAAGAGTACATAGACAGATAAAGCACATAGGCTATAGTTATTAACTAAAATATGCATTTATTTAAGGGGCCAATTTATAATTGTAACAAATAGTATTTGAATCAAAACATTCAATCGGGTAAAACACGGGCGTTGCCCGGGTCATTCGGCTAGTATATAATATAGAGGAATATTTTGCTGTAAGAAATTAATCAATATAAAGAAAAAACATCTTTTCAGTCAATATTGACGCGAAAACTATGCGACGTCTATCAATCGTCTTTGCAAACTTGCAAAAAAAAAAAAGGTTGATCACAAAGCCCCCACAACATCAGCTTTGGTAAATTACAACGGTCCACCTGAAGACCATGGTTTCTAGATAATGGTCTTAATTAGTCTAGGGCGTTCTATAATTTTATAGGATTCCCTAGGAATTCCTAAATAACGCATAATGTTTTCGTCTATTCTATATACAGTTACGAGCGTCATTCTTCATCAGTCATCTCTGTCACCGTTTGCTTTTTTTTTTGGAATGGCGCCCTCCTATTGGTCGGCTACGATCACGCCACCTTTGCCCCCCCCCCCCCCCCCCCCACTCGCTTTTTCGTTTTTGTAACCATTGTATTGGAGCGGGTCGCTCCTTAAATAAATGCATATATTAGTTAATAACCAAATGGAATCCTCTCTTTCTTTTTCCCAGTAAGAGACGCCTACGGAAGCCAACAGTACATAGACAGATAAAGCACATAGGCTATAGTTATTAACTAACATATGCATTTATTTAAGGCGCCAATTTATAATTGTAACAAATAGTATTTGAATAAAAACATTCAATCGAGTAAAACACGGGCGTTGCCCGGGTCATTCGGCTAGTATATTATAAACTAATATTGAAATATATTAGGAGGGACTGTATCATCAGTAGTGAACTCCCTTGATATATCTTTCATCGTAGTAAGAAAATTAGGAAGATGTGTTTTATAAAAAGTAAAAGGTGCAGTAAAACGCTTTTATATATTGTATTGATTTATAATACATTATAATGCGGCTTATGATTGTAAATCGACGTTTGACAAGTTTTACCGTAAATGTTTCTTTTGAACAAAAAATCGTAATTCATTTTAAGGAGAAATAACGACTATTTCTATCCTTAAGGTGAAGTATGAAAGGGTGAATTGTGAAGAGTAATGCTTTTCCGTTCATCATTACTCTTCACAATTCATCCTTTCCTACTCCATCTCTAAGGATAGAAATAGTCGTTATTTCTCCTAAAATAATTTACGATTTTTCGTTCAAAAGAAACATTTGCGGTGTTAAACGTCGTTTTACTTTAAGTATATACTTGTATATTGAGTTTATTTTATTACTGGAAGTTCGAGAACTCTCTCCAGCCAGACTTATTGTTTCTTCTAGAGTTTGTTCAAAGATATTTAATTTGGTTAGTTTATCTTCTTCTGTCTCTTTCTATACCTTTTTTCCTATAAACAAAACATTTGAAGATGGGTTTCTTTCAAGCATTCCATTTCTATTCTTATATCTCAAATATATCCATATCTCAGAATTGAGTTTTAATCTTCTGAATCATTAGCTGATACCAAAATTCTCGCATTGGACTCAATTAGAACCAAAGTTTTTTTAGTTAAGGTTTTTCATACGTGTTGGAGTTGGTCGACTCTATTAGCAATAGCAATATGCATAGGTGAAAACTTTAATGAATAAAACAGCTAAATATATAATTAAAGGAAAAAGGGCGTGGCTGGATCTGTGGAAAAAAAAGACATTTATTTTGCAAATTATTGGAGGGTTTGCTACCTCTTTATCAATAAATCGCGCAAAAACTTGGAAATAATTTGAATATTTACATATATTATACACAAATTTGTAAAATAATTCTAAATTTGTGTGCATCGAATTGATAAAGATATATCAATTCCTGGAATTATTTTGGAAAAAAATATTTTTTTACAGATATAGGTACGCTCTTTTTGTATGATAATATTTAATGGATCACCTTTCAACTCAAACTGATAATAGTTAAATATGTTTTTATATGGTGACAATGAAGATATGTATGGGTGTGCTGTACCTGTGTTTTCGTATGTATGTTGTCTTCCGTTTGTATAACAATGAACTGAAGCTTAAGATCTGTGAATTTGAAAAAGCTAAACACTTTTATTTACAATTGAAAGCGAATACCTCTATTAAGAATCGTTTTTATATTAAAAAACTGTTATATTTTAGCGAATTATTTCTTTTTTAAGTAATATCTATCTTCAACCTTAAGTTTTATGTATTGAAATTATAATTTGAAAAGAAGTATATCACCTATTTTCATTCAAGAGGTGTCCTTTGTGAAGCGGCTAAAGTCTAGAAGACCTGTGGTGTCTGTTCCTTGTGACAATTTCACCCATTAGATGAGAAACCAAGTACGGTTTAAGTTAAAGGGATCCCCATTGAATATAATTATATAAATAATGCATAACATGGATTTGTTGAAAAAAGTTATTTTAAAATATTTTAATTTATTGGTCGACGATGAGATTGCGGAGCAGGTGATATGGATGGCTGTGCTGGAGTAGACCTTCATTTTGTGTCTGGATGCTATATATATAGTCCCTATTTCTGCTCCGCGCTTATGAAATTGAAGACTTGGGGCGATGGCGTCGACCTTTCATATTAAATATTACTTTTCCTTATTACTAATAATTGTATATAGTTGCGGAACTAATGGTTTCCTCTGCTGCTCTTTTCCTGTTATTGCACCTTGTACGGAGAATCTGTATAAGACTAACGTCTTAATAAAGGCTTTGTGTGTGTGTGTAATATTTCAATTTATGGCCCAAATTACGCTTTGAAAAACTTTATGCAATAAAGTGATAAATAGTGAAAATTATCTCTCTCGAAATTCTTTAAATAAATATGTTTTCTTTCACACAGATTCATGTACACTTTTTTCTATACGAATATTAAGAAAAAAGGCATCTACTTATCGTGCAACTAAAAGCTTGCGTCATCTATCGGAATAGGTATCAACTATTCGTTGATTTAAAATTATTCCAGAATTGGCCAAAACTCATTCTTGATTTATCAAGAAAACCTAACCACGTACGCGTTTCGGGCTGTTGGCCCTTGTCAGCGTGGTGAAAGCTGTACCTCAAATACCAAAAAAAAAAAACTGGCCATTCAGGTATCCTGAAAAAGGATTCAGCAACTTTCAGTTGCACGATAAGGAGATGCCTTTTTCTTAATTTATGAACCTTATTCCAGTACAATGTCACATTTGTACTAATCTTTCAATTTTTCTATATAGGTGCTGTATGTTGGAGGCTTATGAAAGCCAAGTATTTGATATGTGGATTCTATTTTGAAAATATAATAAACAAGAAAGCATAAGTACTTAAAATTCTTTCGCTTCTGGAAATAATTAGTTAGAGATGATCCGTTTTTTTTTTTTTTAAATTCGTATATACATAGGGTCGTTAAATACCTTAACTAGGAGTTTATTTTAACTACTATATAGATAGATATAGTAATTTAAACCAACAACCCCATATTGAATAATAATTATAACAAGATTTTCATGTTGTATGATAGAAACACATCTGTAAATGATTATACGTATAATTGACATGTGTCATTACATCACCATATGTAATGTACTTTGTACAAACTGAGGATAAATAAATAAAACTCTGTAATAGATTATGAGTTGAGCTGAAGCAAGAGATAGAAGTCAAAAACGTCTAAAATCGAGATAGATGGAAGTCCCACAACAACATCTAAAGATAGATAGGAAACTGTCAGGATGGCGCCAGTGTACAATTTCGCCAGCCGATCCACGCTCTTGTTGCATCTGCTGAAATGCAGTACTTCCTCTCTCGGCAAAGATATATAAGGCCTCCGTCCTAGCCAAAAATATAGTCACTCCACCATCAGCGTGTGCCCTCGTCGGTTGTGTCCAAGGTCCACCTCATCGACCATGTAGAACAGTAAGAACTCTTCTATCTCCATCTTTCGCTCCTAGCTCAACTTTTATCTATTCACGGAACTTTCTTAGTGCAAATGTGTCTTTGGTTTTTGTGTGGACATTCCCAAGCTTTACACTCTGCCTCGACCACGACTGCCTGTACTCTGTGAGAACTGTTAAAGGTCTCCCAAGGGGCAGAGAGGTACTGGAAAACTCTCCACGCCCTGACTGTCCCTCTCTGTTACTACAGGTTTGCCCCTTTCGGTTACCATACCACAACGAGAGACCCTCGGTTACCACAGTATAGCGAGAGTCGACAGGATTCTACAAGAGTCAACAGGATCTCACCACATAGATATATTTTCATGGGCGAAATTTGAGAAGTTTTACTTTTTATCATGTTTTATCGGGTTTCAGACAATAACTCTGAAAAATATTACCTTTATTGAAGACACAAGATAACCAAGTGGGAACAAAATTTCCATTGTGTCCATGAGTGTGTTGCAAATAGAAATGCTTTTAAAGTTCCATATAGCTAAGACATAAGAGAGAGTGAATTGGCAAACAAAATTTATTAAAATGTATATGTAGTAATGCGTTTTGTTATCCTGTTGGATGAATGCAGTGTAACATGTTGGTTGCAGTCGTGGTGGCCACAATGTTTAGAGTGGGTTCAGGCGTGGAATTGGGATTGCACAAAAGGATGAGACATGTTGGATGTCACCACAGAGATGGCGAGAGAGTAAGTGAAGCCGACGCCGGTTAGGGCAGATCTGTAGAGACGGGTCTGTCAACCATCGTGTCTCAAAGCGGACTAATCTGTTTGAGTAAGAAAGGGGCACACCTAGGAACCCGACTTGTTTTTCGGAACATTTTCCTCCTACAGGCGCCGACTGTCACTCACTCGAAATTTCATTTGTTACCTTGGCAATTACACTACATCTATACAACACATGGACCTCTAGATATATATTGGAATATATTACAACATATGTATATATATATATATATATATATATATATATATATATATATATATATATATAGTTATTTTTATTTTTGGAAAAAATAGGAAAAGTAAAATATTAAGAACTACAGATTTTGAATTAATTTTGAGTCAGAACAGCAAGCTAATTCTGTATCAAATAGTATAGTTATGAGAATTTTAGGATTTATATTCATTTTTATTTAATTTAAACATGTGAGGTTTGTTTTTCAATTTTTTGTAATAAATAATTAGTTAGAATATATTATAATAAAAAAGAAGAAAAAAGTAACACCAGCAAAGCATCGGCAGTTACGCGTCATAGGCTGGGTGAAAAAAGGAATAAGCGAAGAGAAAGTTTTATAGAGAAGAGCAATAACAGAACCATGATAATAATTTTCCAAATATAAAATTAAGCTAATTAGAGAGAGAGAAGTATTATCTTATATCGTGTACTCCACATTTACACTAGATTGTTTTTAAAATAGGCTCTAAAAAAAATTCCCTAAAAAAAAAAATCGCAAAAATCGACCTTCTTTTATCAAGAGAGAAAATAGAGCAAAAAAATACTTCTCTCTCTCTAATTAGCTTTATTTTATATTTGGAAAATTATTATCATGGTTCTGTCTTTGCTCTTCTCTATAAAACCTTCTCTTCGCTTATTCCTTTTCCACCCAGCCTATGACGCGTAACTGCCGATGCTTTGCTGGTGTTACTTTTTTTTCTTTTTTTATTATAATATATTCTAACTAATTATTTATTACAAAAAAATAAAAAAAAACAAACCTCACATGTTTAAATTAAATTTAAAAAAAATTATAAATCTTAAAATTCTCATAACTATACTATATATATATCTTATTATTAAAGCGCAAAAAATGTTTGTTTGTTTGTTCCCTAACTCCTCTCTTAATATTTTCTTTTATACGACAATATTTCGTATACATATTACATTTAGTCCCGGAATTATTCAGGTAACTTCAAAATTATATTTAAACTTTTAAAAATAACGCAGTTAGCAAAAATACGCATTTAGCTCGACGTTAAGCTCGACGTTTGCGACACGCTCGGCCATTGATTGAAATAAATATTAAAATATATATATTAATATATAAATATAAATATAATATATAAATATATATATTAATATATAAATATATAAATATAAATATAATATATAAATATATAAAATATAAATATATATATAATAAATATAATATAATATCTTATTATTAAAGCGCAAAAAATGTTTGTTTGTTTGTTCCCTAACTCCTCTCTTAATATTTTCTTTTATACGACAATATTTCGTATACATATTACATTTAGTCCCGGAATTATTCAGGTAACTTCAAAATTATATTTAAACTTTTAAAAATAACGCAGTTATTAAAAATACGCATTTAGCTCGACGTAAGCTCGACGTTAGCGACACGCTCGGCCATTGATTGAAATAAATATTAAAATATATATACAGTCGAACTTGGATAATTCGAACCTCAAGGGACCATAAAAAAAAATCGAATTATCCAAAAATTCGAATTAAAGATGTTTTGAATAAAGGCTTAAGGCTTCTAGGGACCAAGATAAATATTCGAATTAAAGAGGTTTTCGAATTAAAGAAGTTCGAATTATCCAAGTTCTACTGTATTAATATATAAATATAAATATAATACAGTCGAACTTGGATAATTCGAACCCCAAGGGACCATAAAAATTTTCGAATTATCCAAAAATTCGAATTAAAGATGTTTTGAATAAAGGCTTAAGGCTTCTAGGGACCAAGATAAATATTCGAATTAAAGAGGTTTTCGAATTAAAGAAGTTCGAATTATCCAAGTTCTACTGTATATAAATATATATATTAATATATAAATATATAAATATAAATATATAAATATATAAAATATTAAAATAATAAATATATAAATATTCGTAATTTACACTAGCCACATCAGCCACATATTTTATAATATTCATAATTCATAATTCATACTTTTCATACTTGCCTTCTCTTTTCTAATTTTTATAGTCTAAATATTTAAATGCGTACTTTTAACGACGACATTTTTCATTTTAGTAAATCATTTTACACTTTAATAACATTTTTCATTTTTAATTTTTCATTTTTCATTTTAGCACCGTTTTTTATTTTGTTAAGGTCATTTTTTCATATTTTTTATATTTTAAGATTATCTATAATATCTAATTATCAATGCGCAAAAAATGTCTTTTTGTCTGTATGTATGTTTGTTCCCTAACTACTCTCTTAATATTGCTTATATTAAATATGCCTATGCGTATTAAATATTAATTTTTATATTAATATAATATAATATATTATATATAATATATAATATAATATATAATATAATATATTTAATATAATATATTTATATTCTTTATTCGATATTTAGTTAATATTCATTTTGATATTTAGTGAATATTCAAAATAGACGCTCAAAATGAAATAGAATAAAATTTCAATATATATCGAAAATTGATCTATCTCACATTGTTATATTATAGTGTTATATTATAGTGTAACGTTTTACACTATACACTATATTTACACTATACATTTTTACACTATACATTTTTACACTATACTATAAAATGTTGATATTATGCCGTGAGAGTACAACTGAGAGTACACACTAAATAAAATAGTAAGAATAATATAATTATATAATATGCAGAATTATGCAGAAATATGCAGAATTATGCAGAAATATATGCAGAAATATTATGCAGAATTATGCACAATTAGAATGCAATAAATGCAATATTTGAATGCTATCGAAAAGGTGCTTTTTAAATTAAATTAAAATGATTAATTATTATTATACAATAATTAAAATTGATGTTAGAGTTTCAAAGAAAATCTAAAAATGAAAATGTTGTTAAAGTAAAAAATTAAATTGTGCTGTCTTATATTATTGTTTTTTATTGTTGTCTCTTATAAATGTCTTAAAGTTGCAAAACCTATATATATAAAGGAAAAAGAATGACCGTTTCTCTTTATTATATTAATTAATATATAGCTAACTTGTTTTTGACTTATAGGCAGGATTGTATGTGCTTTAATTTCTTTTATTAGAGCGACGTAAGGCGCGCTAAATTTGCTAGTATATATTAATTTGAACAGTGTTTTCAGTAAAAAAAAAAATAGTTTTACATTTCTTTTATATATATATTGTTATTTTTATTTATTTTTATACGAAAAATATTTTACACATAGTACAAATAATTTTAAATATAAAATAGGCGTCATTGTTAATTTTCAAAATATTCATACCTATATTTTACAAAATTTATATTGTCCATAATATAAATATATATATCAAATTTTTTGTCCTCATTGAATATAACAAAATATTTTTAAAACTTAATGCTGTTGACGTTATGTGGCGCTGAGTTTGTTGTTGACAAACTTTAAAATGTTATAACACCTTGATAAAGGTTGGCGTTCAGCCAACTGAAATATTGGTAAAATACAGAGGGTGTTCACACTTATAGGAAACGAGCGCCCGGTGTAAAAAAGGAACTATTACTTTATTTAAAAAAAAATAAAAAATTCTAACACGCAATACATATCTTTAGTTATTTAAAAAAAAATGCCCTTCAAATACAATAATTTCATAAGAGGTTATATTTTAGGACTTTGCAGAGCTAATCTTACCTATTTGGACATAATTAAAATATGCAAACAAGATGATATCAACATTTCTAAAAAATGTATTTATAATATTATTGACGACAAAAATATCAAGTTTTTATTTAAAGCACCTACGGTGAAATGGACAAAAGATTATCACCCTATATCTGTGAGAACTCCTGCAACAGTCAAAAAAGTGAAAAAATATATTACAAAAGAAAATCCTATGCCACAAAGAGATATAGCCAAATTAATAGGAACATCAGTGTCAACAATAAATAAAATAATAAATAAAGATTTAGGCCTAAAAGCTACAAAAAAAATATGCGGTTCACAAATTGTTTCAAAGCCATATTCGTCAGCGACACACTATCAGCAGATATTTTATGAAAATTTATTGGCTGCTGATAGATGGAAATCTATTGTTACCTATGACGAAGCATGGGTATATTTAACCGATTGCGACAGAAAAAGAGCTAAATACTATCAAAAAAGGGTGGAATAATCTAGGCCAATTTGGTTGAAGGAATGTGCCGGAAGTTACCCCAAAGGATTTATGGTGGCATGCGGTATATCATATGAAGGAAAATTAAAAATAAGAAAAGTTGAGAGAAATGCCAAAATAAAGTCGGAGTACTGTCAAAACAACTTTTTGGAACCTATATTTTTAAATGATATTCTCTCTATCTATGGAAAACAGAGCAACAAAGTCTGGTTTCACCATGAAAACGCCAAAAGTCATACCTCATCTTCAACCCAAGCTTATTTGGAAGATTTAAGGCAAAGAACAGGAATCAACACTATTCCAAAGAACAGAACCCCTGTAAAATCTCCTGATTTAGCCCCGATGGATTTTTGCATTTTTGGATGCCTTAAAAGATCACTTGGAAAGAGAAACCCTAGGATAATTGAAGGTCTCTGGAAAGTGGTAAAGGAAGAATGGGATCTTTTGAGTATGACCATGATTAGAAAGTGTCTGTTATCGTGGAAAATCAGGTGCCGTTCTGTAAATAAACAAAAAGGCTTTAAAATAGAACCTTTGAAAATTTTCAAATATGGTGGTAATTTTTAATATTTTATAATAAAACTTGTTTCCTATAAGTGTGAACACCCTCTGTCAATGATATTTTGATCCAATATATGCCTTTTTAATTAAAAAAATATATATCACAACATATATATGAAAAAAAAGTGATGAGGATGATATTTTGTTGTCGTAAAAATTGAATCAAAGGTTAGCATCATTCTGTAGCCCCAATTAAAAAACAAAATAGCGCAATATCGAACAGAGGAGTATATTTGATCCAACTGGGAGGATTCGATACTGATGAAAAAGGTACTCAAACCTTTTTTACATTGCGGTTATAAAGATAGAAAGGTGTTTTATTTTTAAAAAAACCGTGCTAAATAATTTCCTCTATACGGATGAAGGCCTAATGCCAAAGACGTTTGAAAGAAAATCAGGGAAGTGAGGTGTCGACAACATCTGTGACAGAGATATTATCTGGTGAAAAGATGTCACCAGATGTCCGTAGTTGTCTCAACATTCTGTCGCCACCTGACTGAGAACAATAAATGGAAGGCATCTATTCTCTCACTGTATTCTACTCACACACAACTTGATGTGAATAACGCAGCTCGGTTCTTCTCACCAAGTTCATTTTACCCGAGTGTATAGATACTAAAAGAGAGAAGAGAGAGAGAGAGAATCCTTTATTTTCAAAATCAATTTTTAAAAAATCCAATTGTATTTGGATTTAAATAAGTTACCTGATCATCCTAATCCTTATTATCTAAGATTAATATCCACATAAACAACCAATTGTACAAATTTTACTTCCATTTAAAGTTGGATATATAGATAGATAGAATGAGGAATGCCTACCATACGAACATATCCAGAACGACATTCACTTCTAAGACTCATTGAAGTTTTCAGCTTTGATAATGGATTTATCATCATCATTATTTTCTTCAAAAGGACATACATACAGACGTGTTAAGGCAATTACTTTCATAGACAAAACTTAAGGAAGTTGTACCTTCTAACATATATATTTAAATATATTTAAACCTGTCTATAGCGCCCTCTCTTGGGACTCACCAAAATGTGCTATAGAGAAGGAATGCTATAGACAGGCCACCTTTAATGTAAATCGCATCGTACTACGTATATAAAATCAGGTGCTATAGAGAGGAAGACGCTATTTAGAGGGGGCGCTATAAACATGTTTAACTGTATTTAATTTTTTGTTCTAATACCTTCAATTCTTATTTTCCCCCTATATTCTGCTACTATGACGCATAACTGCCGATGCTACAGCGTGAACATTTTAAAGCCCTATGTTGTTACATAAAATACAAAACCTTTTTGATACCTTTAAAATAATATTTATCTAATTTCTTGTTTAACTATCAATACTCCTTCACTTATTACAATTATCTTTCATTTATTATAGATATAACTACATACATATATGTAATATTGTTGCAAATGTGATCCTGCCGACGTATGGATGAACTGGCAGTCGTGTACGTGAGGCGAGTGTTGATGTTCTTCCCACACTCGGACAACAAGAAGCAGAGGCAGGGCTAGATGTTAGCACCTAGAGTGATCGGGGACAGCCCACGGGACAGAGGTAGAGGCCATGAAACAAACTTGGATGCTTATCCCCGAGACATGGAGAGAGAGAGTGTATGAGACAGAAGCCGCGTGCCGATGGCCACACTCTAGAACATCTGTTGACCCCCTGCCAAAACCTGTCCTGTTTTCAGGGGTCGTCTATAGAGAGTCCCTGGGGGCCCCACATGGGCTTTGGCATTTTCCTCCTCTCTCCCCAGCTGTCCCCAGCTGACCGCTCTTTGGATTTTTATTTTGACGTCAACATTTTTATTTTTACATACAAATAGGTGTTTACAGGTATTATTAATAAAGATATAGCATATATACAAAATATGGGGTGTCAGCAAATAGAAACGGTGTACATTTAAAAAGAAGGGTCGAATATTTTTAGTAATCGGCTCTAACTAATTGGAAGATATGTAACATATACTAAAAGTGTCATACAGTTTAAAATATACGATATATATATATATATTAAAAATAAAGAAGCCATTTTCTGACCACGAGCACATGTGCTTTTTTAGATTACAGAGCGCCATCTAGTGGAGGAAAAATAACCTAAACGTTTATTTAACTTGCTCCGTGATATTTGACCAACCCAATTTCTTGATAAATCAAGAAAAGCCATCCACGAACGGGTTTCGCGCTGTTGACGCTCGTCAGCGTGGAGTAGGCTGTACCACTGCGACCAAAAGGTTTTTTTGGTCCCAGAGGCTTCTTGAGAAACTAAGAAATGGGTATTTTAGGCCAAATTTGCGTAAATGCGCTTAACACATGAGAAAACAATAGAAAAAATAAAAGATAAGTGGGACAGATGTTGATAATAAAAATAAAGAAGGCATTTCCTGACCACGAGCACATGTGCTTTTTTTAGATTACAGAGCGCCATCTAGTGGAGGCAAAACTTTAACAAGGTCTAGGACTGGACATCATTCTAGATCAATTCGAAGAACAATTAAAGGCTATGACGATAAAGTAATATCTTTAAAAATTCAAATACTTAATAAGAAAGATCCGTTAAATCTATATATATATAAAATTCAATGTTTGTATGTTTGTTTGTATGTCCGGTATACAAATTCGCAGTAGTTCACTAATTCAAACCAAAATTTCCATACATAGGTAAAAAAAATACGGGTAAGACGATAGGCTATTTTAAAAAATATATAAATCAATCATTAAAACTATATATTCAAATTATTCTACTTAGCTCACGAACAGCGCCCTCTATCAAAGATTAGATTAAATTATGCTGATGCAAACAAATAGACAATGCTAATAACTAACAATTCTAAAAAAAAATCTTATCTAAATATATATCACTCGGGTAGATATGCACACGGGTCAATCCCGGGGCGAAGCCCGGTCACCCGTCTAGTAAACAATAAAGAAAATAATAGAAACATTAGTTATCTACCAATATATCCAATCCACAGCCCACTATATTTGACAATATTGAAAGCAAACACCAAGTCTTAATGCTAAATCTTTTTCTTGTTCCAAAATTACTTTACTAGGTACCGCTCTAAAAGAGCAACCTGGGTATTTCTGATGCTCTCGTTCTAAAATCACTTTATTAAGTACCGCTCTAAAAGAGCAACCTGGGTATGTCTGATGTTCTTGATCCAAAATCACTTTATTAGGTACCGCTCGATATTAATAACTTAGTTTATGATATTAGCAGCAATGAATAATATGTCAAGGTTATTCACATATTAAACAAAATGTTAACGCGGGATTTGATCCCAGTTCATGGATGTAGGGAATCGAGGGTGTTACCCACTCGTCAACTGCCTATGTCCGATGTTCTTATTCCAAAATCACTTTACTAGGTACCGCTCAAAAATAGCAACCTAGTTTATGATAATTGCAACAATAAATTATATGTGAAAGTTATTCACATATTAAACAAAATGTTAAAGCGGGATACGATCCCAATTCATGGCTGTCGGGAATCGAGGGTGTCACCCACTCGTTCACCGGCTCTTCTTGATGCTAAAAAATCTTCCTAATGTCTAATAAATTAAATAACTTCAACCAAACAGTAGAACTTCCAGACTTAAAAATGTTAACTTTAAATAGATTATCATAGGTAATGAATACACACGGCAAACATTATATCAGTAAATCTCATTTGTTATCATTAGTAATATAGAAATTCAAAAACATGTAATTTTATCTCATTCTCAAAAACCTCATTTCACTAATATGTATTGGGAATTCTAAACAAATATGCAGATAGGCTTATTTTTCTTTTAAATCGGGAACAAATAAGTGTTCAATTTAAATTTCATTTTGTATATAAGCCATATTTTATTTTCGTAGAGGTAGGTTAAGTACGTTTAGAAGAACGATTGCGCTTAGAATATTGTACGAATTTGTTCAATGAGCCTTTTACGATCATATAATAGCAATTGTTTATTGATCTTGATCAAAATAAGAACCTGGGGAGTCGGTGGAAAGGTGGCCTAAACCATTTGTTTTCGACCTCTACGACCCAGGATCGAATCCCGCATTAGGCACTATATTTCTAATTGAAAAAAAATGATCCAATGGCCCCTGATTCTTGCAAAAGTCCAACTCCACCAACGAGTGCAAGGAACCAAACGGGGCTTTGGCACATTTGTAAGTTCAAAAGTCGAACTGCTTTTCACATGTGTAGATATGTGGTGCACTTACAGAAAAGCAGTCGCCTACTTCTACCCACCATGATTATCATGGCCTGTACCACGTGTACTAGGGATAAAAAATAATAAGAAGAACCTTCAATAGAAAAAAAGTTCAATTAATATTATTTCGCCTGGTCTTTCTTGGAGGCGATTGTTCTTTGAACGTTAAATTAGATATGGGGGGAGGGGGTGAGGTTATTTTCAAACTTATAAAATAATCATTCAGAGAGATGATCAGATTTGTCATTTATGTGAATTTTCTCTTTCTAATTATAAATTTAGAGATTGGTAAAATCATTATTAATTATCTAAAAATAATCTTTAAGGTTGAAAATTATTCATAAAAAGTTAGAAAAAGTGTGAAGAAAAGTCAGTTAATTGGTTGTTAACTTTAATCCTAGGTAGATTTACGGCTTAGTGTCAGAAACAGCTTTATAATTTAAAATCAGCGTTGCCGATGGCCCTAATCCAGAGAACAAACAGCTCATATGTTTATATACTTCTTTCTCACTTGCTCCATAGCTTAGTGGTAATGCCATTATTAGGTGTGCGGCTTACCGCGGATTCGAATCACACTATGTGCTTTCTCCTTTCCTCCTTGCTAGGCGTACACGTTATTTATTATCCCTAGCACACGTTGTACAGGCCATGATATAATGGTGGGTAGTCAGCGACTTCTTTTACTGTAAGTGAACCACTTGTCTACACATATGCCAGAGCCTCGTTTGGTTACTTGGACTCGATGGTAGGGTTGGACTTCTGCAAGAATCGGGTGTCATTGGAGCATTTTTTTTAGAAAAAAAATGCCCATTGCGGGATTCGATCCCGGCTCGTAGCGTTCGAAACCCAATGATTTAGACCACCCTTCCACCGACTCCCTAGGCGTAAATCTCTAATATTATATTTAATATTGTTAAGGAATAGTAACGACCCAATTGTGAAACTGGATGTTGTGAATGGCTTACTGCCACCTATCAGAGAAAATCAACTGTTTGGTATTTTAAAAATATTTTCCAAAGAACTGGCAAATATCCCTTTCATGAATTATCAAGAAAATAAAGCTAACAAGGTACGTGTTTCGAGCTGTTGGCCCTCTTCAGTGCCATGTAGGCTGGGCCCCTACGCCCAATACAAGAATATCGCATTTTTCAATTCTAAAAATATATAACACTTTGTGGTCTACTGATTATCTATTTTGAAACTCTTTTGAGTAGATTGAATTTGAAGCCGGTAGTTTTTATCATAATCGCCTCATACTCATGAAAATAATTTCCTACAGGTTAGGTTAAATATTTTTGAATTTTTTCACTTAGAAATAAAAAGGAGGAAATACAGCTTTAAGAATAGTACTGCAATTTATTTTGAACAAATCAATTAGTAGAACATTCATAAATGATCATAAAAACAAGGTAATAAGACCAAATTCAAATAAATAAATAGTGTTTGACACACTATTTGTTGACGCACTATTGACATTTAATAGTTTCGAATTTTCATAAAGATAGCCCGTAATGCATCATAACACTATTTATTTATTTGTATTAGATCTTATTACATTGTTTTCATAATCTATAATCCAAATTGTGCCTTATCGTTTATAAATAATATATCATTTCGCAATACATTTTGTTTATGATTTTAATATTCATAATTACCAGCTTATTGTCATAGAGAGGTAATGAGAGAAAGAAACTGAAGTGAACAATATCTGAAATAAAAAATCCATTGAATATAATTAAAATATTCTGAAACAACATTTTAAATCTTGATTATTCATACATTTCTAATTGATTTAAAATATAAAATTGCATTGAGGACTTTAAAATTATTCTTTCAAATATTTGTTTGTTGGGGTTTGTTAAACACAAAAGGATATAGGAACCGTTCTTGACTTATTTATTTCCTGACGTTTAGGAAACTCCCTGCGTTACCTTCATCAGGGGATGAATTATAGAATTATACTTCTGTACACACAAGTTCCAATGTCGTGTATAGAAATAGAAGCTAGGATTCAAAAACTCCTTTTCCTGAAGAAGATGAAAGGAATTCGCTGAAATGTCTTGAAATAAATAAACTTGGAAACGATTGATTTATCTATATGAATTCATTGAGAGAATTATGCTTTTATATTCAACTTTGTGTCTTATGTTATATATAGGTCTCATTTATTATCTGACTAGCCGAATGACCCGGGCAACGCCCGTGTTTTACCCGACTGTAGATGTTACAACAGTGATCCTTAGGTCGCTGGTTAAAATCCGGCTCGAGGGAGCCGGCGAGCACGTGACCTCCCTGTGCGCGCGCATCCGTGACAGAGGACGATGAGGAAAGACGGTCGTGACTATATATATAATATAATATAATATATGTATGAGTACATTTTGTGTAGAAATAGGATTAGTTGACTTTATAAGGTAAACTTATTCATACAGTTTGTATCCCTCGATAGCTCAGTTGGCAGAGCGGAGGACTGTAGATGTTACAACGGTGATCCTTAGGTCGCTGGTTCAAATCCGGCTGCCGGCGAGCACGTGACCTCCCTGTGCGCGCGCATCCGTGACAGAGGCCGATGAGGAAAGACGGTCGTGACTATATATAGGGATATTCAAGAAGTACATTAGGGGCTTTAAAACTGGAAATGACGATCTTAAACCCGAAATATATCAAATAGAAATTGATAATACAGTAGAACCTCCCAGTAAAGGACACATAATATCCTTTATGGAGAGGTGTCCTCTTACCGGAGAGTTAATAAATTGTGAAAATGGTAATTTTTTGAATGAAAACTGTTCATTGTGGAGAGGTTTCCGCTAAAGGGAGGTTCTACTGTATTCATAAGAGAGAATATAAATTAATATATAATTGAAGGTTTTAGAATGAGATTGTTCCTTATGAATGTTTTAAAAATAGCTAATGTATCTCCAGATGAATTTTGCGAAACTATGGAGTTTGGATGGTCTAAGAAGAGCCCTTGTCGGTGTTTACACCTCGGAAAAGGCACATTAGTGTTGATGATAATGTTGTAGCAAGCTATTCATCATTCTATAAACACTAGCCGAATGACCCGGGCAACGCCCGTGTTTTACCCGATTGAATGTTTTGATTCAAATACTATTTGTTACAATTATAATTTGGCGCCTTGAATAATTGCATATGTTAGTTAATAACTATAGCCTACGTGCTTTATCTGTCTATGTACTGTTGGCTTCCGTAGGCGTCTCTTACTGGGAAAAGAAAGAGAGGATTCCATTTGGTTATTATCTAATATATGCATTCATTTAGGGAGCGACCCGCTCCAACACAATAGTTACATAAATAGCGAGTGGGGGGGCATGATGGGGGGGGGGGGGGGCAAAGGTGGCGTGACCATAGCCAACCAATAGGAGGGCGCCATTCCAAAGAAAAAAGCAAACGGTGACAGAGAGAGATTAGGAGATGAAGAATGACGCTCGTAACTGTATATAGAATATTAGATTAATTTTGAGAAAATTCTTTATAACGCCTTGCGCCAAATGCTTTATTTTAGTTTTTCCTGACAAGGACAAAATATTTTTGTCGAAACGTTGAGAAAATGAAAAGGAATTTCTGGCCGAGTGTCTTTTATTTCAAGATTAAATTTTGATATTTTGTTACAATGTAAATTTCTTTCATTACTTCACTGTCGTGTTATTTAAGTTTTGATTTGTTTTGAATTAAAATCAATTGTCTTGTCACTCTGAGAATTGTCTTTCCATAATTATTCGTGATATTTTAGTAGAGGGAGCTGGGTAGATTTGGAAAGACTAAGTAGAGATAGCTGGTAGACCGTGAGGCCATGGGTGTTGTGATCTACAATTTCCCCGATTGACTCCAAGATTCCACCACCGCGTCCAAGACAATACTTCCCCTTCAAGATGACGATGTCCATACAAAAAGACGACGAGAAAAGCCATTCATCACGCCAAGCTACTATGAACAAACTTCCTAGAATCTTATGGAATACTTGACGTCAGATCTGTGACTGTTTCAATTAAATTTGTAATCTGCGAGTCACAGATCTCATAGTGAACGAGAGATGTAGTAATATTATTATCATTTTATAAACAAGTTATTAACTTTCATATATAATTTTGCGACACTAAATATCTCACTAATGTTCTAATGGCCCCTGATTCTTGCAAAAGTCCAATCCCACCAGCGAGTGCAAGTAGCTAAACGGGGCTCTGGCACATTTGTAAGTGCAAAGTCGAACTGCTTTTTACATTTTTAGACACGTGGTACACTTAAAGTAAAAGCAGACTTCTACCTACCATGGTTATCATGGCCTCGACCACATGTATACACTAGGAATAATTATAAAAAAAATCCCTTATTGACTTTCTGATATTTTATAATTTTTTTTTTTTGCTATGCACATTAAATGAATTTTCATGTCATTCTAAGGAGACGTTTGTCTTTCTTATGTTCTACGTGACGATATCATAGTATCACACCATTGTTAATATCATTCAATATTTATAATAGATTACTTGGATATATGTGTTTGTATGTCGGAACTGAGGGAATGTGCTGTAAAGGGCAATAACTGTGGTAGAATGGAGGTAAAGGTTAGTTACAGGCGGCGTTGAAACATGGTTCCACCACTATTATACCCATGAAACAGGCGTCAATCCGCGACGAAGTTGACGAGGTCAGGGTAAGCCCAAACCCAAAATATCCGAAGATTATCAAATTCAAAAACAAAGTAATTCTGTAATTTGTCCAACTCTCGAGTAGCTTCAAAGATGTATAAAGATCAATAAAATAGTTGATTTTAACACTTCGTGACGTTTAAATGAAGTAATCAGGTAAAAAAGCTTAAAAAATGGCCGTATTCTATTTTAAATTTATACAATGATAATGCTCACACATGGCTCATTTGATTCTGATTTTCTAGACATAAATAAAATTAAAATCTTAACCTAACAATTTTATTACCTGAATATAGCACCTCTTTGATGGCATTTATATTCCATAATCTCAAACAATTAACAATAGGAGGCATTTGAACGCACGGAAAATATTTTTGAAATATTTCGCAGAAGAACTAGTAGCAACCAATAAAACAAAACGAATTACTGGAACACGCGTATAGTCTCAAACATGATACACTTGGGTGGCTAATTCTTCATTCTATGTACTACGGTAAAAAATCAGTAAGAACAGATATATTTACTTGTTCCGTCTGTGAACTCAATGGATACATCTTGTAATTGACTTATCACAGTAGGTGGACCATTGACACAATATTGATTAAGGAGGGAAGGAATCATTTTCACTGTTACAAACAAAGGTTCCAGATATATATATAGAATCGTGTGAATGCTTTTCCTATTGTACTATCTAATATATAAATAATATGATGATATAATAATGCTGATGATAGAGAGGTGTCGAATTAATAATCGAGTGGTTCTCGATCCCAATTATATAAGAGATTCTATATTTCCATCAGCCAAAGAGGACGATCAACAAGGAAGGATTACCCCCAGCTCCTTGTCCAATTAAAGTGCAGCCGGTCGATGGCAACCAATTACAAGGCAGACAACAATGGAGAGAGCTGATAGCAGAAGACACAATGCCATAATTATGTCCCGCTGTCGCATGTGAATCAACATCCCAACGGGGGCCATCTGCTCAATTTCCATTATAGACCACAGAATTGGCTGCCGTTATTTTTTCCTGTTTTGTACAAATTTAGACTCATCAATGACTCACCGCATCACAGTGTTATTCTATTCTTTCTTATCATTATCGTTAAAGACTACATTGTGTCATTTGAAAGAACTATTATTACTGGAAACAAAAAGACATATTCATTCGTAAAGTTTTCCTAAAGGTTATTTCTACAAATAACATAAAGGCATTATGCTACTATTTTAGTGATTAATAGCTATAAAATTGATATAGAACAATTACAATTTATTCATTGTTGATTTTTATAGGATATTAATGATTTCAAATTCCCCAGTCT
>CP092880.1:48529642-48547462 GCA_030710605.1 Cordylochernes scorpioides
ATTGGATCATTCTGCTTATATAAGATACACTGAAGGGTGGAATCTCATGAATGGTATTCAAGCAAATTATGGACATAAGGTTTTTATTTTTCATCGCAGTAAGGACAGTAGAAAATTTGATTTATGTGTGAAAGAAACATTAGCGTTTCAATGTTTTCATTTTCTATATATAAATAGCGCGTTATTGCTTTATAAATATTATTATAGAAATATAAAACTTTGAAAATAGATATGTATATTGACAATCAAAAATACATCTACCTTTCAACGTGCATGAAGTGATAAGGAGGATCTTGATCCAGAATACATATTGAAGGTATGCTAATAAGGTTTTGTTTGAATTTGCATAAATTGATGTTCTGCCTTATTTGCATACTTGAATTTGTTCGTAATGAATATAAAATATGAAAGATGTAAATTAAATTTATAAATTCATTTGCCATTTATCGAGAAGATTTGTGAAAAATTTACGGTAATGTGTTTCTTTTCAATAATAGCATTTTTATAATTATCAATGCTATTATTAAAAGAAATACATTGCCAGTAATTTTTTCTCACAAATTTCATTAAAAGATGTATTGATTAAATAGTTAATATCTTGATTTAATCGATATATTCCTTTTTAGCTCATGAATACCATTCTCCTGTACATTTTCAAAATATAGTTTCAAAAAAGGTGCAATCAATATATTTGCTAATAGGTGTGAATATCGTTTGAAATTTTCAGCTAGATGATCAGGAGACCAAGATTTATCACCTATAATTGTATGTAATTTACAATATGAATATTGTCTAAAGATGCGTAATATATAATGTAATACGAAGAAAAGGTAGCATCCATTATAATGATTATAATACCGGTACTGGTCCTGCAGCTACATCAGGCACTCATCTGGGAGGCATTTACCATCATCGAGTTGTCTCCTGACCTGCAGGGCTGGGTCTTCGGGCATGGCCTAGACGATGACGTCCTGGTCATCCTGGCGTCTGCCAAGACGCGCATCTATAGGTACTTCCTCGGTGTGGAACTGAGGAGTGTAAAAGAAGACCCCTCCTTGTCTGGAGGAGGACTCTCTCAAGTTAGGGAAGCCTTCCTTGCTGAAGATATTTGTATATATATTCCCCTACACTTTATATGCCCTTTTACTCTTTTATTTTTCCACCTTTGTAAAATTTGATTAAAAGAATCAATAAAATTGTCAATTGTCCATTATAATCATTATCATAACAAGAAGACATATTAATCAGGTAGAATCGCGATATCTGTATTTAAAATTATTAAAATTAAAGATATTTCGGCCAGTAAATCTTTTTTATTATCTCGACGTTTCGACAAATATCTTTTTTCCTTGTCATTAACGTCTAAACGTCGAGATAATAAAATGATTTACTGGCCGAAGTATCTTTAATTTTAAGAACTATGAATGCCGGCTAGGCAGCCTCTATTTAAAGTTTAAACTATATTTTCCTATTGCAGTAAATACAATAGGAAATTGATTTTATTTCAAAATAAACGAGAGGGAGAGAGATCAAATTATAGAACAGTTCAACATTTTAAATAATTAATAACACCAAATTGGCAATTTTCATTTTAAAAACGCATTAAATAACGCATTTCTTTCATCACCTCAGCATAGAAGGTGATAGTATTGGTGATAAAGAATATGCCACAACATCAATTTGGACAAATTCGTGCAATTTAGTCAACCTATATTCCATCGTTTCGGGCTTTGGACCTCATCAATACAGGGGCCGCATCGATTTCATAAATTCCTAAGAGAAGAGTTATGAAATTGGTCGAATTTGGTAAAATTGGTATTGTGGGCAATCTTTATAATCACCTTCACGTTTTTTAATGGAGTATTAAACCAAATGTATTATTTTAATGTATTTTTAAAGAGAGAGAGATGCCACTTTTGGTAGATGAATGCTATCCTTCCGAAACTTTAGGTTATATATGTAACACTTAAGTGTTTTATACTTTTTACGATACGAATCTTCGGATAATCCCCTTTATAAGGCGAAGCAATTTCTGCTTTTGTGAATCTGCTATAGCGGGATGTGTGCTTAGCAAAATCTGTTGACCCTAAAGTTTCATGCTGTGGTCCAGTGTCTGGCCATTTCTGTTCATGTGTGTGATTTTATTGTCTTTAGAGTTTGAATTTATTTCAGAGTAAGTCTATTGTAGTTAGAGAATATATTTGGTAGTGGCAATGTGGCAAAAAATCAACATTTTTCAATCTTTCGCTTGTTATGTATATAATTGAAAATGAGAGCTTCAACGATTAATAATAATCTATGAAAATCATTAAAGTTTATGACGGTGAATTCCCACATCAGCGACCACCAATATAATTTGAAATTTGTTGAACAATACAATCGGTACGTTGAGGACATAGATAGTGGGCTATGTGTTTTGTTTACCTATGTTTCGTAAACTGGCCTTTGTATTTCTGTCTTGTCCTTTAAGCGGAATAAATGTGCTGGACGCAAAAATATTCGTGGAATTTCTTCAATATGAGAAGCATATTTCTATAGTTTAGTTAAACTCTATCACCAGTACTAAATGGAGTTGGTGAAGGAGTAGTACCTATATATAAGCCGTCGAATTTCGATAACTACAACTCTAAGATTCAATCACGGTTTGAACATTTAAAAAAATAATTTTTGAATGGTCCCCGGTTCCCGAGTCTTGCAAAATTCAAACCTCTCCAGTGAATACAAATAACTAATCAGGGCTCTGGAACACTTGCAATCGCAAAGTTCGAACAGCTTTATGCTTGTGTAGACATGTGTTGTACATTTACGGTAAAAGCAGTGACAAAACTACCCACCATGATGATCATGGTACACTTGGGATAAGTACCACCACCGCTAAGAATAAACAATTAGAAGAACTTCAAAAACTCAATAGATATCAACAAACAGATTCAGAAGTGGCCATATAAAAACTTTAAAATTTCAAAATGGACAAAAAACCTTCAATACCTGCTCGAAAGGCAATAGTGCAGAAGCTTCTCCGGAGCATTTTTTTGTCATTTCTAGAACTGACAATAGAGGACCTATTTTCCAGGCCTATAACTACCATCGCAAATTGGAGAGGAGTGGACTTCAGGAATTGGTTTAACCATGGAGATGAGCACTACCACCATCACCAGCATAAAACTCCATCTGAATGCAAAAAATATCAGAATAAACAAAACAACAGTTGTAGGGATCGACTGGAAAAAATAGACGAAATCAATAGAAGGTTCATCGATATTGACCATCAAGCATTCCTCGATCGTCTTCCTCATCAGTTCAATAATTGTGAAATTATTATTTTGTAAGAAACTGCCTTGATTAATTCAATTTTCATCATGAACATTTCTTTACTATATAGGGCATTTTATAAAGTTGTTTGAGGCACTTTTGCAATCCCCAATTTTGGATAATTATGAGAATTACATAAATCTCTTGGAGATTTCATGGAGCCCGCCCAGGACAGACGATGACCATAGTCTTAAATCATGATATTCAGGTGGTTGTTCTAAAATTTTCCTAAACTGATGTTGTAGATTTATCCCCGACTAGATTTTGATAGGGGCAGAGATGGCGCAGAGTTTCTAACATAACCCAACCTCTAATGAGAGACCACCTCCACGAACGACCAAGTTATTAAAAAATCTTGGTGATGTGTCATTATAAAATCTACAGTTCCGTACAAATCTATAAAGTCTTAAAGTGAAACCACACACCGATATTTCATCAATAACTGGTGCGTAAAGAAATCCTTTCTTCCTCCACTGCTAATTATTAATTTCCCGATATTATTGATTTTTCAATCAGCGTTTAAAATAATAATTAACTCTCTATGAGAAAATATACATTTTCAATATTCAATCTTATTTTTGAAAGAAGCCCTCTAATTAAATGAATAATGTTAAGCACTACAATAAAACCTCCATGAGATGATACCATCGCTAGAAGACGCCTCTCTACAAAAGACAGCTATCATCGGCAAAATGATCTATTTTACCAATTAGTTGCATCCCGGTGAGAGAACACGACTTTCTCTAAAGGACAATTTGACTCTTCAACTAGGTGTTGTTCCTTTGAAAGAGGTTCTACTGTAAATTCTATTCAGATAATTGCTATCGACCCAGTAGTCGTCTAGCATGTTGCTATCGTTGCTTATTAGATGAATGATCCGGGCAATACCCGAGTGTAATATAGGATATGGAGCCCCTTATTTTTTCTCAAAATTACCAATAACCTAATTAAATATAAATTTTAAGTTTCAAATTAACGTATAGTTATAAGACAATTGTTTTATCGGTGATCGTGTTTTTCGTGTCTCTTACAGCAACATTCAATTCAGACTTAAACACAATTGTTACTCGCTCGAACTTTACGTGGTACCAAAATGTTGTTGCTAGAACTCGTTTTGGCAAAATTGGGACTCAAATCTTGAGACTTTATATATGAATTGAATTGATTATCTGTGAAAAATTATTAAATGTATTTTAGTTATATATCAAAGTACAATAAACATATATATACAAGAGATTTTAATTTATTAAATAATATTTTTATATAATATATAATTTAATGTTAATTTATAATAAAAAAATAGCGCTTATATATTTGCATTTTTATATGCTTTATAGGTAAATGTGTCTGGGAAATCTACTCAAAGAAATACTATCTCTCCAGTTATACTAGCGCAGAAACTCTGCACCATCTCTGACACTAGGAGACTCTGGTAACTGATAAAGGTACAAAACTAGCATAAAGCAACAACGCGTTATCTATATACAGCGAATGGAAAGATTGAGACACGAATGTTTCTTTTACACATAAATCAAAATTCTATAACTAAATCCTGAAGTACTTTTGTAGCAAATGGAAACATAAAGACACTAATGTTTCTTTTATAGATCGATCAAACTTCTACTGTGTTTACTGCGATGAAAAAATAATGGAGGGCTTGGCTAATCAGCCAAGCTTAAAGAGAACTTAATATTTTCATTTTCTGTATATATAGAGAGAGAGATGACGCGTTATTTCTCTTGATTAATTTATGTCTAAATGGGGTTTGTCTTTATTGTTTTCGAAAGATCATTGCTTGATGTAAATATTTATATGTAATTCTACTGTTCTAAAAGCTTATGTCAATAGTTTTCTTAAATACCAATTCTGAGATTCCACCTTTCAGTGTAGCATATATAAATGGAATGATCCAATACAGTATGGTTAGATTAAACTGGCGAAACCGCTGTGAGGGTTTACCACTGATGAGCCAAGCCCTCCCAATATTTTCCATCGAAGTAAGGACAGTAGAAGCTTTATTAATGTATTAAAGTAACATTCACATCTTAATGTTTCCATTTGATGTAAAATACTAGTTTAGGAAATTTCAGAACATTCACCTAAAGACCATCATTTGAGGCTATGGCCTTTGTCAATCCTGGACAACTTTGAATCCATGAAATCAACAAGTGATTTATGTTATTTTCATAATTTGAGAATATTCTGGATTGTTAAAGTACCTCGAGAAACTTTTGAAATTTTTTTAAATTCATTAAAAAATGGTAACGACTTTATTATCAAAGAATTGCTCTTAATTTTTTTACATTTTATTGAATATTATAACCCACTCCCCTCTTCAATATGATTATACTTCATTTCAAATGCATTTAAACAAAGCATTTTCTGAATCGTTTCTGGGCAAAGCGGAAAGATTCCAGTCGGTGACATGCTAAAACATTAGTTTTACAAATCATAGTAAAATCCATCCTGTATACCATGGTCTCAAGCTATGGACCTCATCAATACAGGAGTGGCTTCGAGTTCATAACATCCTACGAGTGGAGTTATGGAATCAGCCAAATCTGCAGAAAAGGTGCTTAGCTGACGAAGTGGTATGAGTTTTTTATGCAAACTCGCGTATAGACGATCGATTAAAGGTATCTGTAGTTTATTATAAAGGAAAAGGTGTCCCTTAACATACATGCACATTATCCGTGCCCAAAATCCCATAATATTTATGTGTATAAAATTTTGATATGCGTTATATAGAAATGCCTTCAACAATATCTTGAGAATACAACTTGAAATAGTTGAAAAACTTCCTTACATAATAGATATATACAATCATTGAGTAAAATTAATCAAACCTCCAGGGAAAATTGTCTTTTCAAAACATTTTTATTGTTCTCTAGCTTTCGGGCACGGACACCCTTCTACAGGAGAAAACATGGTATAATAATTCGCCAATAGAACACGAGTTAAATATAATCCAATACTATGATAGAAATCGTGTTCTATTGGCGAATTATTATACCAGGTTTTCTCCTGTAGAAGGGCGTCCGTGCCCTTTTCCTGGAGGCTTGATTAATTTTACACAATATTTATGCAAGGGATTATTTATAGAATATACACTCATTGACAAAACTTAAGGAAATTATAGAATGTATTTATTAGAATGTACATCGGGATTCAGACAATAACACTGAAAGATATTGGATTCACCGTGACCTTTATTCTACACACGAGGTAACCAAGTGTGAAAAAAATGTCCCTGTCTCCTTAAAAAAGAAAATAAAGACCTCCAGTGACATTAAAATATGAAACTTCCTTGAGATTTGTCCACGAGTGTATGTATTTTTTTTTTTTTGCTTATCCCTAGTACACGTGGTACAGGCCATGATAATCATGGTGGGTAGTTAGCGACTGCTTTTTACTGTAAGCGCACCACATGTCTACACATGTGTAAAGCAGTTCGACTTTGCACTTACAAATATGCCAGAGCCCCGTTTGGTTACTTGCACTCGCTGGTGGGGTTGGACTTTTGCAAGAATCGGGGGCCATTGGCGCATTTTTTTTTTAACAGAAAAAAAGTGTCCAATGCGGGAATCGAACCTGAGTCGTAGTGGTCGAAAACCAAACGGTTTACCAGCCTTGTATGTAGTAATTGTCATTAATGACAATTTTCACGTAAATTCATTTATCCCCTTCTTATACACATGGTTCTGACGAAATTTATATTTAATTATTCTTTTCCAGACGAAAGTAAATAAGCAAAAATGAATGGATTTTAAGTTATCTGTCTTACTTTTTTTGCCCTCATTAATTCTTTTTAAAGTAGTCCATTGTTGTGTTTAGGTCGATAGTTTGTACGCTGCCAACAATGGACTGCATTGTTGGATTTATTCATTCAACAGTTTCCTAATGACCCAGCTAAATAACATTTTAAATATAGAGACACAATGGTGAGGTGTTCATTTATTATACCTGGTTATTAATGGGAGATTTTTTATGAATTTAAATAAATGTTCTCATTATGTGCAACTTCCAACTTCCAATAGAGATTTATCTGTTTAAAGTTCAATACAGCCGACTCTTATAGGGGGTGAAGCATGGATGTTATCACCAATGAAGTTTTCAATTTTGAAAGTTTTTGAGATGTGTTGCTGTAGGCGTTTGTTAAAAAACCGTAAAATAAACATGGCGAGGTGTTATAACAGGTGAGAGAGAACTGATACCTATAAACGGCTAAGAAAACAAAAAGATAATTGGATAGGCCATATGCTAAGACATGTGAGTTAAAACAAAATGATTTGTTGAACTACCCAATGATGGCGCTAGATCAAGTACATGCCCTCATATTTTACTTGTTGACTAACTGAAGAGAGACACCAAAATGTCTTACCACTAGTTGAAAACTATGGCTATGGATCGATCCTCTTTGAGAAACATGGTTGAGAAGAAATACCAGTAACTCATCAGAAATGACATCAAATAACAATTTACCTAAATAAAGGATTATTTAGAAACCACGGTACAAATTAACTTCAACGACAAACCCCCCAAATTAGTCAAATAGATATATTAATACATTCTTCTATGAGTGAAACATTTCAGACTTAGACAACACTGTTAAATCCACACCCAGTTAATCGAATGTTGAGTGTAATAATAACAAGCCATTATAAAGGTGTACGCTCCAGGAACATGGGTTAAGCAAATAAATAAATTATAAAGGTTTTGCTGCGTTGTGATTTACACGAGCCGATTTCTAACAAAAGGAATAGCCAGCATTAATTCAAAACTAATAGATATAATAGCGACACTACTCTTTTAAAAAAAGGAGAGCTACTCCACCTACTATACTAAACCTCCATATATACTCTCTTCTTAAGCGATAAGGGGAGCGTTCGTGTAAATTGGTGGTCTTCTCTATGAGAGGTTATAGAATTAGCCGAACCAACTAAGCACCTATTTAGAAAATTTCATAGATTTCATTTGATCCCTTTTAGAACTCATTAAACCACAGTCCGTCTTTGACTGACGAGGTACATTAGCCTGAAACCATGGTAACCGGGTTGGCGCTTCTCAATTTGCCAAAGATGGTGTTGTGGATTCGTCACCGACTCGAGGCCGCTAGTTTGCGGAGATGGTCAATAGATGGCGTTGATTTAGTGTTTGTTCTGACGGGAGAAGCGACCCTTATTTTATAAATATATATACCAATCTCTATGAAGGGTTATACCGTAAATACCATTGAGTATAACTGCCCACGCCTGAACCTCGTTGAATAACCATTGACTCGAATATTCGCCAGTTACTCGTTTTATTGAAAACTCCATCTGATAAACAAATGAAAAAAATATTTACAAATAGTTTATTTTTATTTAGAAGGGAAATATTTCATGAAGTCGTGCTTCATCAATTTAATGGGCCCGCAAATTACATATATTATATAGATTAATTCCATAAAAATACTCTTACCAAACCCTTTTAAATAAAAATGAAACACTTTCCAAGTATTTTTATTTGTTTTTTACACATAAAAGTGCATTCATTTTCAATATTTTAAATACGAAAATAAACTCGTACCTAAACATTCTCTTTGTTTGTTTCAATCCATTTAATAGCATTTTCACACTTATTTATAACAAGGCATCTATGATGTTTGAAATAAAGAAAGAGAACAAGTTTACCCATGAAAAAGCTTTTTCATTGACAACAGTTTATCAATGGTTGACAAATTATTTTCACTCTGATTGGTGTATGACCTTTCAATTCAATCATTAAAATTTAAAGTATCTTTATCAAATAAAGCGGGTAGCTTTCGAGGATTAGACCTACTATGGAATTTTCACGTAATAGAATTAACGGGCAAAATCTATTCGTCTTGTTTGATTAAAATAAAATATTTGTAAAAATTATTTTTATGTCATCAAGTTTATCACCACGATCGTCACATCGTGAATGTTTAAAATAGTTTATATTCATTTTTCCATATTTCTATATTATATATAATTTTTGTTGTTGTGTTGATATTCCCAGTTTTTCCGTCCAGATTTTATAATGTCTAATTTATAACTGAACATGGAAATTTCGAGAAATTTAGGTAAATATCGATGCGGTGAAGTAACCGGGATGTTTCTGCAGAGGCAAAATTCAAGACTCGAAACATCTACTTCTGGAATGCCCAATTTTTTGGGATTATAGGGAAAGAAAATTTAGTGGCATCGGACAGCTACATGAATTCGTAGATGAGAAAAAACATATAAAAACTTTAATCAATTTTGTATATATATATATGAAAAAACAATAGATAAAAATAAAAGATAGGTGGGTCAGGTGTTGATATTAAAAATAAAAAAGGCATCACCTGACCACGAGCACATGTGCTTTTTAGATGGCAGAGCGCCATCTAGTGGAGCAAAAATAAACTAAACGTTTATTTAGCTTGCTCCGTGATATGGCTTTTCTTGATAAATCAAGAAATTGGGTTGACCAAATATCACGGAGCAAGCTAAATAAACGTTTAGTTTATTTTTGCTCCACTAGATGGCGCTCTGCCATCTAAAAAGCACATGTGCTCAGGGTCAGGAGATGCCTTTTTTATTTTTAATATATATATATATATATATACAACTATCTATTGAACTAGGAACGAGAGGGAAGGAAACTTTGAAGGAATTTCTTAGAAATGTTTGTCTTTTTTCTCCTTGACTAATTTTATTTGGATAATTATGTATATATATAAAATAATTGAATTGTATAAGCTTGTATATAGCCAATTTGTTATGATGTAAAGAAATGTATTGACGCAAAAATCTCTGAGTTTGGGGTATCGCGTTATTGGATGTTAATAAAGTTAATATTAATATAGAAATATATTCTATACTGAAAGGGTTGATGCATAAACAATCGAAATTGGTATTATGGAAATTTCTTCGATTATAAAGTAGAGAAATGGGAGAATAAAGATAAAAAGAAGAAGGAGAATCTAGCTATCTGTAGAAGCTGCCATTTAAAATTATAATCGGCTAGGTTGGAGTTGTCCAAAATAATTGACTTCCCATGTTCCAATGATCAATATACTGAATCAGAACGTTGCCCAAGCATTGATTTTCTTGATGCTCCCTTTTGTTTAAGTTATCTGAAATTAATTAACGGCAAGTTGAGGAATCTATTTGCGAATCTCTCTGTATATACAATAGAACCTCTCCTTCCATGAGAGGACACTCACGCTAGAGGACACCTCTCCACAAAGGACAGTTTTCATTTGCAAAATTACCATTTTTACTATTTCAGCAACTCTCCGGTAAGAGTACAGCTCTTCCTTAAGAACACTTTGGGTCTGCAATTAGGTTTCCTTTACAAGGAGGTTCTACTCTATATATAAAATATTTCCTTTTTCATTCAAACCTCTAATAAGAGATCGATTGACAAGCTTTAACCCTCTTGGTCTGTTTTGGAGGTGATCGTTTATTAGAGTTTTGTAGGTTGTTTAAAAAGAGGAATTGTTTGTGAAACAATTTGAAATAAATTAAGAAAAAGGCATCTCCTGATCTTGTAATTGAAGGTTGCTGATGGCTTCTCCTATCAGCAACCTTCAGTTACACAATCAGGAGATGCCTTTTTCTTAATGTATCCACCTGTTCCCAGAACATTTTTACATTTTTTACAATTTTTTCATGTAATTTTATATAGGTTTATTTTTATAATAATGAGTTTGTATATCTCAGGATACATTATACCTTGTTATAGAGACTATATAATTCATCTTCTCCAATATTAGTTGAGAATTAAGTATAAAATCTTCCTAGTAGCGCCCATGCACGATATAAAATGTTATGAGGCTGACCCCTATCTATGATAGATGATACATTTTGGGAAGATCTTCTCTAAAATATGATTTGCCTAGTGCGGGGGTCGGCAAACTGCATCTCGCGAACCACATGCGGCTCTTTGGATGTAAAGCTGCGGTTAGTTCCATGCGCAAATATTATATATGCGAAAATATACTAATTATTGTTGGCAATAAAAGCATTTTGTGGCTCTTTAAAAATTTTGAAATTTTATCATTTATAATTTTTGACTCTTCAGACTCAAAGGATTGACGACCCCTGGTCTATTGTGTCCCATTTTGTGACGGGACAAGCACATGACATCTCCACGGGGCAAATTGGTATTGATGATCTCCCCTGGTCTCTCTGGTAGATATGACTGCTAAGCGAGGTTGAATATATTCTTCAGTTTCCTCTTATTTGGATTGAAATGGTCAAAATCCAAGTTGTAGCTGAAGCTGCTTTTACCAGGATATCCACATTCTATTATAACGGCGAGCACTTTCGTTACCAACAGGCCAAAGAATCAGCCAAGAGGAATATTATCTGATTAGTGAGTGAAATGAATGGTTAGATATTTGACAGTTATAGAACGAAGTTTTACTAATCGCTGTTTTACTAATAAAAATACTTATTGCGAAATGTTCAATGTTCGCTCTTCGATATAAATAGATTAGAAAGCAATAGCGCGCCATCTTAAATAAGAAATAGAACAGTTTAGAAACATTATTTTTTAAATCAAACGAACTTTCTACTGTTCTTAATTAAATGAAAAAATGGTGGTGTTGTGTGGTGTTGATAGTTCATTAGTAATAAAACCTCCTTGGGGTTCGCCAATTAAATTCGCCATACCACTTTTAAATGTTTTAATAATGTATTTTGAAATTCTGCTTAGATATGCAATACTGGACATTCGGATATTATGGCATTCAAGAAAACTATGGGTATTAGCCTCTAGGACAGTAGAATTACATAAATACTAGTCTAGTTAGGCATACATTAAAGATAATTATCCATCAATATACAATACATAACACTATTAACAAATATGGCAATAGTTTTAAGGGTTTTTGGCGGTTTTTTTCCCACTGCAATATTACAGCGCTATGATAGATTAAACTAACGAAACTGCTGGGAGGGTTCACCACTGATGAGTCAAGCCCTCCCATTTTTTCTAATCATTGCAGTAAGAAAAAAAGTGTCCAATGCGGGAATCGAACCTGAGTCGTAGTGGTCGAAAACCAAACGGTTTACCAGCCTTGTATGTAGTAATTGTCATTAATGACAATTTTCACGTAAATTCATTTATCCCCTTCTTATACACATGGTTCTGACGAAATTTATATTTAATTATTCTTTTCCAGACGAAAGTAAATAAGCAAAAATGAATGGATTTTAAGTTATCTGTCTTACTTTTTTTGCCCTCATTAATTCTTTTTAAAGTAGTCCATTGTTGTGTTTAGGTCGATAGTTTGTACGCTGCCAACAATGGACTGCATTGTTGGATTTATTCATTCAACAGTTTCCTAATGACCCAGCTAAATAACATTTTAAATATAGAGACACAATGGTGAGGTGTTCATTTATTATACCTGGTTATTAATGGGAGATTTTTTATGAATTTAAATAAATGTTCTCATTATGTGCAACTTCCAACTTCCAATAGAGATTTATCTGTTTAAAGTTCAATACAGCCGACTCTTATAGGGGGTGAAGCATGGATGTTATCACCAATGAAGTTTTCAATTTTGAAAGTTTTTGAGATGTGTTGCTGTAGGCGTTTGTTAAAAACCGTAAAATAAACATGGCGAGGTGTTATAACAGGTGAGAGAGAACTGATACCTATAAACGGCTAAGAAAACAAAAAAGATAATTGGATAGGCCATATGCTAAGACATGTGAGTTAAAACAAAATGATTTGTTGAACTACCCAATGATGGCGCTAGATCAAGTACATGCCCTCATATTTTACTTGTTGACTAACTGAAGAGAGACACCAAAATGTCTTACCACTAGTTGAAAACTATGGCTATGGATCGATCCTCTTTGAGAAACATGGTTGAGAAGAAATACCAGTAACTCATCAGAAATGACATCAAATAACAATTTACCTAAATAAAGGATTATTTAGAAACCACGGTACAAATTAACTTCAACGACAAACCCCCCAAATTAGTCAAATAGATATATTAATACATTCTTCTATGAGTGAAACATTTCAGACTTAGACAACACTGTTAAATCCACACCCAGTTAATCGAATGTTGAGTGTAATAATAACAAGCCATTATAAAGGTGTACGCTCCAGGAACATGGGTTAAGCAAATAAATAAATTATAAAGGTTTTGCTGCGTTGTGATTTACACGAGCCGATTTCTAACAAAAGGAATAGCCAGCATTAATTCAAAACTAATAGATATAATAGCGACACTACTCTTTTAAAAAAAGGAGAGCTACTCCACCTACTATACTAAACCTCCATATATACTCTCTTCTTAAGCGATAAGGGGAGCGTTCGTGTAAATTGGTGGTCTTCTCTATGAGAGGTTATAGAATTAGCCGAACCAACTAAGCACCTATTTAGAAAATTTCATAGATTTCATTTGATCCCTTTTAGAACTCATTAAACCACAGTCCGTCTTTGACTGACGAGGTACATTAGCCTGAAACCATGGTAACCGGGTTGGCGCTTCTCAATTTGCCAAAGATGGTGTTGTGGATTCGTCACCGACTCGAGGCCGCTAGTTTGCGGAGATGGTCAATAGATGGCGTTGATTTAGTGTTTGTTCTGACGGGAGAAGCGACCCTTATTTTATAAATATATATACCAATCTCTATGAAGGGTTATACCGTAAATACCATTGAGTATAACTGCCCACGCCTGAACCTCGTTGAATAACCATTGACTCGAATATTCGCCAGTTACTCGTTTTATTGAAAACTCCATCTGATAAACAAATGAAAAAATATTTACAAATAGTTTATTTTTATTTAGAAGGGAAATATTTCATGAAGTCGTGCTTCATCAATTTAATGGGCCCGCAAATTACATATATTATATAGATTAATTCCATAAAAATACTCTTACCAAACCCTTTTAAATAAAAATGAAACACTTTCCAAGTATTTTTATTTGTTTTTTACACATAAAAGTGCATTCATTTTCAATATTTTAAATACGAAAATAAACTCGTACCTAAACATTCTCTTTGTTTGTTTCAATCCATTTAATAGCATTTTCACACTTATTTATAACAAGGCATCTATGATGTTTAAAATAAAGAAAGAGAACAAGTTTACCCATGAAAAAGCTTTTTCATTGACAACAGTTTATCAATGGTTGACAAATTATTTTCACTCTGATTGGTGTATGACCTTTCAATTCAATCATTAAAATTTAAAGTATCTTTATCAAATAAAGCGGGTAGCTTTCGAGGATTAGACCTACTATGGAATTTTCACGTAATAGAATTAACGGGCAAAATCTATTCGTCTTGTTTGATTAAAATAAAATATTTGTAAAAATTATTTTTATGTCATCAAGTTTATCACCACGATCGTCACATCGTGAATGTTTAAAATAGTTTATATTCATTTTTCCATATTTCTATATTATATATAATTTTTGTTGTTGTGTTGATATTCCCAGTTTTTTCCGTCCAGATTTTATAATGTCTAATTTATAACTGAACATGGAAATTTCGAGAAATTTAGGTAAATATCGATGCGGTGAAGTAACCGGGATGTTTCTGCAGAGGCAAAATTCAAGACTCGAAACATCTACTTCTGGAATGCCCAATTTTTTTGGGATTATAGGGAAAGAAAATATAGTGGCATCGGACAGCTACATGAATTCGTAGATGAGAAAAAACATATAAAAACTTTAATCAATTTTGTATATATATATATATATAATATATAATCTAAAAACTCAAATATTTCTATATTTTAAAAAATATATATTTCATTTTATTCATTGATAATTTTACTTTTTTTATCATCGTTTTTAGAAAGACTTTCAGTTTTGTTGTATAGTTTTGTTGTAAATATGCGTAGTTAAAATATCTATCCTTTTTAATCACTAATATAGGATTAACATTATAAATTCTATATAATGTGAAAATAACTAATGTGTAATATTTCCTCAAGTAATTGAAAATAAAAGCTACTTGACGGTAAATAATTATTTTTTTTATCACGACTGCACCTCAACCCTTTATCTTATCGATCCTTTGTCTTATCAAGCCTTATCTAACCACAACAACCAAAATATTCATAACATATATATATACAACTATCTATTGAACTAGGAAAGAGAGGGAAGGAAACTTTGAGAAAAATTCTTAGAAATGTTTGTCTTTTTTCTCCTTGACTAATTTTCTTTGGATAATTATGTAAAATAATTGAATTGTATAAGCTTGTATATAGCCAATTTATTATGATGTAAAGAAATGTATTGACGCAAAAAATCTCTGAGTTTGGGGTATCGCGTTATTGGATGTTAATAAAGTTAATATTAATATATAAATATATTCTATACTGAAAGGGTTGATGCATAAACAATCGAAATTGGTATTATGGAAATTTCTTCGATTATAAAGTAGAGAAATGGGAGAATAAAGATAAAAAGAAGAAGGAGAATATAGCCATCTGTAGAAGCTGCCATTTAAAATTATAATCGGCTAGGTTGGAGTTGTCCAAAATAATTGACTTCCCATGTTCCAATGATCAATACACTGAATCAGAACGTTGCCCCAAGCATTGATTTTCTTGATGCTCCCTTTTGTTTAAGTTCTCTGAAATTAATTAACGGCAAGTTGAGGAATCTATTTGCGAATCTCTCTGTATATACAATAGAACCTCTCCTTCCATGAGAGGACACTCACGCTAGAGGACACCTCTCCACAAAGGACAGTTTTCATTTGCAAAATTACCATTTTTACTATTTCAGCAACTCTCCGGTAAGAGTACAGCTCTTCCTTAAGAACACTTTGGGTCTGCAATTAGGTTTCCTTTACAAGGAGGTTCTACTCTATATATGATATTTCCTTTTTCATTCAAACCTCTAATAAGAGATCGATTGACAAGCTTTAACCCTCTTGGTCTGTTTTGGAGGTGATCGTTTATTAGAGTTTTGTAGGTTGTTTAAAAAGGGGAATTGTGTGTGAAACAATTTGAAATAAATTAAGAAAAGGGCATCTCCTGATCTTGTAATTAAAGGTTGCTGATGGCTTCTCCTATCAGCAATCTTCAGTTACACGTTTAGGAGATGCCTTTTTCTTAATATATCCACCTGTTCCCAGAACATTTTCACTTTTTTTTACAATTTTTTCATGTAATTTTAAATATGATTATTTTTATAATAATGGTTTTGTATATCTCAGGATACATTATACCTTGTTACGGAGACTATATAATTCATCTTCTCCAAGATTAGTTGAGAATTAAGTATAAATTCTTCCTAGTAGCGCCCATGCACGATATAAAATGTTATGAGGCTGACCCCTATCTATGATAGATGATACATTTTGGGAAGATCTTCTCTAAAATATGATTTCGCCTAGTGCAGGGGTCGGCAAACTGCATCTCGCGAACCACATGCGGCTCTTTGGATGTAAAGCTGCGGTTAGTTACATGCGCAAATATTATATATGCGAAAATATACTATTTATTGTTGGCAATAAAAGCATTTTGTGGCTCTTTGAAAAATTGGAAATTTCATAATTTATCATTTTTGACTCTTCAGACTCAAAGGATTGACGACCCCTGGTCTATTGTGTCCCATTTTGTGACGGGACAAGCACATGACATCTCCACGGGGCAAATTGGTATTGATGATCTCCCCTGGTCTCTCTGGTAGATATGACTGCTGAGTGAGGTTGAATATATTCTTCAGTTTCCTCTTATTTGGATCGAAATGGTCAAAATCCAGGTTGTAGCTCGATGCTGCTTTTACCAGTATATACACATTCTATTATAACGGCGAGCACTTTCGTTACCAACAGGCCAAAGAACCAGCCAAGAGGAATATTATCAGATTAGTGAGTGAAAGGAATGGTTAGTTATTTGACAGTTATAGAAAGAAGTTTAATACTCGCTGTTTTACTAATAAAAATACTTATTGCGAAATGTTCAATTTTCGCTCTTCGATATAAATAGATTAAAAGGCAATAGCGCGCCATCTTAAATAAGAAATAGAACAGTTTAGAAACATTATTTTTTAAATCAAACGAACTTCCTACTGTTCTTAATTAAATGAAAAAATGGTGGTGTTGTGTGGTGTTGATAGTTTATCAGTAATAAAACCTCCTTGGGGTTCGCCAATTAAATTCGCCATACCACTTTTAAATGTTTTAATAATGTATATTTGAAATTCTGCTTAGATATGCAATACTGGACCCTTGGTTATTATGGCATTCAAGAACACTATGGGTATTAGCCTCTAGGACAGTAGAATTACATAAAAATACTTCCACAAATCATAAATACTAGCCTAATTAGGCTTACATTAAAGATAATTATCCATCAATATACAATACATAACACTATTAACAACTATGACAATAGTTTTTAAGGGTTTTTGGCGGTTTTCTCAATGCAATATTACAGCGCTATGATAGATTAAATGCTGGGAGGGTTCACGACTGATGAGTCAAGCCCTCCCATTTTTTTAATCATTGCAGTAAGGGCAGTA
>CP092880.1:48547562-48579268 GCA_030710605.1 Cordylochernes scorpioides
AGTTCATAAATAGAAAGTTTATTTCTTCTGAATCATCTATATCGCATGGCAGAGACTGGCAATGGATACAGTAGAATCTCCATAAGATCTCACTTCCAGGAAAGACCGGGTATAGTCATGATTTTAGAATAAAATATTTCATGGGAGACTCTAATGTATCTGGTTGACCTTGTCTTGGTATACGCCCTGGCAAAGAAATCACGAATGACTAACTGAATGGTTCCTTAGATCGTACACATTTACTCCGATAACTGTGGTAATTCTAGAATTAAGACATGTAATTGAGAAACCGATCTTTCTAAAGGTGACGTTGCTTGTATTAGACCAATACTAGACAAGTTTGCCAACGATAGTCCTGAGAATCCTGAATAACTATGGCAGATTACAAAATCATATCATTAGCGACGCAACTTCCAAGTGTCCATCTCTGCAAGCCTATATTTTGTACAAAGCCTGAAAAAAAGAAGAACTTAACCTCAGTGCAAGCTAGCGTATTCATGTTTACCTGAATTTGGGAAATTGAGGCCAATTAATAATGACACTCTCATAGCATGGGAAAATATTCTTCGTCGTTGGGGGATCCTCATCGGCAATGTAAAGATCGCTGGACCTATAGGACTGGATCGTTTTAGTAGGCTTCGAAGAACATGCCATCACCATCTCCTCAAATGCGAAGTAGGCGGTTTAGGCGTTCTTCGTGGGCCGTGAAATGCGCGGTGTCGCTGTAGATTCGCGGACGATCTTCCTGATAACTCAGTATTGTACATACTCATTGTATATCCTTATTTACTTATGTGTCTTATTATCATTAACATCTTTGAAAATTACTTCCATATCATGAAATAATAGTGATAATTATATACTAAAAGATATTGGCAAGATATCGATAAAAATTGGTCTAATTGTCAAATTGACTCCCTCTTTTCTTTAAACTTACAACTGTAGCTTAAAGGTAAGCGTACTCACGGCGACTCAAATGGTCGATATCTATTTTTCTACTTTTCTATGGAACAAACGTTTTGTTCCAGAATCTTATTCCTAACTAAACAATGCACGTAGCGAAATGTGTATGTAGAAGACGAAATCATTCAAAGCTATTGCTCTTTTCAGAATTAGACGAATTTCTACAATTATTGAACTGAATATAAAAAAGATAATTGGTAAGGTTTGCTCATCAGTGGTGAAACTTCCCAGCGATATCGTCAATCCACCAGATCGCTACAATTATTGTATGGTTTTTTCTGTCTATACAGTCTGTGTACTCGAAGGTTTACATTTGTGATGGTGCTTAACGAAACTTTGGAGAGTTGCTTCTATAATTGTAGACTATATAAGCAAAATTCGACATACATGAGTTGCACCGATCTAATAGATTATATTGGTGAAATAGCTTGGAAGGTGCATCACAGACGAGCTATTCCTTCCTAATTAATTTAGATCTTATGGTTCAACCACAAAATAATTATATAAATTCGTCCATTATTCAAAAACTCAATAACGTTGAATGATTTCTTCTTCTACATGCAGATTGCACTATGTACATTGTTTAGTTAGATATAAAATTCTGGAACGATAGGTTTGCTCCATAGGAAAGTAAAAAGAAAGATTTCGACCATATGGGTACACACAGTGAATACATAAACAAAAGATTACCCTTAAAACAACGGTACAAGTTGAAAGAATAAAGATTGTCAATTTGACAATATAATCAATTTTATTGATATCTTGCCTAAATAATTTTTACTATTTATTTATGAATATTTTATATTTTATTTATTTGTTTTAAATTTGATATCCTTAAATTATATCCTTGCCATATATTAAGAAACCAAGTGATTTATTTTTTTTAGCAATCGCTAGACGAATAGCCACCATCGCTCCGGTTCTATCAGGATGGATGTTTTCTCTAAAAATTGGTTTTATAAAAGACTGCTCAGGTAGATTTAAATTGAATTACCTATTTGAGGTTCTTAGAGCATATATGAAAATGCAATGTGAACCTGCCAAGACATTCGTTGGGTAAATTGTCAATATTTAGGTGATGAAGTGAGAAATGGCATGAGTTTTCCTATAATTAATGAAAGTGATAATAAAGAGTAACACGAGATATTGACATGGATGTCGAAATTCTACAACAGTTTCCTAATGTTTATACTTCTATATGAAAAATATTCGTCAGGCCTGTTTCATCAGTAAAATTTGTTGAATATATGAAATTCAATTTTAGACTTTAATATTTTATAAAATATTGTCACTGAATAATTATTTTAAATATTCTGTGGTATATCATCATTATAATATTTGCATAGTTATCACTCCTCACGATTCTTATATATTATTACTCGTAAATAAATTTTCAGACATAGTTTTGCATTTTATAAATAAACTATTTTCAATTACTAAAATCGTATGTATTAATTTCTAAAATAATATAAAACCTAAAACCATTCTAACAAAATTCTCCCAAAGTCTTCGCCAGTTAATCTGCCAGACTTTTATTCAGAAATATAATTTTTCAGACGTATTCAGAAATATAAACTATCAATTACGATCATATAAGCGTTCCTATTTCAAATTAAAATGATCAATGTGGCTTTACTGCAAAGATAAAAATAGTAATAAAGCTGGATCATCACCGGTGAACTCAAGTGCTTTTCCAGTTGTAATTTACTATACCGCTTTTAAATTGTATTGAGGACTGTTCTGTGTTAAGAGTTTCAATTTAGGTGATTTATTTATGAAATTATTTGAGGAATATTATGTATAGATAAACACCTTCAAGCGAAATAGAAATATACACAAATATTGCATCAAACATTGCACATATACAATCAATCCATTGATAGTTCTGTTAGGAAATAATCTATTATGATCTATTAAAACGATTTCTATATATTTCTTGTTAGAATAAACATCAATATTATATTTAAAATTGTTGGCAAATAGTTTATACGTTTATTTTAAAATGAAACGTCATATTTTAAATAGTGGTTAGTAGTTGTTTGTTTAGTTATTCCCATATATAAATGTGTCATATGATAAAACTGGGACAAATAGATCTTCACAAAGAAATAGATTCTCCGGTGATCTTCTGAAGTGAAATGAGACGGCGTCAATCGAAGACGCCATTACTTGAGGAGATAAAAAAGGAGAGGGAAAGTCCAATGAACTGGAAGAACCTCGAAATTAGAGTCTTTGTTGAATCTCACGCCACCAAACTGTGCAAGATAAAGGAACAACATCTTTGCTAGTTATCCTACAGATAAGCATCTTGAAACACAATTATCTACTTAAAATGAAAATTAAACCCCATCCATGGATTAGTTCATGATATGATTATTTCTAAAGTCTCTTTAATTAGTCTTTTCTCATGAGGGTTGCGTGGGTTCAGAGGTGTACTTAATAGATTGGTTATGTAATGTCTGATGATGCTCATTTCTTGATTATACCATAATTTATTATTATATTTATTGAATTATTCAAAAACTATATATGGAGTGTCATATATACCTGGAATTAATATATTTATACTGAATCAATAAAAACACAGCCGTTGCCTAACATTTCGAGCGCCTTTTGCGCGTGTAAGGATTAAAGATTTATTTTTGAATTCTAATTATTTATATTTTACATATAAATATATTTGATTTGAAAATAGAGCAATCCATATTTAATTAATTAGATAATGAAAAGGCATATATTGGATTTAATGAAATATTTATTTTGTCAATATTTCGGTTGGCTGAACGCCAAACCTTTATCAAGGCATTACATTTTTGTATACACAAACTCAGTTTCAGAAGTATCCCTATTTTACGTGAGGACCTTCTGCTCTGATTTAAATATATATTTAGAATAAAATTTTGATTTTGATAATACTTTTGATTATATTTTCCATGCAGAATACGCAAAGATTCCTCTAAAAGATATGCTACACCACCAGCTTTCATATATAAACTTCTGAAAAATTAGCCAACCTGTAAAACATAATTTCATGATTTTTTAATCCAATATTTAATAATATCATAACTAAGGAGAGGTTAGGTGTATATCTGAATATGTCACAATTAATGATGTGACATGTTCTTTGCTATGTATTAGCACGTTCTAGGCAGATAATATAAGGAACCCATAGTGTTTTGGCCATATTTAAAAGGAACAGCCACCCATTCGAATTTACTATTCCCATAATATTACAATATACAATGTATATATGAAAAAAACGAAAGAAAAAAAAGATAAAAAGATCAGGTGTTGAAATCAATATTAAAAATGGCATATCCTGACCAGGAGCACATGTGCTTTACAGAAGGCAGAGCGCCATCTGCTGGAACGGAAATCAAATAAACATTGATTTAGCCTGTTCCCTGATATTTGGCCAACCCAATATCTTGATAAATCAAGAAAAGCCTTTCTCGAGCAGCCCGCGCCGTCGAATCACCAAACCATTTTTCCTCTGTCCTGGGGTTACAGAGACAGCGTCAGGGGCGATCACATACGCAGGGCAGGTCGCGAAACCGATATTAAACAGCGGCTAATGCCAGAGTTGCGTCTACGAGCGACCGCTAATGACCGGTGTTAACCATGAGACGAGAAGTCCGAGTCACTCAGGTGATCGGTGACGCGTGGCTTAAGTCTATCAGAGGCCATTAGGAACTCCAGGCAGGCTCGCCAAGTGCTCCTGTTGAAAATAAAGGGTCTAAGTGACCGCGGAGTGTACCCTAATTCTTCTGCACAGGTGGAAAGAAGGGGGCATCTAAGGGCATCAAGGCTGCTGCACTCAAGAACGATGTGTACCAGTTTCTTCCCTGTCAGCGTCGCTGTAAGGACAGAAAGGATCGTAAATGACGCCTATCCTGTGGGCGAAACTGTCCGTACACGTGTGTCCCGATCGCAAGCCAACCACAATGTGCTCGTTAGGGACGATGTACGCATACCTTTTGTCTGAAAGACTTATTGGAGTAAGGCCAAAGAGGGTGTGGATAGAAGGAGCTAGAGAGAGGAATCTGCTTTCCCATGCTTCAATTCAATGGGTAACAACAAATATAGGTTTATATAGGAAAAACAGTTACATCTGGAGGTCGAATTTACAGAGTAGTTTGTTCTGGAAATTATAATTTTAAAATTAAATAAACTTTTTCATAATATATATATATATATATATATATATATGTCATAATTTGTATATAATTAAATGCAACCCCGACCCACTATGTATGTCCCATGTATGATTTTCAAAGACTTAATAAAGAACAAGGTAACTGGAGGAAAGAAAGTAACAAAAGATATAGGAAGTAAGACTAAAGCTGGCACGACTATTTTGGCACCCCTGTGTCAACATTGCAGGGGCAGAGACCGGACGTCTCTAGTGACCGCAGAAGTTATTTTAGCCAAGATGCACTCAATACTTCGGCAAAAACAGGACGTATCTAATATCCGTCGAAGCTATAAGCGTCAAGATACCCAATACTTCCTGACGAAATCGGATATACCAGGCAGGCCATCTTTCATCAAGGAGAGCCGCCGGCCAATTAGGGAGGAACCACTAAGTAGGTCAACCAATAGGAAAACACCATGTGATCATATCTCAACCAATCAGAGAGAAACTGAAGCTTGGTGTTAAATCGAAAAGCAAGAAATGTTAGTTACGCTTTAGCTTCCAAGAAGGTGACATCCTTCTCTAGACCTCTCTCCCTCTGCTCATCCCACAGCTAAGTACAATCACCGCCATGTGATCAACTAATTAATAAGTCAAATCGCTCAACTCTTCTCAAGCTTTCTTCCCTCCAACCAGTTGCCTTTTATTTCCAAACTCAATCACGTGTCCTGATTATTCCTAACTGTGTGCTTCACTTACCACTCAACGACTGCGCTTCAACCAAATCTCACCATTCGCATCCAACAATAAGAAACCCCGCAACGATATTGCCACAGAACGGTTAAGTCGACAGGATAAAGATTATGGAACTTAATCAGGATAAAGATTATAGAGCTTAATCAGGATAAAGATTATGGAGCTTAATCAGGATCAAGATGAAATTAGCCCAGACACCAGCAAAACAAAAGGCAATAACAAACCAAGAGAGAACAAACTGGCAACGAGCGGAAAGAAACTGACAACGAACGAAGCGACAAGACACACCCTTGCGACGGTAATTTTAGAACTGACCGCCGCGCTACAAGGGCCAAGATCCACGCAACTGGAAGCGGTCTTCCGGAGCGCCACCCTCGGGACAGCCGACGCCCGCACCGCCGGTACGTGTCCGAACAACCTGACGTCCACCGAGGAGTCGCCATCCGCCATGCCGTACCCGTGCACCCGGAAGCAAGCCACGCGACACGGGCCCAGTGTACCGACAACGCGGTCCACTCGAATGGAAGCAGTACAAATGACTAGATTTCCCTTTCAATTGCGAGGACAGTGCAAAAGGTCCCGACCCGGTCCAGCAGATAGTCCAAGCCAGCCACACCAAGCCGAAGACGCCACAGTGGAGACTTTTCGAGACTGAGGTAGGCAATCCACCCAATGACACCATCAAATTGACTTTGGACTTGTATCTGACCCAGGACCTACCATGTACCTTTCTAATTGAACCAGACGCAGGTTCGAACATATTGCCGTATCATTTATACAATAGATTAAAAGCACAACTTCCCAACTTAAGCATTAAAAAACCTTCCCTTGATCTATCCACCCTAAATAACTTTACGAAAATAATAGGACATTTAACTTTCCCTCTGACAATAGGCCAAATAACCCGTAGAGAGAACTTCCACGTGGTAAATGCATCCTTGCCATTTGGAGTTCTTACCTTAAAAACCCTTTATCAATATAAATTAAAACTAAATTATAATCGCGGCACTATTTTCCAACTTGGCGTCCCATTGTCTAATACCATCTACCACTTTAAACATGTGTCAAATGAATGCAAGCACGGGCTAGGCCAAAACCTGTCCCAAAGGACTCGCACAGCACCCAAAGCTTTCACACATGGAAACCCTTGCCTGCATTCATTGCCCAAACCCCAAATATTTACATGCCACCATTCTAATCTCACACCACGCAACTTTTCACTCAACCCAATTGCCAATACTTTATGCCCACCACATATAAAGCCACCACGACTTCAATCTACAACTCCAATAATGCCCAAACAAGTGTCCGTACACCGACACAGTTCACCCACTTACCACACAAAATCCACACATGACCATATTTCGCAACGCCATAAACACGCAAATGTATCTCACAACATACACGCACCCATACGCCACCACACAACAAACACGCACAACCCGCACAACAAACGCAACACGCACGCCAAAAGACAACAACAACAAACAAGCGCATGCACAACCGTTAAGGATAATACAATCATCCCATCTACACAAAACATAGAAAAAATTCACGCCACCAAACAACCACACAATCGAAAAACATTGCGATCTTTCCTAAAAGCTGTGAACGTCTATAAAGAGTTCATTCCAGACCACGCCCGCTTGCGGACACCACTTGTCAACCTTCTAAAAAAGGATGTCGTGTGGGTCTGGGATGACAAATGCCAGAAAGCGTTCACTAACCTGAAAGAAAACCTTACCACACACCCCACATTACACCTTTACCAGGAAGATCTGCCATGCCAAGTGTACTGTAACACCTCAACATTCAGCATTACAGGCGTTCTTAAACAAGTCTACCCTGATGGAAGACATACACCGTTCAACATTTCAGCCGATCTCTACGTAGTCACGAGCGAAATTATTCAGACTTGGAACTACAATGCCTAGCCATTGTGGAAAGTGTGGATAATTTCCGCACCTGTCTAAATGGCAGAAAGTTTACAATATTTTCTGACCATCCTGCATTGCAGTGGTTGAAAGAGATCAAAGCCCCGTCAGGCAGATTGTTTCGATGGAGGTTAAGATTGTCAAGATACGAATATGAGGTCCGTAGCATAAATGGAGTACAACAATATGAAACGGGCATTGGAACTCGTTATCCCATTTTGTGGCTTTCTAGATGCGCCACTCATACAGAGCCAACAGTCTTCTCCACCAGGAAAATCTCGCGTGACTATGGATCACAATAAACTGCGCACCGTCTCCCCGAAAAGGAGTACTTAAAACTATAGTCCCAAGTTCACTTACAACCAGACTTCTTAAATCCGTACACACACAACACCACCACCCAAACATCTCCAAGATGACGAGACTCATCTCGTCACAATATTATTGGCAGGACATGACACAAGACATCGCAAAACAGGTAAAAACCTGCCCCACCTGCCGATCGCTAGAAGAATCGATGAATACAAACAACCTGCACGTAAAAATACCGACACAGGTACCCAAACAAAACAAAATTCGTACATAAAGCACAGCGTACACACAACACAAATAATGCCAAAATTACCACATCCACGTCAGAGAAAAGATCACACATCTCAACCTAAACCAATTACCGCCGACATATCTCTAATAAAACCATTGACGATCAAGCAGGAGAACTGTAAACCTGACAACCAGCTCAATCATATCACAACACTCCCTAAAGATATCAAACAGGAAAACTGCGAACCTACCAATCATTCAAATTCTACAACTCACAAGGTTCAAGCAAATATTTCAGAGTCCCCAGTTACAAAAATGTGGACGAACATGGGACAATATCCTATCTTTCATCTGATTTTTATCCTGTGTTTGTTACTTCTACCATACAACTGTATTCCAATTTTATTCATCAATTACTTGTTTATCTATGCTATGCCCCGATCAGAAAATCTTCGAACTACAAGAGGTAGTTTTTAATTTAGGACAAGCATTTTTTTAATTTTGGACAAACAGTTTTTCATTGTGGACAAGCAATTCTTCATTGTGGACAAGCAATTCTTCATTGTGGACAAGTATTTATAAAACTTCTCATAATTTTAGGAACCATCTTCGCAGAAAATCTAAATAAACTCCGAAGAGATAGCAGTAACTGAAAGATAACCAACCAGTGTCGGAGAAATCACGCTCCAAAAACAAGCCCTGAGCCGCACCAAAAAATAAATAGACGGCAGGAAATGAGATTTGAAACACCACGACAGGAAGTATAGTCCACGGAGGTTAAATTCGGCCTCCGTAAACAAAGCGGAGCGCCTTCGTCCGATCTCCAATTTCCCTCCCTCTCGTTTGCCCGACACACCCCACTTCCGTATCTCTAATTACAATGAGAAGATCCCCTATTGAGGTCGACTGGGAACCTCACTATGCCACCGGTTTGATTCCAGTTCGAGTCTACATATCGATTTTTACCAACCAATTACACATCCACGAAACAACACCTAGAACTAGCTCACACATCTCTTACACAACCGACTTCTAACATTTTTCACAACACACACACAAAGACAAAAAATTACACATAAAGGTTATATAGATTTCCATGTCTCCTGTACACACAGCATAAACGCACTTGAGGGCTAGAATCACGTTTTTCACCTAAGTGTCACTACAGATGAGACAAAAAATTTATAGGGCATAATTGAACAAGTAAAACATTTATAGGGCAAAATGGAGCAATCAATACATGTAGATCAGGGCATGTAGATACCAAAGGGTTCCAACCAATACACCTTATTTTTCATATCAATCATTTTCATTATTTTCTCTCAATTAAAATTTAAATATTTAATCAATTTATCAATTTATTCAACTTATTACCACTTTTAATCATTAATTATCATTTTTTTTTTTTCCAATTAGTTATATTACCATTTTCATTTATCAATTATCATTCTACTTACCACTTGATTTATATTACCACAACTCAATTATCAACGAAAACTCACTGACTTTCGATTAAACTAAAACATTAAATCACCCCTTTGTTGTTGAAATCTTTTTATTTTTCATTTTTCTTTTTTCCAAGCACTCTACTTTGATTTCGCTCAAAAAACTTTTATTTTATTTTTATTTTTGATTTCTCAAAAGACCTAATAGAATTCCCTCGGTCTCCATTCCCAATTCCGAGCTAGAATATAATTAGGCATTTTTCCTTTTTTTCTCACCACGCACCAAGCATTCACTTTGATTTTCTTCCAACTTTTTATTTTTATTTTACTTTGATTTCTCAAAAGACCTTATGAAATTTCCTCGAATTCCTTTCCAAAATTCAAGCAAAAAAGTAATTAGGCATTTTTCCTTTTTTTTCTCACCACGCACCCAGCATTCACTTTGATTTCTTCCAACTTTTTATTTTATTTTACTTTGATTTCTCAAAAGACCTTATGAAATTTCCTCGAATTCCTTTCCAAAATTCAAGCAAAAAAGTAATTAGGCATTTTTCCTTTTTTTTTCACCCACGCACCAAGCATTCACTTTGATTTCTTCCAACTTTTTATTTTTTTTATTTTTGATTTCTCAAAAGACCTAATAGAATTCCTTCGATTTCATTCCCAATTTCGAGCTAGAATATGGTTAGGCATTTTTCTTTTTTTTTTTTTTCTCACCATTCAACCAAACACATTCAATTTTGATTTCATTCAACTATTTTTATATTATTTTTATTTTGATTTCAAAGCCTAATAGAACCCCCTCGAATTCATTTCTTAACTCAAGTAGAATTCATTTAGGCGCATTTTCTTTTCTTTTAATTCACTATGTACCATAACATTCCTTGATTTCTTACAATTAAAAAATTTTTGATTTCTATTAATTATACTCAACCTATATCATCAACACCATTCTATTTTACTTTTATATTACCAGCAATGTTTGTATATAGCCCCTCCATACCCACAACTAATTTTCCCACAAATTATTTTTCACTTTACAGAATTCTCTCAGGCTAACCCCTTCTTGAATTCTTCACATGTAGGGGGCGCATCTGTCATAATTTGTATATAATTAATGCAACCCCGACCCACTATGTATGTCCCATGTATGATTTTCAAAGACTTAATAAAGAACAAGGTAACTGGAGGAAAGAAAGTAACAAAAGATATAGGAAGTAAGACTAAAGCTGGCACGACTATTTTGGCACCCCTGTGTCAACATTGCAGGGGCAGAGACCGGACGTCTCTAGTGACCGCAGAAGTTATTTTAGCCAAGATGCACTCAATACTTCCGGCAAAAACAGGACGTATCTAATATCCGTCGAAGCTATAAGCGTCAAGATACCCAATACTTCCTGACGAAATCGGATATATACCAGGCAGGCCATCTTTCATCAAGGAGAGCCGCCGGCCAATTAGGGAGGAACCACTAAGTAGGTCAACCAATAGGAAAACACCATGTGATCATATCTCAACCAATCAGAGAGAAACTGAAGCTTGGTGGTTAAATCGAAAAGCAAGAAATGTTAGTTACGCTTTAGCTTCCAAGAAGGTGACATCTTCTCTAGACCTCTCTCCCTCTGCTCATCCACAGCTAAGTACAATCACCGCCATGTGATCAACTAATTAATAAGTCAAATCGCTCAACTCTTCTCAAGCTTTCTTCCCTCCAACCAGTTGCCTTTTATTTCCAAACTCAATCACGTGTCCTGATTATTCCTAACTGTGTGCTTCACTTACCACTCAACGACTGCGCTTCAACCAAATCTCACCATTCGCATCCAACAATAAGAAACCCCGCAACGATATTGCCACATATATATATATATATATATATATATATATATATATATACAAAATACTTTTAAAATATTAAGTAACTATGTGTAGGTTGAAAATTTCATCCCATCCTTGTTATCTTCCTCATTTGCATCTTAATGTAAAATTAAAAGTTTGCTGTAGGAGGATTGTGAGGTAGTGGTACATTATGAAGAATTATAGATGGGAAATCTCATATCGTATTATTTATGTCTCATCAATTCTGTGAAACATTCTATCTATATTATAAAGTAAAAAAGTTCATATTCAGCAATATGTTTCTTTGACCATCAAACTTAACAAAGTATAAACGACAACTTTTGAGAAATGATTCTCTTATAATAGCTATTTTTTATATCCTACAACCCTTACTATAGCATAGCTTACAAATCAGTGATTTGATCCACCATGAATACTGTGTAATATGAACACAAATCGTAAAGATAGAGGCCTGCCTGGCCGGCGGCATTTATAGTTCTTCAAATTGAAGATACTTCGGCCAGTAAATATTTTTATTATCTCGACGTTTCGACAAAAATACTTTTCCTCGTCAGGGAAGAACAAAAATTAAAACATTTGGCAAGGCGTTAAAAATAGTTTTTAACTAGCTGAAGTATCATCAATTTTAAGAAAAGTGAATACAAATGCATAACCTGGTTAGGAAACTGAATATTTCTTAGTACTAGCGTCGTTTATAGGAAAATATATTAAAACCAAGATTTTTTCAGTCCTAATATTGACAGAAACCTTTTTACATTGATAAATCAATGAAAGCCAACCAAAAACGTGTGGCGACCGCACTTTGCTTCAGCGAACTGGGGCAAAGCTTCAAAACACATACGGGCAGAAATATGGCGGCCCCACTATGCCTCGGCAAGCACGTGTTTGGAGAACACGTTACTACGCATGCGCGGGCGTCATCCGGAACTTTCTAGCGACGGGCGTCTTCCGACACACTTGATCTGGCACTCATCTAGGCTTGCTCCAACGCCGTTACTTCAACCGTTGTTTATTTTCTTTTTATAATTTCTTGCTTTAAATAAATTAATTTTAATTATAATTTTATCAGTAGCCTTTCCACAAGCCACACCAACACTTCACGCAACAACAATCCTACAAACGTTTTTCAGGCCGTTTTCCATGTGGTACAGATTATAACTAAACAACCTACTATTATGGGTAGAAGATTCTTGATGAAAAATTGGAACTCAGAGTGGGTGACAAATTATATTTTTCCCGTGGATGGCGTTGACTATGATCAGCTTTTAGGTTTATAGCCAAGGATTTATTTTATTTCAATATATAACACAAAATTTTGCGGTAAGATGATATTTATGAAGCAAAAAAGATGCTTCTTTTAGCACCATCCTTCGGCAACTTAATGTGCATTCTGATCTGAAAATCAGCCCTTCCTACTTCACTAGCTTAACCCACCTGTTTGATAAATTAGAGCGATTTCATAACTCTTCACGCAGGATGTTATCAAATCGAAGCCGCTCCTGTACTTATAGAGCTAAATACTTGTCACTTGTCTTGAGAATAAAACTAAAAATATTTAGGTCTGAAGAACAACCTAGGTAGTTGTCGACTTATGTACTCTCCAGAAACTTATATATATATATTTAAAAATAAAGAAGGCATCTCCTGACCACGAGCACATGTGCTTTTTAGATGGCAGAGCGCCATCTAGTGGAGCAAAAATAAATTAAACGTTTATTTAGCTTGCTCCGTGATATTTGGCCAACAATGTTAATCTAGATCTTAATGCATTCCCTGAAATTTAAGAGAAAAGGACAAAGAACTAAAAACTCTCATTAATAATTCAAATTCTCCACAAACAATCAAATTAATAAAACAAGTTTATTTTTACAATAAATTAATATACTGCGATGTTTCTACGGGGAATCCCAGACCTTTCGTGCCTGAAAATTTCCGACGCCAAATTTTTAATTCTCTCCATAATTTGTCTCATCCAGGAATTCGTGTAACAAGAAAACTAATAACTTAAAAATACTTTTGGCCCAAAATGAATCAAACAATAAATCCTTGGTCAAAGTCCTGTTTAGATTGTCAGAAAAACAAAATTCACAGGCATAAAATTACAAAACACGGAATTTTTCCTCTCCCATCAACTCGCTTTGAACACGTTCATCTTGATTTAATAGGCCCCTCACCCCATTCTAAAAATTGTACCCACATTTTGACTGATATAGACAGATATTCAAAATGGCCTGAAGCCTTTCCGATTTCGGACAAAACTGAACTAAGCGTAGCAAAAGCTTTTTTTCGCGGTTGGATTTCTAGATACGGAGATCCAGCAACAATAAATACTGACCAAGGTCGTGAATTTGAATTTCATCTTTTCAAGGATCTCACTTCACTCATTGACATCAACAGAATACGAACAACGGCATACAACCCAGCAGCAAACGGTCTTGTCGAACGCTTGCATCGTCAAATTAAAGTTGCAATCATGGCAAGCGGAAATACTATTAATTGGAGAGATGCTTTGCTTCTAGTACTGCTAGGCATCAGAATATCCTTCAAAGAAGACCTGAAATGCACAACTGCAGAAATGGTTTTCGGGATAACTTCAAATCTTCCAGCTGATTCACTAACCAATTCAGAATTTAAAAACCCCGATCCATCAAATTTTCCCACTCAATTAAAAAACTATATGAATAGAATTCGACCTCAACCAACAAGACAAACAAACCAAAATAATATTTTTCTCATAAAGACTTAGACACCTGCTCACACGTCTTTATAAGAAAAGATTTTGTAAAAAGAGCATTATCTCCACACAACGAAGGTCCATTTCCAGTGGTATCGAGATCTTCGAAGACATTTACAGTTTTAAATCAATGACCAAGACAAAGTCAATTCTGTTAACAGACTAAAGCCTACATTCGTAGAAAACACCCCTCAAAGTTTCCACGATTCTTTCAATCTGCCACCTATGTCCGACAGTGCTGAGGAAACTACACCTAAAACAAGTAGCTACACCACTCGCTATGGACGCCATGTACGTTTTCGAATTTAAGTCTTCACTGGCGGGGGAGTGATGTAGCGGCTCCCATTCATATTTTCATTATAAGTTTTAATTTGTTTAATAACTATTTAATTCAAATATTAAATTAAATTATCTTTTATATATATAATGCTCATAAAATATACTTTATTAAAATTATATGAATTAACATTAATATCATATTAATTGTTGTCATATCAATATAATAAAATAATTATACATCATTCTAAATATAAATTATAAATCACATAAAATGTAAATATTTATCTATAATATATCAAACACACATGTCTAAAATGTATAATCTAGAAATTATATTTGACCACACACACAGATAAAAAAAGAACTTCAACATGTAGTATACAACAATTTAACCCCTTCTGATAATTTGTATTAAATAAATATAATTAAAAGTTGATTTTACAATAAAAAAATGTGTTATTTGACTCCGCTTAGAAATCCATGCCGCCCATAGTGGTTTCAGGCCTGGAATTGGGATTTCACAAAAGGACAAGGCATGTTGGATGTCACCATAGAGATGGCGAGAGAGTAAGTGAAACCGACACCGGTCAAGACAGATCTGTCTAGAGGGGTCTGTCAATCATCGTGTCTCAAGGCAGACTGATCTGTTTGAACAAGAAGGGGGCACAACTGGGAACCCGACATGTTTTTCGGACCTTTTTCCTCTCCTGGCGCAGGCTGTCACTCACTCGAAATTTTATTTCTGTCACCTTGGAAATTACACTATAATTATTACATAACATGGGGACATAGGTATATATTGGAATATATTAGAACATATATATATGTGTATATATGTGTGTGTGGGTTTTGAACACAAAATATAAAATTGAAAAAAATAATTTCGCTAGTTCAATCCAGCATTAATCAATGGTAGATTAAACTGTCATAACCGCTGTAAGAATATTTACCACTGCTCCGCCAGATTTTCTTTAATTTTGCTGATTGCAGAATGGTCACTAGGGAGTTATTAATATTTGGAAATAAATAGCACTGAGTATTTCGGTTTCTTACTTGGAGAAAACCTTTTAATTGCTGCCTTACATTTAATTGAGAAAAATATTGGAGAGAGGAATATGCGAAATTTCTTGAACATAAGGCACAAGCGCGACATCTACTTTGATATAAGCCTTTTTGTATGCGTAAAGCAGCAAGAGAATATATGGAATTCAGGTATGTCTCTTTTAAATATAAATGTATTGAAATAAAGTATTTTTATCTACCCAGTAAAAGCTAGTCCGGGCACTAGTGTTCTCAGTAGCTACTTATGCTTCAGAGGTCTTGGACTATAACATCATCGTTAGAGAATAAAATCGATGAGTTCGAGATGTATTATTGGCGAAGAAGGCTTCGTATACCTTGGACAGGGACATCGATACTACCACAACTATCAAATTCGGAGAGATGACCGACTTCTGCGGTGTGTACACGGAATTGTTTGAGATTCTTCGGTCACATCGCGCGACGCAGGGGAAAAGAGTATACCATACGAACCGGAAAGACATCTGGGCGACGCATATCTGGACGCCCGCCGACATGTTTCGTGGACCAATTAAAGGAATTCACTCACTTGACGGTCGCTTAGATGTACATCGAGCTCAAGACAGAGATGGCTGGCGTCGCATCGTGTTTGGGATGTAATACGTACAGTGGGTCACAGCGTTCGATCGCGAATAAAATGATCTTACTAGCCTGTAAAATACATACTGACTGTTGGTAATAAATAATGTGCCCCAAACACTTCCTTTTTGGAATATTCAAAACAAAAGCCAATTCTTATACCAATGGCAATAGGATGTCATATCGAAGCAGCTCCTGTACTGAAGAGAGCCAATATATACAGGTTGCTTTTGTCTGAATTTGACAAGACGTGTTTTGTGGCACATTTTTCTATATCGAACAGTACGTTCTATCCTAGGTATTTAACAAATAATTAATGTTTCAATGCATATTTAAATGCTGCGGTTCCCCTGTCGGTACATACGAAATTTATATGGTGTCCCTTTTATTCGCGAGATGATTGGGTCTCTACTCTCACCTGAACTCAATCAACCAATCAGTGTTGAGTTGATTAGCCAATCGGCGCGCAGTGTACATCGAGCAACAAAGTTCTATATCAAATATATTATCAAGGGTTCGATTCTAGAGCAAGTTCTCTCTTCAAATCAAAAGATTCACTTAAGAAGTAATTTAATTATTTGTCTTTATTATTATTTAACGCTATATAAAATTTAATGTTGCATATAAGTTGACTTTATGAGATATTCCTTCGGTAGATGAAACACCTGCCTTTTTTCTCTTTGTTTCTCACTTTTTTCACATGTATAGCGTATTTATCTAAATTTTGCCTTAACTACCCATTTATTGATTTCTCTGGAATTTTCTAGACCATTTTTGGCGTAGAGGTACAGCCTGCAACACACTGACGAGGACCACTAGTCCGAAACTTGTAAGTGGTTGGCCTTTGCTTGATTTATCAAGAAAATAGGTTGGCTAAATATTATGGAACAACAAAAATAAACGTTCATTTGATATTTGTTCCACTAGATGGCGCTCTGCCATCTAGAATGCTCATGTGAGCAGTCAGGAATGTTCTTTTTTATATTTTCTAATATCAACACACTGACCTTTTCTCTCTTTTTCTTTCTTTTTTCCATACTCATACATTTACCAGGTCTATTAGTATGAAACGCGAAAATGGTCGCCAGAGGCCGCTTGCAACTTTATTTGAGCCGACGGTGGCGCTGTTGTAGGCGTTTTGTTCTTGACTCACGTGGCATCAGCATGCGTGCAGTTTAGAAAAATTCAAATCGTGAAAATTTTCTGGAGCCCGTGGAAAATGGCGATTTTCCGAGCTAAAAAAGTGCCCATTTGCGGAAGTTTTGTTGTTCGCCTTCAACTGGAAGAAAAGTGCCACTGAAGTCCACCGAATGCTCGGGGAAGTTTACAGCGACCACGCTCTGAGCAAATCGCAGTGTTACAGGTGGTTTAAAAAATTCCAAAGTGGCGATTTTGAACTTGATAATGAACCACATGGAAAACCGCCCCAAAAGTTCGAGGACGCTGAACTGCAAGCTTTGTTGGATGAGGCCATACCCAAATGCAGAGAAACTCGCAAAACAGCTCCAGTGTCTCAAGGTGCTGTTTCTCTACGTTTAAACAGCCTCGGAATGACCCAAAAGCTTTCCGATGGATCCCCCACGAGTTGAGCGAAAGGCAGCAATAACGGCCTCTGGTAACCTGCGAAGGGCTGCACGCCAGGCATGAAAAGAAGTCATTTTTGCACCGAATCGTAACTTCTGATGATAAATGGATCCACTTCAGCAATCCTACGCGCCAAAAGTCGTGGGTCTGCCCGGCCAATTTCCAAAACAGACGCCTAGGCCCAATCGCTTCGGAAAAAAGGCAATGCTTTGCATATGGTGGGACCAGACCGGCGTAGTATATTTCGAGCTTCTGAAACCTGGCAAAATGGTCAATACTAGTCGCTACGAACAACAAATGCACAGTTTGAGAGAGGCGTTGAATGAAAAAAGACCGGAATGGCGTGAAAAGCACAACAAGCTGATACTGCAGCATGACAACGCTCCGGCCCACAACGCTACGGTGGTCAAAAACATCATAAAAGACTTGGGCTGGGAACTCTTACCCCACCCGCCGACTCACCAGACTTAGCGCCGTCGAACTACCACCTTTTTCACATTTTAGGACACGCCCTAAAAAACCAGGAATTTTCGAACTCAGACATAACTGAAAATGACTTGTTGACTGGTTCGACTTAAAAGGAAAGAAATTTTCAGACAAGGAATTCGAAAATTGCTTGAAAAGTGGTCCGAGTGTATAGCTAATCAGGGCAGTACTTTGATAAAAAATCTTTTGTTGTATGGAATTGGTGAACTTTTGAATTCACTGAACATTTCGCGTTCATACTAATAGACCTGGTATATGGGGTGAATTGTGAAACAGTCGTGGTAGTTGCGGTGAGAAGTGGTAAGGACACACAGGAGACAGGAATCAGGAGGTAAAACAACCGTAAGGGGTAGTAGGGGAGGAAAGGAGAGAAGGGTCCAAGGACCACCCTGAGAACACTGGTGGTCGTGACCCTCGAGCGAGACTTCACTTGATCATCACCTGTAGTGCTTTTAAACTACTTTGAGTAAGAATAATTATTCCCAGGAGGAAAATAGGAGAAAGGCTGGACATCTGGTGGCCAAGGGGTTGTTTTTACCCGGATATTTTATCTTCCCTTTCTTCATACTCTCCCACACAGGCCTTCTTTATTTGATACTTCTAAATATTATGTCATATGTGTAAATTTAAAAAAAAAGTTCTTGTCGTGCAACTGAAAGTTTCTGATGGCTTGCATCATCTATCTATTTGGCCAATTCTTAAATAATTAAATATCAATAAATAGTTGATATTTATTCCGATAGATGGCGCAAGCAATCAGCAACTTTCAGTTGCACGATAAGAATATTCCTTTTTTTTCCTTAATTTATAAAACCTTATCACAGTACAAATTCACATTTATACTATTTTTTGATATATATGTAAGTTTAAATAAACTTGCATATGCAAAGTAATTTCACAAAGTCAGTTAGGCATGTATGAGGATTCCTCCAATACACGATCAATAGAAAGTATAGCTCAGATATAGAGAAAGTAAGCTCTCCCAAGTGAGTTCTCAGTGAACTCTGCATAATGCATCGATGAGAAGCTTGTAAGTTATTGAAAGACTCCAACTTAGCTGGGGCTTATTTAAATTTTATCTTATGAATAAACCATGTTCGGGGCAATCTTTTTCTATCAGCCTCCAACACTCACTCCTCTTTACATCTAGACGTTCTCTACATGGCTCTAGAATATATTTTACTAGCCGAATGACCCGGGCAACGCCCGTGTTTTACCCGATTGAATGTTTTTATTCAAATACTATTTGTTACAATTATAATTTGGCGCCTTATATAAATGCATATATTAGTTAATAACTATAGCCTATGTGCTTTATCTGTCTATGTACTGTTGGCTTCCGTAGGCGTCTCTTACTGGGAAAAAGAAAGAGAGGATTCCATTTAGTTATTAACTAATATATGCATTTATTTAAGGTGCGACCCGCTCCAACACAATAGTTACAAAAACCAAGAAGCGAGTGGGGGGGGCATGATGGGTGGGGGGGGGGGGGGGGGGGGGGCAAAGGTGGCGTGATCGTAGCCAACCAATAGGAGAGCGCCATTCCAAAAAAAAAAAGCAAAACGGTGACAGAGATGAAAACTGAAGAATTAAGAACGCATGACGCTCGTAACTGTATATAGAATTTGAGATTCTCTCAAAGATATTTTAGATGGGAAAATTAAAACCTAATATACAGTACAACCTTCATGAAAGGACACTTCCGCTAGAGGACACCTTCTTACAAGGACAGTTTTCAATCGCGAAATCATCATTTTTAACTATTTTGAACACTCTCCGGTATGAGGATACCTCTTCCTAAAGGTCACTTAGGCCTCTGTAATTAGATGGTCCTTTACAAGAAGATTCTACTGTTTATATAAGAAATTAAACTTATAGTAGAAAGATTCTTCCTTGTTATTATCGTATAAGAAATTAAACTATTTTGGTGTATACGATTTTTTCCTAGTAAAACAAACTTCTTACTGTTACTTATTGAGATGAAAACATATTTTGGGATAGGCCTGGCTCATCAGTGGTGAAACCCTCCCTGCGCTTTCGACATTCTAATCCACAATACCTCTTTTAGAGCTTTCCTATTGTATTTGGAGATTCTGGCTTATGTATCTGGAACTGTAGGGAGGAATCTTAGTTATTGTATCATAGCATATTATTAGTATATATTAGTAGAATTACAACAATATACACAGTGACCTTTATTGATGACATGAGAGATAACCAAGTATGAACAAAATTGCCTCTGTCTCAAAAAAAAAAAAACAGACTACAGGCGACATTAAAGACATCCTACTTGCTTAGGTTTTGTCCATGAGTGCAGTTATCTATATACAAACAACAACAACAAAAGCCTTTATTAGGCACACGTGCCATACAGGATTCTCCCTGTAAGACAAAATAAATAAATAACAAATTAGCATCATAGTTATTTACAAATATTGGGTATTGACCTCGACCAATTATCAAGTTGGATCCGGTGTCTGTGCTAAATATTTTGATTGAGCTGATTTCCAGTATTTATAAAAAGCGAATGCAAAGGGGTCTGGATTTTACGACTTTGCCATTAAAACATAAGGCGAATTGCTATTATAGCCGGTCTCTTGACGAATAATTTCTTTTTCTTCTTCCATTGCCGTGCAGTAGAACATGTAGTGTGGAAAATCGAGACTAAATTCACCGTTGCATAAGGTGCATTTTATGGTCTTAGTTTTCAATAGTGAAACATGATTAATTCTCTGTACTACAAAAAGGCTTCTTACTTGTGCAATGATTCTCTTTAAGGTTAGGGGGATATTGTCATTCAGATAGCTTTTCATTGTAGGTGATAAATGGAAGTATTATAGTGAGAGTAGAGTACTGATTTTCTTATTCTTACATAATCCAGCTGCAAGGACTGATCGGTTGCCGTTCTAATAATTAGGGGGATGTATCTTTGTAGAATATTGAAGTCTGTACTTCCAACAAGCCATGAGAAGCCGGTGTTATTAAGTAGCTCTGTTATACTTTTTACCAATCCGATATTCTGTTTTGAAGAAATTGAAATGTCCACCAAATGTGCCAAACAAATTGAAGGTAGCCTGCTGCCGTCCATTTTCAGAATTCTAGTCCAGAATTTTAAAGTTAGTTTTTTCACTGTGAAATCAAGAGAGTTTCTTCCTGTTTCGGCCCTCAAAATATAGCCCGGAGTATAGCTTGGAAGGCACAGAAAACGTCTAGTTATCTATATACTCTTTGCTCAAACATTTCATTTTGACTCTTGTAAATGTCAACCATCCTAGCTACTTCTTTAATGTTTAGTTATATCAAATAAGCTGTTTGTAATCAATATTATGGAAAATAAAAATCACGCCATCTATATATAAGAAATAGAACTACAAATGTTTCTTTTAAAACCAAATAAAAGACACTTTCTACTTTCCTTTCTGCGATATTTTTAATCACGACAGTTTAAAGTGTGTGTTTTATTTGGTTTTAAAAAGAGACATTCGTTCTTTGTAGTTTATTGCATTATATTTTAAATAATATTTTTGAATCAGGGTTCGTTTATAGATATTCTGATAGATGGCACAGTCTATCAGCAAAATTGACTTTCACGATATAAAATACACCTTTCTCAACAATTTGACTAGCCGAATGACCCGGGCAACGCCCATGTTTTACCCGATTGAATGTTTTGATTCAAATAATATTTGTTACAATTATAAATTGACGCCTTAAAAAAATGCATATATTAGTTAATAACTATAGCCTATGTGCTTTATCTGTCTATGTACTGTTGGCTTCCGTAGGCGTCTCTTACTGGGAAAAAGAACGAGAGGATTCCATTTAGTTATTAACTAATATATGCATTTATATGGAGCGACCCGCTCCAACACAATAGTTACAAAAACCAAAAGCGAGTGGGGGGGCAAAGTCAAAAAAAAGTGTCTCGCGTAGTGGCGGCGCCATCGTAGCCACGTGATCGTAGCCAACCAATAGGAGAGCGCCATTCCAAAAAAAAGCAAACGGTGACAGAGATGATGACGCTCGTAACTGTATATAGAATATTGATTCCAAGAAGATTAATCAAACATTATTGATTTACAAGAGAGAAACAAAATAATTGGGAAACTTATAACAAAGTAAACAAAGAGAAACTTATCTTCCTACGGTTAACGTCTATTTACTTGTTATCTTACATATATATTCTGTGGGAAAAATTAATTAATCAAGCGCCATCTAGTGTAACAAAAATAAACTAAACGTTATGTAACTTGTTCCGTGATATTTGGCCAACCCAATTTCTCGATAAATGAAGAAAAGTCAAACGCGTTTCGGGCTGTTGGCTCTCGTCAGCGTACCAAAATTTGGTACCACAGGCTTCCTAAAAAGAGGTACAGTTGCACCACTCTGACGAGGGCCAAGAGACCGAAACGCGTTCGTGGCTGACTTTTCTTGATTTATCAAGAAATTGGGTTGGGCAAATATCACAGAACAAGTTAAATAAACATTTAGTTTATTTTTGTTCCACTAGATGCGCTCTGCCATTTAGAAATGCTAATGTGAGCCTGTTCAGGATATACCATTTTGATTTTAAAAATCAACACCTTTCTATATTTTTATTGTTTTTTTTTCACACGTATATATGGGTGCTGGGGACATTACAGGCAAACTCGGTTCAGATTGCCGCTTCCAACAAATCAATCCACAGGTTCTGGCCACAATAAACTTTCCCAACCTACAGGGAACCTTCATCCCAACGAAGCCCATTACTCCAATCCCCATATTTCTTGTCCGCACCTGTATAGTCAGGTATACCTAGCTGAAAAACTGACCATTCCATAAATGTCCCTCTACTATTTAGTAGAGCCAACAAATAATAGAGCAAATAGGCATTTATTGCCTTAATAGATTGTCCTTTTACCTTATATAATGTCTTATTATTGAAGGATTTCTTAAAGTTTTTCAATATTCTTTAAGATGGCTTCTCTCGTTAATTCCTTCTCTATTTGGTATTAGTATATTTATATGAATTATATATATATATATAATTATATAAAAAAATGGCATATCCTGACCAGGAGCACATGTGCTTTACAGAAGGCAGAGCGCCATCTGGTGGAACAGAAATCAACTAAACATTGATTTAGCCTGTTCCCTTATATTTGGCCAACCCAATTTCTTGATAAATCAAGAAAAGCCATCCACGAACGCGTTTCGCGCTTTTTGGCGCTCGTCAGCGTGGAGTAGGCTGAACCATTGAGACCAAAAAATATTTTTTGATCCCAATGGCCTCCTGAAAAACCAAGAAATGGGTATTTAAGGCCAAACTTGCGTAAATACGCTTAGCACATTAAAAAACGAAATAAAAAAATAAAAGATAAAAAGATCAGGTGTTGAAATCAATATAAAAAATGGCATATCCTGACCAGGAGCACATGTGCTTTACAGAAGGCAGAGCGCCATCTGGTGGAACAGAAATCAACTAAACATTGATTTAGCCTGTATATTTTTCAGGAGGCCATTGGGATCAAAAAATATTTTTTGGTCTCAATGGTTCAGCCTACTCCACGCTGACGAGCGCCAAAAAGCGCGAAACGCGTTCGTGGATGGCTTTTCTTGATTTATCAAGAAATTGGGTTGGCCAAATATAAGGGAACAGGCTAAATCAATGTTTAGTTGATTTCTGTTCCACCAGATGGCGCTCTGCCTTCTGTAAAGCACATGTGCTCCTGTCAGGATATGCCATTTTTTTTATTGATTTCAACACCTGATCTTTTTATCTTTTATTTTTTTTTATTTCGTTTTTTAATATATATAATATATATGATAAAACTATTAACAACATATATCTATATAAATTCATATATATATTATATTTAACACTTATTTGGGAACGAAATTTCATTTTTATAAATAGTTCCTACTGTCTTTTCTGCGAAGGAAGAATTATTGGAAGTGCCTGGCACCAGTAGTGAACTCTCCCAGCGGTTTTGCCAGTTTATTCTATACCAGCATATAATTATAAATAAATATGCTCGAGCAATTTCTCTTCCGAAAACATCAACTAGAGTCTTTTATTAGATTTAGAATCGCTGGGACTACTCATCTTAAGAAACCTTTTTAGTTATTTAATTAATATTATACTATCTCAACCAGGAATAAATTCCAAATTGGATGAAGATCTACAAAGGTAAAGAACAATAGGGGAGGAGTATTGACGTAAGGAGAACGATACTTGATGGCTAATTAAGATATTTGAAGACTAATTAATCCTCAGAGAGAGAGCAGAAGGAAGTTCCCCAGATCGAACTATCGACAAAACGCATGATGAGCCAGGCCCTCCCATTAATGTTTCATTGCAGTAAGGACAGTAGAGAGATATGAATTTCTTATTTTTTTAAAAGAAACATACGCGTCTCTCTGAATAGTTTCAAATTCACATAACAGATAGCACGCTAATGTATCGTACTTTATATGGAACTTTATATAGCTTTATGTGGAAATATAATTTTAGAAACATTTAAAAAATGGTCAGGTGTTGCTATTATAAATATTTAGAAGAACAATAATAAACTAATCGTTGATTCAACCTGTTCCGTGATATTTGACCAACCTATTTTCTTGAAAAATCAAGAATAGCCAACCACGAACTTGTTCCGGGTCGGTGACAAAGCCACAACACCAGCTTTGGCAAACTGAGAAGCGTCCACTTAGAGATCATGGTTTCGGCTAATGGCCCTCGTCAGTCTAGGGCGGACTTTATTCCATGAGATCCACACGGGATCTAATGGAATCTTCACAATCTACCAAAGAGATGTTTTGCTGGCAAGGTGGCTGGGCCAAATCTATGGCTAGAATATAGAAGGAAAATTTGCCGGGAGGAAATTATTCCATAGAAGCATAGGGCGCCTCTCCCGTCAAAATGAACGTCAAAACCTGACGCCATCTATTGACCGTCGCCGCAACTAGCGGCCTCGGTCGGTGACAAAGCCACAACAGCAGCTTTGGCAAACAGAGAAGCCTCCACCTAGAGACCATGGTTTCGGGCTAATGGCCCTCGTCAGTTTAGGGCGGACTTTTGACGTTTATTTTGACGGAAGAGGCGCCCCATGCTTCTATGGATTAATTTCCTCCCGGCAAATTTCAATCTAATTCTAGCCATAGATTTGGCCCAGCCACCTTGCCAGAAAAACACCTCTTTGGTAGATTGAGAAGATTCCATTAAATCCCTTGTGGATCTCATGGAATAAAGTCCGCGCCAGACTGACGAGAGCCATTAGCCCGAAACCATGGTCTCTAGGTGGGGATCTAATGGAATAAAGTCCGCCCCAGACTGACGAGAGCCATTAGCCCGAAACCATGGTCTCTAGGTGGGGATCTAATGGAATAAAGTCCGCCCTAGACTGACGAGGCCCATTAGCCGAAACCATGGTCTCTAGGTGGGGATCTAATGGAATAAAGTCCGCCCTAACTGACGAGGGCCATTAGCCCGAAACCATGGTCTCTAGGTGGGGATCTAATGGAATAAAGTCCGCCCTAGACTGACGAGGGCCATTAGCCCAAAACCATGTCTCTAGGTGGGGATCTAATGGAATAAAGTCCGCCCTAGACTGACGAGGGCCATTAGCCCAAAACCATGGTCTCTAGGCGGACGCTTCTCAGTTTGCCAAAGCTGGTTTTTGTGGTTTTATCACCGACCCGAGGCCGCTAGTTGAGGCGACGGTCAATAGATGGCGTCAGGTTTTGACGTTTTTTTTTTTTTTTTTTTGACGGAGAGGCCACCTATGCTTCTATGGATTAATTTCCTCCCGGCAAATTTTCCATACATATATTCATATTATGGACAAAAAATATATTTTTAAACTTAATTCTATTGACGTTATGTAGCGCTGAGTTTGTTGTTGACACACATAATATGTTATAATACCTTGATAAAGGTTGGCGTTCAGCCAACTGAAATATTGGTAAAATAAATGATATTTTGATCCAATATATGCCTTTTTAATTAAAATTTATTTTATATATGTTCTCCTATAGAAGGACAGAGATGCCCGAAAGCTTGAGATTACTTGAATAAAAATAAACTCATCTTAAGAAACCTTTTTAATTATTTAATTAATATTATACTATCTCAACCAGGAATAAAATCCAAATTGGATGAAGATCTACAAAGGGAAAAGTACAATAGGGGAGGAGTATTGACGTAAGGAGAACGATACTTGATGGCTAATTAAGATATTTGAAGACTAATTAATCCTCAAGAGAGAGAGCAGAAGGAAGTTCCCCAGATCGAACTATCGACAAAACGCAACGCCCAATAACTATCTGTCGATACATTTTGTCGTTCCGTTGACGGAAATCCTTCAACACACCCAAGACCTTTACTACTCCTTCTTGCAAATAGTAGAATATTCATTGATATGAATACGATATTATGTGCGAATGGTTCTATTTTGACTTGAAAGGGAAATTTCATTCATATATATAAATATATGTTGTATTATATTTCAAAATATACTTGATATCCATATGTAATATAGTTATAGTGTGACATCTAAAAATGTAGACACAGTCAACGCTCCAGTTTGGCCATCATTTAACACAAAACGGAATAATAAAGTTTGAGAACCAGCCGACGCCCAGACTGGAGAAAGGTCTCCGATTAAACAGTCGGTCCGAAAAACATAGTCGGATATCAAACAGTTCCTCTCTGCCTCCTCGACCGGCACTGGCCTCTTTCTCTCTGAGGTGGCATTCAACATACCTCGTCCTTCTGTGCTATCCATTGACTCAATCAACCACTCTGACCATTGTAGCCACCACGACTGCACCAACCTGCCTAACATAACAATTAGGATACAAGAAACTACTGCATTATATATATAAATTAAGAAGCGTATCTTTGAACGAAATTAAAATAGAACATTTTATTTATTGCAAAAATCCAATAATTCGCTAGGCTATACGCCTATCTTCGTCAGGGTTTCCGTATTTTGAAAGGTTTTGATTCACCATTTATTTATTTCAATTCAAAACGCTATGCCCCCCTAGGGACACTTGCGCTAAATGTACATACAAATATAACAAAGAAAATATTCAACATGGAAAGATACAGAGATTAGAAAGATTCATAAATGCGACGATATATAAAATATTTTCAAAATGTATTCTGTAGCTAAAATTTCAAATATATACACACAAAATTATAAGAATAGACAATATATGTATATTTATAAAATTTAAATTGTAATTAATGAGTTCTAATATAAGAATGTTAACTATATTTGAACTGTAAATACTTATAATAGAGGGATGTCAATCTTTCTATTGATGCTGTTGCTATCTTTTCTTACTGTTACTCTCCTAGACAAGGAGACAGAACCATGATAATTGTTAATTAAATGGTTAATTGAACGAATAAATAGTAACAAAATTTAAACAAATTTATTGACGGCTTGTCAATGTTCGCAAAATATAAATATAAAATAATATATGAAATATACTACTCTGATCAAAAGGTTTCGACGCTTTGCTCATAAGTTTAAAAAAAACTTGATTATTCTACCAAATTCAAATTGTCCCCTTCAAAGTAGTCCCCGTTTCATTTCAGCCACCTTTTTTCCAGTCAGCAAAACACCTCTGGTAGTCTGTTTTCGGGATCGCCTTCATGCCTTCTTAGATTCCACTTTGATCTCTTCTATGCTCTGAAATTTCCGACCCTTTAACTTTTTTTTTTTGAGCTTTCCAAAAAGGAAGAAGTCACAGGGGGCCAAATCAGGACTGTAGGGGGGTTGGGGGAACACAGAGGTTGAGTGGTCCTGCAGGAACTTCGAGATTTTGAGGGCTGTGTGCGCCGGCGCGTTATCGTGGTGGAGGATCCACGACTTGCTACTCCAAACTCCTGCCGTTTCTGCCCGATCGCCTTCCTCAATCGCCTCAAAACTTCCAGGTATGAGTCAGCAGTTATTGTAGAGTCTTGTTGTTGAAATTCATGATGAACGATGAACGGTGGTGTCAACATGACCTTGACTTTTCTGGGAGCATTCCTCGCTTTCTTTGGTCTCGGCTCATTTTTGAAGCGCCACCTCGATGCCTGTTGGGTAGTTTCCGAATCAAAGCCGTAAATCCATGTTTTTTCTCCAGTAATGACCCTCTTCAGCAATTCGGGGTCGTCGGTTGTCGCTTCGAGATTGAGACTGGCCGTTTCTTTCCGGGCGTTCTTTTGATCAAAAGTCAAATCTTTGGGAACGAGAACGGCGTTGAGTCCTCACACTCCTAAAAGTCCTTCATTATCGATTAAGTCGACCCGAATGATATCCCTGCTTCTTCGGCGACCTCCCTGACAGTTATTCGTCGGTCTTCACGCACCAGTTCCAACCACCTTTTTCAGGCGTGGTTGATGTGGACGGTCTCCCGGAACGCTCGTTGTCGACGGTCTCTTCCGACCCTCCTTGAAGCGCTTGTACCACTCGAAAACTCGTTTTCGGCTCATGACGGCATCCCCGTAGGCTGTTTGCATCATCCAAAATATTTCGGCACCCTTGAATCTGTTTTTCACACAGAACTTGATGCAAATTCGTTGATCCTCCATTTCGGTGACTAACGAAATCGAAGCACGGGCAAAATGGCTTCACTTCGAACAGCCGCTGCTCGCGCTGTTGTGGCGCGTGATTTTTGAAAATTGGCAGGTCTCCAAGCCAGGGCGACGCTTGCGTTTGCCACAAACCGGGAGAAAATAATTGAGTTTTCAGGATTTTATGAGCAAAGTGTCGAAACTCTTTGAATCAGAGTAGTATACAAATAATAATACATACAAATTTCTTTAGCGAGGGAGGTTTCTTCACCTTGAGAAAGTGCTCGTCCAAACAAGGAGGGGTCTTCTTGGACCTTTCTAGGTGCATGCCGTGGAAATACTTATTCATGCGGGTCTTGGCATACGCCAAGATGGCCAGGGCGTCGTCATCCAGGCCTCGCCCAAGGATCCAGCCCTGAAGATCAGGGAGGCCATTGGATGATGCTAAATACCTTCCGGATGAGAGGCCTGATGAAGCGGCAGGACCAGTACCGGTGGGCCAATGACAATCGTTGGTCCGAGAGATGACTCAGTACTGTGGGACCGAGGCCGGCTATGCTGGGCGACGCAAGACCAGTCCCACTGCCACGTCAGTGACGTTGCCGGAGAAGATGCAGCGACGACCAGCCGACAGATGGGAGCGCTCAGATGTTTCTTCAACTGGGTGATGGGCAACTAGGGTAGTATGAAGAGTAAAAATGATATTGGAGTTTTATAGTTTTGAATTTTAAATTTTCTTTTGTAATTAAAGGTTTATATTATAGTAGAGTTTTAAATTGCAATTTATAAGTATACTAGCGGATGTACCCGGCTTCGCCCAGGTTTTTCTCGAGGGAATGTTTGTAGTCTAGTAATAAGAAAATATACTACACCTAAAAACTATCAGAGAAAAGAGAAACCACGGAAGGTGAACAGAAAATGCTTACAATGGATGTTATGTTTACGATATCAAGTTAAATAAAAACAAAGATAAAATTTGCATATGTTGGTCACTATAAATTTGTATATTTGTTAGGCTAAATTATAAACATGATAAAACAATTGGGTATTTAAAAACAAATGTATAAATAAAAGTTGAAGTATAATAAACAATGTTAAAGATTAGTTTTAATTATTAATCAAGATTGTGTGTGAATATGTGAGAAATGATGTAATATCGTTGTTGTTTTCTTGGCCGACTGTTTTACATATGGTGTTATCTTAAAATTGCTTGTTTTGAATATTTTTTAGATTGAGATTATTAGCTAGTATGTAAAAATATAACTCTGTTGAAATTTAATTTTGTATTTATATAAATAAAATTAAACTCTGTTGAAATTTAATTTTGTATTTATAATAAATAAAATTAACTCTGTTGATTTTTTTGTATTTAATCGATAACAGCGAAGTTACGCATGTTAATGTTAGGAAATATATTTTGATGTTAAGCAAAACCTGCTCCATCTCGTTTTACATAAATGTTGAAAATTTGGTTGAAATTGATACATTGTAACGAAAGTTTTTAGTGATGTCCACTTATGAAATTTCCATTTTATTAATATATAATTATTTGTTTATTGCTTGTGATTTTTTATTATAAATATGATGGAAGTCATAATTAATGGTTCAATCGGGATGGAAAGATATATATATTCTTAGAAATTGGGCATTAAATATTTGAACTATTATAAAATGCTGATTTTGGATTAAAAATAATTCCCAATATTTCGTTTAGAACCATCATGATTCACAATATCCTTCAAAATGTAATCATTTATCGACATAACTTGGCATCATTTTTGTTCAACCTTTTTTTCATGTATATCTTGGTTTATTTCAATTATTAAATTATCGAATTTGTATATTTATTCATTCTTTATTTTTATTCTTCATTTATATCATTGAATATGTGTGTGAACATTCTGTAGGATTTTCACATATTTCAAAATTCCATAGCAGTTGTATAAAGTTATATTGTAATAAAAGCAAGGACAGACAGACGGGCTCATCGATGAAGTTTGGCGTGTAGCAATAGAAAAAATTGAATAATAATGAAGATATATTTGATCGAAAATGAGTATTATAAAATAATAAATATATAATATAAAACGCGCACGCATAGAGAAGCGAGATAAAGCATCAAAATGGTTTGGCGATTGATTTTGTTCAAATCAATTGCTAAATATTTTACATAAAATAACAGAGGCAATGAGAAAAAGAGGTTGATTAACAAAATATGTAAAACAATAATATGTTGATTAATTAAAAATATATCTGCCACATAGTTCCTTACCTATGGGAGCTGTGACACACAGCTTGTTAACTTTGTTTCTTCACGATGGTGGATCTGGTGTATTTCTGAATGTTTTACCTCAGCATCTTGAATATAGTCACTAGTGGATTTACGTTCTTTTCTTGCGGTGTGATCGGCATAGCGTCTAAAGAGACATCGTCTTTTTGAAGGGAAATCTTGGATTTGATATAGAGGTGGAATCCTGGAGTCAGCCGCGGTAAATGTAGTCCACACACCCATGTCTCAAGGCTCGTTTTACAAACTTCAGTTTGTATTCTCTAATCTACCCAGCATCTCCACCAAAGTATCACATGGAAAAATGAGGAAATACAAAATAAAGTTTTGATGAGAAGTAATTTAATTATATCAAAAAAGCTTCTAACTTATTTACATTCTATACAGTTACGAGCGTCATTCTTCATCAGTCATCTCTGTCACCATTTGCTTTTTTTTGGAATGGCGCCCTCCTATTGGTTGGCTACGGTCACGCCACCTTTGCCCCAC
>CP092880.1:48579368-48611000 GCA_030710605.1 Cordylochernes scorpioides
TGTACATGAAATATAATAAATACTTTGCACAATATATATAATAAAACCTATCAGAGTGCACACATTTTTCCATACTAAATACGTAAAAGTACTAATGTAAATCAACCCGAATGGTATATAAAATACAATGTTCATTAACAATAATAAGATTGTAGTGTTGTTTGAAGATCAAATTTCCCATTAGAACACGGGGACCAACTATATAGCAAGAACAAATCAAACATTGTAAGCACGGAGAAAGAATTCTCACCGCCACATTCTCGACTAAATCTTTAATTAATGCAATTGAAAAGTAGTTTTTTATGGAGTTTCTCCAAACTTCCCACGTGTCACGCATAGCACATAGTTATTCAATTTCTAATCGTTCGTTTGGCCAAAGTATTTTTTTTTTTCATTCTTTTTCAGGGAGAGTTGGAAGGAATTAAGGTTAAATTTAGTAGTTTTGGTTGAGGAATAGTATAAGCCGTCAATTTTTAGCCGTCACGACCAGTTATCGAATCCTGCATTAGTTAATTCTTTTCTGAAAAAATAAATTGTTCCAATGGTACTCGATTTCTGCAAAGGTTTAACCCACCAGTAAGTGTAAGTAACCGAACGTGAATCGGGCATATTTGTAATTGAAAATGTCGAACCGCTCTCCGCATGTATACGTGTAGCTAAAGTTTGTTGTTGTTTCTTATCACCTTTGGTAAAGATTACATGAATTCCATCAGTTCATGCTCCTCGAGCTGTTTTATGATAAGCAGTGTCCTCTCCCAAATGTCCTGTTTAGTGAATCTAATGCAAGCTTAAATGTGTTCTGGAGATGCAGGTGCTAAGCTACTGAAATAATCGCTAACTACTACTAATCATGAATTCCCTAGCCTATACATTATGTACTTAGGATAATTTGGTAAATTATTATAGCGTCACTATATATAAGAAGCAACAAGAAGTGCGTTTGTCTCGAGTGTTGACCATTCATATATTTCAGATATTAAAAATATCATGGGGGTCGGTGGAAGGCTGGTTAAACCGTTTGGTTTTAGACCACTAGGACCCGGGTTCGATTCCCGCATTGGACACTTTTTTCTGTTAAAAAGAATATTGCTCCAATGGCCCCCGATTCTTGCAAAAGTCCAACCCCACCAGCGAGTGCAAGTAACCAAACGGGGCTCGGGCATTTGTAAGTGCAAAGTCGAACTGCTTTTTCACATGTGTAGACATGTGGTGCGCTTACAGTAAAAGCAGTCGCTAACTACCCACCATGATTATCATGACCTGTACCACGTGTACTAGGTGAAGCAAAAAAAAAATCATTATGGTAGAAAATATTAATATATGAAATGAGAATTACATTATAGTATCTAACAAAGAACATAGCTCACACTCTGTATGTTAAAAATAGAAGTATTCAGCGCTATTTATTTTATTAATGGTAAAATTTACCTTCTACAATTAGTGAACTAGAGATGTCGAATATATTTAGGAATGATTATTCCATTATTGGTGAACCTTCCAATGATAAAATCCACCAAATATAAGCTATAACTATTTTCATTAATTCTGCTTACATAGTCTACACTTGAATGTTTTACGAAGTCACCGTGTTTAACGAACCTATGGGGAAATTATTCTTAATTTTAGAAATTTACAAATATTAAGGGTTTTTGAATTCGACTCTTCTGCACAAAGGATAAGACAATAAATATGAAAAGCCAATTTAGGCAACGTGAATACACATAACACTCAAAGGACAATTTGTATCCCCATGATGGAACTATTCAAAACTCTTTCCAATAAAGAACAAATTTTTACCATCAGTGAACTGAAGACGAAAAAGAATTTTGAAGGCTTGGTTCATTAGTGGTAATCCTTTTCACCGAATTTGACAATTTAATCCATATGATAGGTGCAACTGTGGTATTTTAATTTTTCTTATATATATATATATATGTGATGAGGTTCTGTTGACTCTTGTAGAATCCTGTCGACTAAATCTGTGATGAGGTATCCAATCGACTTAAACTATGGTGTGAGTCCCTGTCAACTCTCGCTATACCAGGTCTATTAGTATGAAACGCGAAAGTTTTCAGTGAATTCAAAAGTTCACCAATTCCATAAAACAAAAGATGTTTTATTCAAAGTAACTGCCCGGATTAGCTATACACTCGGACCACCTTTCAGGCAATTTTCGAATTCCTTGTCTGAAAAATTCTATTCCTTTTGAGTCGAACCAGTCAACAAGCCATTTTCGGAGTATGTCTGAGTTAAAAAATTCCTGGTTTTTTAGGGCGTGTCCTAAAGATGTGAAAAGGTGGTAGTCCGACAGCGCTAAGTCTGGTGAGTACAGCGGGTGGGGTAAGAGTTCCCAGCCCAAGTCTTTTATGGTGTTTTTTGACCACTGTAGCGTTGTGGGTTGGAGCGTTGTCATTCTGCAGTATCAGCTTGTTGTTCTTTTCACGCCATTCCGGTCTTTTTTCATTCAATGCCTCTCTCAAACTGTGCATTTGTTGTTCGTAGCGACTAGTATTGACCATTTCGCCAGGTTTAGGAGCTCGAAATATACTACGCCGGTCTGGTCCCACCATACGCAAAGCATTGCCTTTTTTCCGAAGCGATTGGGCCTAGGCGTCTGTTTTGGAAATTGGCCGGGCAGGCCCTACGACTTTTGGCGCATAGGTTTGCTGAAGTGGATCCATTTCTCATCAGAAGTTACGATTCGGTGCAAAAATGAATTCTTTTCATGCCTGGCGAGCAGCCCTTCGCAGGTTACCAGACGCCGTTCTTGCTGCCTTTCGCTCAACTCGTGGGGGACCCATCTGGAAAGCTTTTGAGTCATTCCAAGGCTGTTTAAACGTAGGGAAACAGCACCTTGAGCCACTGGAGCTGTTTCGCGAGTTTCTCCTGCGTTTGGGTACTGTCCTCATCCAACAAAGCTTGCAGCTCAGCTTCCTCGAACTTTTGGGGCGGTTTTCCACGTGGTTCATTATCAAGTTTGAAATCGCCACTTTGGAATTTTTTAAACCACCTGTAACACTGCGATTTGCTCAGAGCATGGTCGCCGTAAACTTCCTCGAGCATTCGGTGGGCTTCAGTGGCACTTTTCTTCCAGTTGAAGGCGAACAACAAAACTTCCCGCAAATGGACACTTTTTGGCTCGGAAATCGCAATTTTCCACAGGCTCCAGAAATTTTCCACGTTTTGAATTTTTCTAAAACTGCACGCTTGCTGATGCCGCGTGAGTCTAAAAACAAAACGCCTTCAACAGCGCCACCGTCGGTTCAAATAAAGTTGCACAACACCTTCTGGCAGCCATTTTCGCGTTTCATACTAATAGACCTGGTACTGTGTTGACCGAGAGGAACAGTCAGGATGGGGAGTTTTCCAGTACCTCTCTGCACCTTGGGAGACCTTTAACAGTTCTCACAGAGTACAGGCAGTCGTGGTCGAGGCAGAGTGGAAAGCTTGGGAATATCCATACAAAAAACGAAGACACAGTTGCACTAAGAAAGTTCCGTGAACAGATAAAAGTTGAGCTAGGAGCGAAAGATGGAGAAGGAATAGTTCTTACTGGTCTACATGGTGGATGAGGTGGAACTGGGTTACAACCGACGAGGGCTCACGCAGATGGTGAAGTGACTGCATTTTTGGCTAGGACGGAGGCTTTATATACCTTTTATGAGAAAGGGAGTATTGCATTTCACCAGATGTGAAGAGCGTGGATCGTCTGGCGAAATTCTAAACTGGCGCCGTCCTGACAGTTTCTAATCTATCTTTAGATATTGTTTTATGACTTCCACCTATCTCGAATTTAGACGTTTTTGACTTTTATCTCTTTAGCTCAACTCTTAATCTATTACAGAGTTTTATTTATTTATCCTCAGTTTGTACAAAGTACATTACATATGATGATGTAATGACACATGTCAATAATGCGTATAATCATTTACAGATGTGTTTCTATTATACAACATTAAAATCTTGTTATAAGTTAAATACAATATGGGGTTGTTGGGTTAAATTACCATATATATATAGTCTCTTTTGTATTAGAAAAGATGTGAAGTAACGTTGAAAATAAATATATCCTCTCAACATAGTATAGTATTTAATTAAAAAGGCATATATTGTATCAAAATATTATTTATTTTGCCAACATTTCAGTTGGCTGAACGCTAACCTTTATCAAGGTATTATAACATATTAATGTGTGTCTTATTAATGTCATATTAATGTTTTATAATGCATTGATAAAGGTTGGCGTTCAGTCAACTGAAATATTGGTAAAATAAATGATATTTTAATCCAATATATGCTTTTTCAATTGAAGATTTATTTATGTATTGCTCTTTTTTCAAATAGTATAGTATGTGAAATAATAATAATAAATATAAATATAAAAATTCGGGGTTTAATTATTTGCTGTATGTATGTTAACATTACTCTGATATTTAGAGCTAAAGTTTATCAGAAGAAATAATGGGTATCTATCCAATGATAAATGACATAATGGACTCTGATAACTTGGAGGTTAGTTCCTTTTTCACCACGGAAGCTCACTATATTTCTTTTAACACAAAAGACATTATCTTTTCTATGATCTCTTAATATAATATAACGTTTTATTTTATGCTACATCATATATATATTTTTTATACAATATTTATTATATATTCGCGCTTATAGATTTCATATATTTAAAAATATCTGTGAATTATTATGATATTATCAACTTTCACTTAATAAATTAAATGCGTACGGATTATCAATAATGAAATTACTGATGAAAATCCTTCCCAGAAGTCCTCCTCTACGTGGCGGGCGGGAGAAGCAGCACAAGTAAGGGACTGCCCTTTAGGGTGAAGTACGGTGTCGTGAGCCGCTACGGTAAGCCGTGAAGGCCTACAGGGAAATATGGTTGACTAACGAGACAAAAAACACCCCCTTTCCATGGAGCAACATCAATCTAGAAGAGGAGATCCATACGGACAAAGGCACCTCAGTTGGCCGTTATTGTGATCAGGGTGCACGGACCGATCTGATCTGCTCCATGGACAAGACACCACCACCACCACTGATGAAAATAGAAAGTGTTACACAGAGAAGGAACTGGTGGAATACAAAGAAGCTTGAAATGAATGTAAAGGCTATTATTACATAGACCCAATGATTAAAAAATGAAAGCAAGTAATTTTTAACCATTTTTAGACGTTTTATATCAAAATATTGAAAATTAATAAACCCCTCATTAAGTTATTTTCAGTAATTATTCATGTTTTTCTACAATTTCATCTTGTTGTAAATCATTCTATTTCTACTAGTGTATTCTGCTTTTCACATTGTGTAGACATTTGTTGCACTTACAGTAAAAGCCGTTGCAAACTATCCACCAAGATTATCATTGCCTGTACCACGTGTACTTGGAATAATTAGATTAAAAAACTAGTGTATTTAAATATATAATTTTTAAAATAAAATAAATTCATAGTCACGTTTTTGTAGTTTCGAAATTACCACAAAAATGATAGAAAAAAACTAATGACCTTTTTTGATTTCGATGTTTTTTATGATCTTTTATAATTCCACGAACAAGAAAAATAATTTATTTTGAGAATTAAATTGTAGGATTATAAACATTTCTGATCTATTCATTCTATATTCTAAATATAAAATGAGTAAGAATAGAACGTAATAAAATATCTAATTAGTAAATTTCAACACAAACGTGTATGCAAGAATGAGATAATAGAAATTTCAAATTTTTGTAAATTAAATTATAGAAACATAAAAAATGAAAACTCATGTAGGCGGTCTCTCTTAGAGATTGGATTACCAGAATATATGGTGATTTTATTTTTTTACAGAAGATGCTTGTTAGATGTGTAGGCGCCTCCTGGAGGTTTTACTGTATTAAAAACAGAGTGAAGATATGATAAACCTCTCATAAACGACCATATTTTGTGTCTGAAATCAATATTTAGTATAACCGTTATATAACCGTATCCTTTAAGAAAAGAATATCTTCAAAAGAAACAAAGAAGACTTTTAGGATTTGAAATTATCTCGGAATATTTGATCGTACGATAACATTTTCTGTGAATTCCTAATTTTCCATTAGAATGAATATCCTTTTATTTTTAAAATATTAATCTAGTTCGTGTGCCTGGTGGGCATTCATAGTTCTTAAAATTGAATGATACCTCGGCCAGTAAATCTTTTTATTATCTCTGAAATAGCATATATATAGCATATAAATGACATTATTAATATATCATTTATTTAAAGCAGCACAAAATGTCCAGAAATGTGATATTGAGGTTACTACACCTAGAAGGACTATAGTGAAACTTGATGTCACATGCTATTACATTTATCAAATGATTATAAATGAACATTTAAATGGTAGTTAACTATTAACACAAAGCAATAACGCACCATCTATACATATAAAATATAAGGACTTAAATGCGCGAATGTTTCTTTTATACATAAAACGAACTTCTACTGTCCTTACTGAGATGAAAAAATATATTGGGAGGGCTTGGCTCATCAGTGGTGAACCCTCCCAGCGGTTTCGCCAATTTAATCCACCAGACCGCTTCTCAGAGCTCTAATACTGTATTGGATCATTCTGCTTTTATATGCTACACTGAAGGATGGAATTTTTTCATCTCAGTAAGGACAGTAGAAGTTCGTTTTATGTATAAAAGAAACATTCGTGCTTTTAAGTCCTTTTATTTTATAGGTAGTTAACTATATTTAGACCATTTTTTGCACATATATTTAATCATTTAATCTATTAATGTGTTATTTCCTTTATTACAGCAATATTTCTTATGAGCATCTTTCTCTGTCTTCAGGTAGCTTTATTTCAGAGTCAGGCTAGTGATTGGTCTAATTTTGTCAATCCAGCTTTTTCTGGGTCTCTCTTTCCCTATCTTTTTTTTTTCTCGATAACCCTTCCTCCACGACGCTTTTCTCTAATTATTCCCCTGTACCTTATGATGGATATACTCATTATCATGAATATCTAGTTTGCACGTCCGACATTTATAGTTCTTAGACACTTTAGACAGAAAAGTTGTATCTTTTCAGCGTATCGACAGAGATCTTTTGTCTTTGCCAGAAAAAATAAAACATTTTGGCAAGACGTTATAAATTTATTTTAGATTATATGTACATTTTTTGTATGATCTTTGTTTTAAATTATATGTTAAATTTGAAAGATCTCATAAAATTTCATATATTCCTAAATATAATTGTAACCCAATGCCAAATTACTTTATTAAAAATTGTCCTCGTAGGATAAAATAATTTTGTTGAAAAGGAGAAAATTAAAAACGTTTACACGATATTTATTTAAAATTCTATGCTAAATTTGCAATATCTCGTATGAGAATGCCCATATATCTCCAAGTATATATTTGTAACTCCTTGCTATATTTCTCTATTTAAAATGCTCACTCACGATGACAAAATAAATTTGTTAAAAGGGCGAGGAATAAAAACCTTTCTGTGCGTTAGGATCAATATATCTCTGAATTAAATTCAGATACAGTTGCCTAAATATGACTTTATTATAATATCAGGTGTGGAAAAGGAGGCACTACACCTAGAAATAACTATTATACTATCGTGAAACTGAATACACACAGGCTATAACATTGGAGACATAGTTAAAAATGGAAATATAATGGCATTTAATTATTTTAGATGATTTGCACATATATTTAATAATTTATTATACGCCACAAGAAGATAATTTGAGTGAAAATTACATGTTCATCTTCATTTTTTTCTGGATTTGGCACTTTCTTTTTCAAATAGTGTATTTGGAGAACGATTAAACTGGCTTCTCCCGGGTTCATTCTTGGTTATATTTGCTAAACAAACGAATTCTGTTTTAACAAAGTCTTATTATTAGTTGTATTTGTTAATTAATAACACACACACACACACACTCGAGCGTGCGGCCACGCTTTCGCGAGCTCCGCCGTTTTCGCCTTTAGAGTGCGTGTGAAGGGCGTTTAACCTGGCAAGTGTGGTACTGGCAGAGAGCCCAGGATGTACTGAAAAAGTGCCTGAAAGGCCCAGCATCCTGCTACAAACAGGCGAGGAATTATCGTCAAAAAACGAGATTATGAAGAAAACAATTGAAATTTCTTCTAATTATCAAAAAGATGCAAATCCGCCGGCAGGCGATATGCATGTAAATCCGGCCGCCGCGCGTGGTGACGTCACGGCGCCGAAGACTGCTGCTGCGACCAGCGCAACTGCAGCCAGCCCGACCTCGCTCAACTGGGCCAACGACGACTTCATCGTCGTGAAGGGCAAGAAGAGGCGCCGCGGCTCAACATCACCTGAGCACGCTGCAAGGCAGCCCAACAAGCCTGGAGAGCAGCGCAGCTCCCAGCAGCGGAAGCGGCCAGCAGGGCCGAGAGCAGTGCCGCCTCAGGAGATCAAGGCGACGCGCGCCAACATCGCCGACGCCAGGGCGAGGCAGGCCACAACCAACCACGAAAACTACATCTTCGTGGAGCTGTGCCCTGACATCCCGACTACTCCTACCTCCGGGCAATCGGCGACCTGGTCGGAGGGCCCAAAAACATCGCCCACTTTGGCAGGATGAACGGCCACTACATCGTGGGCCTCGCGAGCAAGAACCTTGCGAGCCGTTTGGTGGAGGAGGGCCTGAACATCGAGGGAAAACTCCTCAAGGTCTTCCCCTTCCGCAAGAGGGCCGAAAGGATCATCGTGGCCAATCTCCCCGGCTTTGTAGAGGACGCCACCATCGTGCAGGCTCTGCGTAAATACGGAGACATCACCTCCATCATGATCAAAATGGGGGAGTTCGCCTTCAGCGACGGCCCGCCGGGAGGCGTTCATCCTGCTCCACCGGGGCGTAAGGCTGGAGACCCTGCCCGCCCGACTGACCATCGAGTCCAAGGGAGACACCCTATCTGCCTTCCTCTCCTTCGGAATTAAATGTTCCAAATGCGGAAGGCAGGGCCACCGCAGAGCTAGCTGCCCATCGCTCGCCAGGCAAGGGAACAGCAGCCCCAGGCAAGCAGCGTCTCCCATCGACGCAAGGCCTCCCCCCCCCTCCTCCTCCTCCTCCTCAGCAGCCAAGGAAGCCGGCACCGGCGCCCGCAACACCGGCGTCCCCTGTCCAACCGGCGAAAACATCAACAGAGTCTCCGGCGATCCCCTCGGCGTCCCATCCTGCCGAACCGATGGATCTCGCCCAGCCCGCCCATGCCGCCCTTCCTGCTCCCCTGGCTGTCCCGAGACCCCTCGAGCCTCGCATCTCTCCGCTCGACCACGAGATGTCGGTGGAGAAGCTGACCTCACCTCCCTCCACGCCTGCCCGGGGAAAGGCCGCACTCGAACAGCTGCTGGAGCACCTCGGGAAGTCCCCTAACATCTCCATCGACTGGGATAAGTTGCCCGACCTAAACCGCGAGGAGGCTCAGAAGCTCCTCACCTCAGAGACCACCATGAAGAGGAGAGCGTCCACGCTGACCCCGGCACAGGTCAAAGCCCTCAACAAGCTGCACGATACCATCAAGCCCTTGTGCCCAGACTCCAACTCCACAATCCGCAAGACCCTCCAAAAGACCAGGAAGGTGCTGCGTGAAGGACCGTCCCAATGAGTTACCGCGTCGCCACCATCAACGCGCGAGGGCTCGCCACTCGGAGGAGGAGCCTTGCCCTTTGTCATCTCCTCAGGCAACATCACGTGGACATCGCGTTTGTCCAGGAGACAAACGCATTTCATCTGGGCAGCGGCCAAGACCTCTGCCTCGGCTACAGTGCTGTTGTGTTGGCCCATCCCGTAGCCATCTCGGGATCCGGACTCGCCTGCGTCTTCGGACCAGGCGTAGCCGTGCTACATCAACGCATCCTGTGGCCGGGCCACATCGCCTTGGCAACCATAGATGTCCGCGGCGAGGAGATGACGGCCATCGCCGTTCATCTGGCGCATGAACCCCGGGAGAGAAACCGGCAACTGGAGCTCCTGGCGGCGACAGCGGCACAGGAGGAGGAGGGAGCCTGCTGGATCATAGGCGATTTTAACATCAGGGATCGGGGCCCCTCGTCATCATCATCATCGGATGCCCTCGCCGCTCTTCTGGACCTGGCCGCGCTGGTCGACGTGGCCACCCAGTTCGACGCCGCCCACCTGCCCACCAGAGTCGCCATGCACGGCGACCAAGTCGAATCGAACCGCCTGGACCGGATCCTCGTCCCTGCTGGAGTCCTGGATCGCGCGTCCATCTACGCGACCAGCCACTACCACCTCTCGGACCACCGCCTCGTGCTGCTCCAGGTGGGCCCGCCCACCACCGCCGTCTCCTCCCCCACCCAGCCTCGCTTGGCCGCGATGCTCCGCTCGGGCCTTGCGCTCGAACATCTGGCTGGCTACATCCGGGAGTTGGAGGAAGACACAGCGCACGATGACGACGACGGGACCTTCTGGGATAGGTGGACCTCCATCAAGGCGGGGATGCTGGCGGAGGCCAGATCCCTGCACGACCCGCGCCACGCTGCCAGCGACAGCTACGTCTACAGGGCGAGACGTTACATCGCGGCGCAGCTCGAGGCCTCCTCCATCCGGGCAGACTACCCATCGCTGCCGGACCTGGCACGCGCCATCCGCCTCCGTCGCCCGGTCAGCGTCATCAGGGACGAGGAGGACAACGTCATCGAGGGCCCAGAGCTTCGGCGGAGGGCGTTCGCGACCTTCCAGCCCCGCTTCGCCCGTCCCACCAGCGATCCAGCTGCGGGAGCTGCCTTCATCGCCAGCAGCGCGCCCACCACCACCACCCGCGAGCTGAGTGAGGAGGACCCGCTCCACCGGCCAGACATCAGCCCTAGCGAGATAGCCCACGCCATCGAGCACCTCCCTCGCGGAAAGGCCCCCGGCTGGGACGGCTTGCCGTGCGAGCTCCTCGTCGCCTTCAACGAGGACTTCTTCGCGGAAGCTCTGGCCCGGGTGTTCGCGGCTTCACGGCTCCGCGGTGCACTACCTCCGTCGACGCGGCGCAGCTCCATCTGCCTCGTGCCCAAGGCCCGCGGAGGTCGCGGCCTTGATGGCTACAGGCCTGTCGCGCTGCCCTCGGCCGACTACAGGGTCCTGGCCGCCATCCTTCACCGGCGCCTCAAGCCCCACCTGCGGACCCTGGTGCCGGAATGCCAAACATACGCCGTCCCCGGGAGGTCCCCGTCATGGAACATCGCCATGGTGACGGACGCCATCGAGGAGGCCACCGCCCTGGGCTCGCCGCTGGCCGTCATGGGCGTCGACCTAGAGTCCGCCTTTGACTCATTGGACCGCGGCTTCCTGGAGTCCCTGCTAACATCCCTCCGCCTCCCGCCGGCCTTCATGGCCTGGATCAACATCCTCTACGCCGGGGCGGACGCCACCATCCGGGCCGGAGGCTTTCATACAACAGCCTTCCCCCTTCTCAACGGCCTCAGGCAGGGTTGCGCCGTAAGCGCCGCACTCTTCAGCATCGCCACGGGGCCGCTGCTACGTCGCCTGGAGTTGACCCTCGGCGTGGGCAATGTCATCGCTTACGCCGACGACATCGTCCTCCTATTTCATCGCGACGTAGACTTCGAACGGGTGGCGACCGTCTTCGAAGAATACAAGCAGGCCTCCGGAGTTGGCGTGAACCTCCGGAAGAGCGCTGGCCTCTGGTGCGGCGCCTGGCGCAACCGCGGCGACTCCCCTCTCGGCGCCTCCTGGTCGACCACCTCCATCAGGGTCCTCGGGCTCGACATCGCCCCCAGGAGCACCGTCGCCCACCGGGAGCAGCATCTCCTGGCCCTCCTGGAGAATGCATGCCGCAAATGGACGCCCTTCACCCGCGGCCTCTCCCTCGTCGGGCGAGCAAGAGCGGCGAACACGCTGGTGGGCTCTGTCATCCAGCACCACCTGCATGGCTACCTACCATCACCCCCAACCATCGCCAAGCTGCAGGCCCGACTGGCGAGATTCGTCTGGGGACAGGACCACATGGCGTGGCTTCCCCGCCGATGTCATGGCGAGGCCAGTTGCCATCGGAGGCCTCGGCCTCCTCGACCTCGCGACCCAGCTCCAGCTCGCCTGCCTCAAGGGGGTGCAGGTCGCGCTCCGCGGGGGCAGAAATGCCTTCAGCTGGCTGGTAGAAAGCGGTGAGGCCTGGATCCACCCTCCACCGGACGGCACCCGTCTCCAGCCCCGCCGTCTCCGGCTGCTGAAGCTGTGGGAGGAGGCCTCCAACATCCTGGGCCTCAACCATCGGGCGGTCCCCACGGCTCAGCTACTGGACCTCAACATCATCGGCGGCTGCCGGTTCCTCCGCCCTCCCGACCTCCTGGCCCCTGCCCGCTGGCGCGGAGCCCGAGTCCGGGACCTTCTTGCGGAGGGCCACCTCACCGCCCGACCTACGCGCTCGGCCCTGGCTGACGCCGCGGCCCTGGGCGCCTTCTGTCGGAGGCTGACCTCCGAGAACGCCGTGGGCTTCGGGGCGGAGTCTGCACCCTCATCTAGCTCTTTAGCTGCGGCCGTGGTGCTGCGAGGGACGGCTACGCCGTTTGGTCGCCCGCCATCGGTCCACTTCCATCTAGGATCGACTGGGCCTCGCTGCGGCGCTGCGCCTACTCGGGCCACGAGGCCGACGCGGCCCTCAAGTTGGCCCTCCACGCCCTGCCCCATCCGGCCCATCCTGCCTCGGTCGGCCCCTCCTGTCCTGCCTGCGGGTCCATCGACCGCTCCCTCGGCCACCGTTACTGGTGCTGCCGTTCCATCAGGCCTCTCATCAGAGAGGCCTTCAACATCATAGGGCGGCCCCCTGACCTGCAGGCTTGGATCTTCGGCGGGTCCGGCCTTGAGGACGACGCCCTTTCCATCTTGGCGTCGGCAAAGTTGCGAATTTATCGCTACTTTGTACAGGTTGGGCTCGGAGAAGCAGTGGAAGACCCGCTCATCGCCTGGTCCAGGACCCTCCAGCGCCGAGGTTTTCTTCCTCCATCTCCCATCACCATCTTGTAAAATTTGTTTCATATATGTATATATTTTCTCTTCTCTTCTCTCTTCTTATTTTCTTTTTCTCTCCCTATGATTGAAAATATGTAATATTGTCTAAGATGACAATAAATATTTTTTAATTGTCAATTGTCACACACACACACAAAAATAAATAGAATTTACAAAAAGCCTTTATTTATTGCTTTTTATTTTAATTGAATTTTAAACATATTAAATATAATATTATCTATTTACACATATAACTATATATAAACTAAAGAACAAGAGAAAATGAAACCAAAACGTAAACATTGGCAACCGCCATTTCTCTTTGTCTGCCAGCAACTGTTCTATACTCGATCCTGCGCAGGCGCACACCACGCCCGCTGCCACCACGTGTTGCTCGATGGGGTCGTGTTTTCGAGCCGCTCGCCCACTATCATGGATATTTAACAGTATTGATGGTCGCCATTATATACGAATTTATTAAATAATTGCTATTTTATGACCACGTAACATATAAAAATGTCGATACTCACACTCACAATCTTGATCATATATTACAGTATCAAAGCAATGATAGTGACTCTTTTCAAGAACTGCCAACACTCTATATCCCATAAATATCCATTTATAGACGTCTGAATTTATGGAATTCTATGCAAAATAATTCACATAAACTCGCAAAAATATCATATCTATATTTTTATATTAAAATCACAAAATCGGCATTTATTGACTGCTCATTTGATAATTTTTAGATGGTAGAGCGGCGCTATCTAGTGGTTTAATTTTCGATTTGTCAAGAAATCGGATCGGCCAAATATCTTTGGAACAAGCTAAATCAACGTTTAGGTAATTTTTGTTTCACTAGATGGCGCTCTGCCATCTAAAAAGACTCGTTTGAGCGGTCAGGAAATGCCAATTTTAATTTTTAATATAAACACCTGACCATTTATTTTTTTATTTTTTCACATATATATTTATATTCACAAAAATATACTTTGAATCAAATATATTTACGTCGTTCAATATTTCGTGTAGCTTTCGCCACAAACCTTTTAGGAAAAAAATACTGTTTTGATAGGCTCTCTTATCACTTTACGTGCCTACACAACTGCTATAAAATTTAAAAGAAGTGTGGCGTAAAGACACAATATAAATATTGGAAAATAATTATATATAAATGATTCAAAATAAACATTTTTCGAAAAAAATGAAATATAGATTGCTCAATTTTCAAACAACAATGATTTATATATTTATATAATAAAGAGAAATATATATATATATATATTCTCTACGGCAAAATAAATTAGAAAACGGCCAGAAAAATATCAAAATGGAAGATAGAGAAATATGACGGATACAAAAATGTTTTTGTAAGTGGCGAGCGATTTGAGGGCAAATATCTGAAAGGATTTTATTTATCAGAGATGTGGGTATGACAGGTGGGGAATAATGACTCTTTTCATATGTCAATAAGTGAAATATTGCATTTATATAATGTCTCCAGATTGAACGGTCCCATTACCATAGGACCTGATGGAAATAAAGACATTTTTATATCTCCAGTTTCTTATGTTAGCTACGAACAAACTGCTTTGTTTCTCTAAGGAATCGGGATACGATGATGAACAATTCTTTATTTAAGAAACGGAACTTTCTAACTAACTAACAACTTCCAATTATCTCTATATATATCCTAACTCGAGCTGTCTATATGCAAAACCATAAATAAAACATGATGATAATTACTCTTCTAAATTCTCTGAATATTTACAATTACATCACACAAACGCCTTCAATACATTCCTCATATCTCAAACTGCCCAATCTCATTTCCTGCACTAAATTCACCTTGAAAATGAAAATTCACCTTCTATTAGATTTCGAACTTGATTAATATTTTAAATTTTAAAAACAAGTTAGCTGTATCCTTTCTACTAACATGTGCGCTTTCTAGGTGCGCAGAGCTTAAAAACATATTAGGTATATCCTGACCACTAACATAAGGGTTTTTTAAATGACAGAACTACAATGTGAAAAAATAGTACAAAGGTTATATTGAAAAAGAGAAAGTGAAACAGCTCTGCCATCTTTGATACATTCATGTAAGTGGTCAGGATAATCCTTATTTATTTTTTTTATTATCAAAGCCTGACTTTTTTATTATCAAATTTATTTGTTTATTGGTATTTTGTTTATTTAAAAGGATATATAGATTAATCAACAGGCTTTTTATATTGATTTTTACTTTCTGACGCTTCAGTAACTTAATTGTTTGAAATAATTTCTATGAAGAATGTGAATAGTAGTTTTCGACCTAAAATAAAAATAATAAATTGTAGAATATATTGTACAACGTGAGATCAATAATTTCCAGGAATGAGATTGGATCACCTAAATATTCGAAATAATAAAATAATTTTATGAGGACCTTATAGATAAAACATTTATCAACACGTAGAAAAATTATTGATCACACAGACGCACGCGCTCACGTTTTTTCGAATTTATAATCTCGAGTATAACAGAACATTTTCTAACTCCAGTATGGACTGTATTGAAAAACAGCGAGTCTGCTTAGAGTTTTGCTTTAACTTTGGGAAAACAGCTTCCGAATCATTTCAAATGTTGAAGCAGGCTTTTAAAGAAGATGCCCTATCACAATCGAGGACATTTGAATGGTTTGCACGATTTAAAGCTGGTCGAACAAGCGTCAAGGATGATCTACACACTGGCAGACCTTTATCGATATGAAACCCAGAAAATGCACTCAAAATCAAGTCATCGATCAAAGAAAACCCAAGAATAACTATCAGAGAGCTATCAGAAGACTTGGGTATTTCTTTGGAACATGCCAAACTATCATAAAGAATGATCTGCATCTTAAACGATCCCCGGCTAAATTTGCCCAACATCTCTTAACGAATGAGCAGAAATAGCATCGCAAAGAAACGTGCAAAAACATGGTCTAAATGTTCAATTCTGATCCCCAATGGTTCAAAAATGTTATGACGGGAGATGAAACATGGTTGTACGGATATTATCCTGAGACTAAGAGGCAATCAATGCTGGCCAGGCAGCCTCTATCTTTACGATAAAAGAAATAATGTTGTATATATGTCAATATAAAAATATAACGCGACATCTATATATAGGAAATGAAGGTCTTTAAGCACGAATGTTTCTTTTATACATAAAAGGTATTCTACTGTCCTTTACTGCGTTGGAAAATATTAAGAGGGCTTGGTTCATCAGTGGTGAACCCTTCCTAGCGGTTCCACCCATTTAATCTACTAAACCGATTCTAAGAGCTTTAATGGTGTATTGGACGATTTTGCTTATATATGCTACACTGAAGGGCGAAATATCAGAAATGGTATACAAGCAAACTATTAATCCCATATATATATATATATGGTAATTTAAAACAACAACCTCATATTGTGTAGATAACTTATAACAAGATTGTCATGTTGTATATAGAAACACATCTATAAATAATTATGCGCATGATTAATCTGTGTCATTGCATCACCTATGTAACGTTATTTGTACAAAGTGGATAAATAAATAAAATCTGTAATAGATTTAAAAGTTGAGCTAAAGCAGAGATCGAGCATAGTATTGCCAAAACAACAGAGTCTAAATATGGAAGTCATAAATCAGGTAGATTCACAATTCCCACGACAGGCCACCCACACTGTCACATGTGGTGGAATGCAGAGACCCCTCTCACACCTGGACAGGTAAAGGCGCCCTTTCTCAAACGCCCCTGTCACATAAGGTCCCCCCCCCCCCCGTCTTTAACCTATAAATACATCACCTGACAGTGGCTTGACAGCTCAGTTCAGTTCAGTACAGTTGAGTTTAGTTCACCCTCAGCGAAGCTCACGTCGGTTGTCACCAAGGTCCTCCTCATTCATCATGTAGACTAGTAAGGACTCTTCTATCTCCATCTTTTCGCTCCTGGCTCAACTTTTATCTGTTAACGGAACTTTCTTAGTGCAATTGTGTCTTCGTTTTTTGTGTGGACATCCCAAGCTTTTCCACTCTGCCTCGACCACGACTGCCTGTATTTTGTGAGAACTTTTAAAGGTCTTCCAAGGTGCAGAGAGGTACTGGAAAACTCTACACAAGGCTTACCAGAACTTCAACTTTATTTCAGTAGTCGACAGGATCTCTACAAAAGCTACTGGAATTCTCATCTCTTATTACATGAGTCGACAGGATCTCATCACAGATAAGTCGACAGCAACTCATCATCACATTTAAGTCGACAGGATGACCAAAACGAAGGATGACACAACGAAGAGGTAAGAAGATTGTTCAGATAGGAAGCGAGAAAGAGCGAAGATGGAGGAACAAGCCCGACCATTCCAACGAAACGTCCAAGCAATCTCTCCCCAAGATATTTACGGAAGAAACGCCGCCCCAACGGACTTCCGCATACCCGCTAACCGATCGCCAACGTCGGGAGCAAGCTGACCGCGCCAACGACAGCCCCGATATTCCCGCAAGTCATGGAAACCGAGCAGCGATGTGGCCCAAACCCTGTGACAAGTTCCACACCTTCGACTTGACATCGTCGAGACAATGCTCAAGGCAACAAGCCACAATCAACTTCACAGAAGCTACAAGCTCTACATGGAGCGTCTTCAACGTCAGCAGGAATACAAGCCAAGACCAAGTTTCCTGACTGAACTTTCACACAACTGTAAGTTTTTAAAAAAAACCTACCTTAACTTTATCCTCAAGTTCAAAACTTGATTCCCTATAAATTTTATATTTATATTTTCACTTTAAGCATTTTAAAATCAATTTTTACCTTTTTTTATACAATTTTTTAATTCAATTTTTAAAACTTTCACATTTTCATTGATCAAATTTACTTTTTTTTAATCAGATTATAAATTTCAAGTTATTACTCTCAATTTTACTTAAAAAAAAAAAAATTCGCCATCACGCATATTTACTAATTTACTAATCTTACATGCCTTTCCTAAATTTACCTAAAATGGCATCATCCAAAGCTACGACTTGAAAAAAAAAATTCATTATTATTATTTAAAAAAAAAATCTCATTCATCATAATTCTCAACTTATTTTTGTTTTACTTATTAGTTATCTTTATATATCAAAAGACCAATATCTTTATCAATTCTTAAAATTTGGTAATGTTCACCATTTTAAGTAAGCGCCCAATTCAAATTATTAGTAACTCTCACGACATTGCGCCCTTTTATAAGAATCATTTTAACTAACATAATCAACAATTTAAAAAGTATATTCAAATTTTAAATATAAATTAACATAGGTGAAACGCATTTTTTTTTAATTGCAAAAATCGGAAGATACAATATCTTCAAAAACACCACTAGGGAAAACAACTATCTTTCCCAAAACAAGTTTAAAATAAAGATTCACTCCACTTCACCGCCAGTAGCTAATTTAAGTCACAGCCTTCCAAAACGATTACAATCGTTAATATTCGAGGATAAATACACTCCCTCGTCTTTTCATTTTACATGCATAATTAATCAACCATACATCTCTCAACAAACGTTACAACACTCACACATCACTTTATCCAATTGGCAACAATTTTTAGTGCGCGACTTAACACACAAATCCAATTTCGAGCCACTTAGCTCTATATCGTCGCCACCATAAAATAATTTCACATTAAGCGTGCCACATCCACTAACAGTCAAATATTCTCTCGATGTGTTTCATACAACAACCACCCATGACTGTATTAAATTTGTTATTCATGGTGAAACAGATTAGATTTGTACCAAACTAAGACTTCACGTGACACCTTTTCATTCACATTTCTCACTTCGTGTCACAGTGCCACACCACAAAACTTTTTCACTTTTCAGGCCAAAGACGCCTTCACGCCTGTGACACCACATCTCAACTCAAAGCGTGTCCACGTTGAAAGTCGAACTTTCACCACACATCTAAACCTGACATCACCTAATAACATTTTTTCTAAGTCTAAACTAAATGCGAAACACAACAACTACAAACACCGAGAAAATCATATCTTTCAATTATAGCAGAAAATTGCCAAACTTCAACAAAAGAAGAGAGAGAGAGAGAGAGAAAGTCAGTTTCGAGTAAATCTCAAACATAGCAAGCCATCCCACACGTGTGACCACCCCACAAATATAATTTCCGTGAAAAAAAGGAAGTGGACGCCCTTTTTGACGCCACTCCCTTGGTCACTACTATCTTTTGAGAATATCTTTGGACATGCCCTCTCTTCCCCCTCAAGGCAGATCTTCTTGACCGCTAGCTTCATGACGCCATTTTGAACACATGTGTCACACTACTCATTTAGATTTCCTCGAGAATCTCACAAATCTCACCAACGAGATATCACAACACAACATACTTTAAACATTTTACATGTTAATTGATAACACCAATTAAAACAATTTGGTTAAGTCTTATATAGACTTTTTAACGCGAAAGAGAAATCATTCTCTACATACCAGCATTGAGGACAAACGAAAAGATCATTTCACATATTCCCAGTTTCAGAGTCATAGAAACACCGATGTTACCAAAGGGATATAATCTAGTCACACACCACAACTGTAACTTTTCGTCAAAAGAGACAATTTTTGTTCAATTTTACACTACTTAAAATTTATCCAATCATTAATAACCTTCAATTATATTATAAATTTTGTATAAAATCTTGAATAATTATTCTTATTCTTACCTTTCAATTATATAAACAAATTTTTAATCCAACATTTAAAAAAAAAAAAAAAACCTTTAATCAAGTTTACTTTTATTTTTCATGATATTATTTTAATATTGTAAAACATCTAATTGTTTCAAAAATTATTTTAATTTTATTATTTATTATATATTTTATATATTTCAGGTTTAATTTTGTCCACTTACACTTTTTGTACCCGCAATCATATTTCTATATTTCTATTCACTATATTTTATTTGTTTAAATACCTTTATTATCTGACAAGGTTTATCATCCACTATCGGGCATCTACAACAATCGTTTTCAACAATCATATTCTTTAACCAATTCCCTATATTTTTCATCACTATCTTTTCAGTCATTGCGTCACATCAATGTAGAAAAACGACAGCACTGCTTGACAATTTATTTTTTGATTTCGTAATTCAACAAACGCCTTGAACACAGTTCCCCAGACTTACAAATCCAAACTTCTGGTCTGAACAAGCTTCAAGAGTTTATTTCATTTCATCCGCAGAGCAAATCACCAACGCATACACAAAGCGTTCACTTTTTTCAACTTTCAACTTTTTTTTTCAGCTCTAGCGGACCACATTCAACCTTTGATTTCGAGTCAAGTCAGATCACCTACTGTCGCTACAATTCTACTTATCGCATGGCTCTATTTCACTCCTTTCTCAATCATATTAATAAGCAACTTTTCTTCAACAACTTCTAACCCAATAATCCTAAAATTGTGACAAAACACTGTAACCCTTATATAGGATCGCAAGTGAAACATTGCCAAGGAAGACAGCTCAAGTCTATATCCTCGCTTTGCACCTGGATCTGAGTATTTGGTTTACATGAGCACTTCTAACAATTACATATTCTTCAACAACTTTTCAACCCAATAACACTACAATTGTGACAAAGCACTGGTACCCTATACAGGATCACAGGTGAAACATTGCCTAGGAAGACACTCAAGTCCATATCCTCGCTTTGCACCTGGACCTAAGTATTTGATTGCATGTGTGAATCTCACAATTGCTTATTCTTTAACTACTAACCCTGTCCAACGCCCACCAATATTCTCTTAGAATGTGAATTTTTATGTCATCATTTTATTTTAATCATATTTTTTGTTAATCAAACAAAATGTCATTTTTATTTCACTTTTATATATCCAACAAATATCATCTTGTTATAGCCCTTTTTAACCCTCACAGTTTAAATTAATTAAAAGAAATTTTAATTACTTACCTGTGTTAGAGAGGCTTTACCCGCCTAAACCCGGATAAACCTTTCACTCCCGGGGCTCATCTATGGTAATTTAAAACAACAACCTCATATTGTGTAGATAACTTATAACAAGATTGCCATGTTGTATATAGAAACACATCTATAAATAATTATGCGCATGATTAATCTGTGTCATTGCATCACCTATGTAACGTTATTTGTACAAAGTGGATAAATAAATAAAATCTGTAATAGATTTAAAAGTTGAGCTAAAGCAGAGATCGAGCATAGTATTGCCAAAACAACAGAGTCTAAATATGGAAGTCATAAATCAGGTAGATTCACAATTCCCACGACAGGCCACCCACACTGTCACATGTGGTGGAATGCAGAGACCCCTCTCACACCTGGACAGGTAAAGGCGCCCTTTCTCAAACGCCCCTGTCACATAAGGTCCCCCCCCCCCGTCTTTAACCTATAAATACATCACCTGACAGTGGCTTGACAGCTCAGTTCAGTTCAGTACAGTTGAGTTTAGTTCACCCTCAGCGAAGCTCACGTCGGTTGTCACCAAGGTCCTCCTCATTCACCATGTAGACTAGTAAGGACTCTTCTATCTCCATCTTTTCGCTCCTGGCTCAACTTTTATCTGTTAACGGAACTTTCTTAGTGCAATTGTGTCTTCGTTTTTTGTGTGGACATCCCAAGCTTTTCCACTCTGCCTCGACCACGACTGCCTGTATTTTGTGAGAACTTTTAAAGGTCTTCCAAGGTGCAGAGAGGTACTGGAAAACTCTACCCAAGGCTTACCAGAACTTCAACTTTATTTCAGTAGTCGACAGGATCTCTACAAAAGCTACTGGAATTCTCATCTCTTATTACATGAGTCGACAGGATCTCATCACAGATAAGTCGACAGCAACTCATCATCACATCCTTATATCTATAAAAATGAAATGCGAAATCGATGTTTGTTATCGCTTCACGCAAAATCTACTGACTCAATCATTATGGAATTTCGCATGTAGGTAGCTGAAGATTTCCTTTAACATATAGGCTATTCAAAAAACTACAAAAGTTAATGTGCTTTTTTAAAAAAATGTTTAAATGAAATGGATTAGTTCCCGCCTTTTGCCGCTTGGCGCCGCACTGGTCGCGACGATACATGAATTTGATTGGTTAATAATTTTACACTTATTTTGTTAGTTTACGCGCTGCATTTTTCAAAAGGTAAGATTATATATATTTATTTAAACTCTCTAGAAATATTTTTCTAATTTAATTGATATTACATTTTTTTATATAAGGTATACTGTTTGATTCTCATAAGGAATATTCATATCCTTATATCTATAAAAATGAAATCCAAAATCGATGTTTGTTATCGCTTTGCGCAAATTCTACAAAATGAATCTTTATGAAATTTCGCATGTAGGTAGCTGAAGATTTCGTCTAACATATAGGCTATTCAAAAAGCTAAAAAAGTTAATGTGCTTTTTAAAAAAAAATAAAAAACCAAAAAGCGTTAGTTCCAGCCTTTTACCGCTTGGGCGCAGCACTGGTCGCGACAATAAATGAATTTGATTGGTTAATAATTAACACGTGGTTTGTTTACACGATGTATGTTAGTTTGTTTACACGATGAATGTTTTTACAAAGGTAAGATTATCTAATCGCCTTGAAACTTTAAGAAGTTATTTACTATACTACTGGGAAAATTTCTGGTTTGAATTTGATTTGAAATAAATATTCTTTGCAATTTTATTTGCAAATTTTCTACTTTCACTCGCAAGCAGCGCCTCTAGCAGCGTCTGGTGAAATTATATTTATAAATTGTAACAATGCTTAAAATGTTTTCCAAGTATAATAAATTTAATTTGAGAATTTAGTAATATAATATTTCAATGACGTAAAAAATACTTGGCATTTCAATATTAATATATATATATAAAGAAAAAATTGTAACGTTTTTGTGTTAAATGTTAAAATGTAATGTTAAAATATATTTTTACATTGTTAATTCAATTTGCTGTTGTTTTATAAAAATGATGATGCAACTTTAATTGTTGTTGTGAAAATATCTTTATTTACGGAGCTGCTAACCATAATAAATGATTTTTGAGCCCCTAATTGTTGTCGTTTATTATCGTTTGTTTATATATAAAAAAAAAACATTGTATGTGATGATGATAACAAAAATGAAATTTTAAATTAATATATATAATTCATTGAGAAAAAAGAAATAATTAATTATAAATTCATAAAAGTGACAATATCATATTTAAAATATAATAAATGTTTTAAAAAAATTATTTGTTTCAAAAATATATTTAAACGCATATAACAATATTTATATACGTTTATAAATCAATATATAGGTGGATTGGATGTTTTCTAGAATCGTTTTAACAAATATTCGTTAGGCAAACCTTTACTCGGATAAAAACTGTGCGAAGCCGGGTACATTCGCTAAATACAGTTATTTACAAATATTCGTTTGTGGCAAGATACTATTCCTTTAACTTCAAATTACCGAGTGACCCAATTAATACTGTTTTTTTCAACTTATCGAGTATTTTTCAAGGGACCGGGAAAAATTATCGAGAGTGTAGACAAGTATAGATTCAGTAGGAATTGGATGTTTGCTAGAATCGTTTTAAAAAATGTTTGTTAAGCAAACCTTTACTCGGGTAAAAATCGGGCGAAGCCGGGAACATATATATATATATATATATATATATGTTTGTCGGCTATGCACGCCCTCAATATGTAACTAATCTCGCTGAAATTTGAACAGGACAGAGAGTTAAATCTGGAAGAGTTTTTTTGTCGCACTTTAACCAAGAAAAATTATATTTAACCAAGTACTGAGCAACAATATTTTTTTAGTCAGAAATGATTAAGACAATATTGCCGTATCATACTTGATTGCATTAAAAATTCTTTTGAGGAATATTCACTAAAGAGACCACGGGCGAAGCCAGATAATGATTAATAGTAGGCAGGAACAAAATTCTACCAGCGAAACATTCACTCGAGCAGAAGACACACGAAGCCAGGTCATCTCTTTATATAAAATATCGTTTCTCGGCCTTTTGGCTAAGATCATGTAGAATATATCTAGATTTTTTTATTTATGTATATCTTTTTAAAAATCTATTCAGTAGAGAGTGGATATGTTTGCTCGAAAAATAAATTTCATATATTATATAGATATATGACGTAACGAATTATATTATCATTATTTTCATAATATTCGGTGTGTTCCCGAATATTATTATCATTAATATTCGTTAGGTAAACTTTCACTCGGATAAAACCCGGGCGAAGCCGGGTACACATCCGCTAGTATATATATATATATACGCATTATATATGTGCGTGTGAAAAATATTTTAATAAATAAAATGGTCAGGTGTTGATATTAAAAACAAAAATAGGCATATTCTGACCGCTAACATGAGCTTTTCAGATGGAAGAGCGCCATCTAGTGGAACAGAAATCAACTAAAAATAGATTTAACCTGTTCACTGATATTTGGCTAACCCATTTTCTTGATAAATCAAGAAAAGCCAACCACGAACGCATTCCGGGCTGTTGGCTCTCGTCAGCATGGTGCAGGCTGTACCTCTACGACCAAAAAGGTAGTCCCATAGGCTACAGAAATACAGCCTGCACCACGCTGACGAGAGTCAACAGCTCGAAACGCGTTCGTGGTTGGCTTTTCTTGATTTTGAAAGAAAATTAGTTCGCCAAATATCAGAGAACAGGTTGAATCAATGTTTATTTGATTTCTGTTTCACTATATGGCGCTCTGCCATCTAAAAAGCTCAGGTAAGCGGAAGGATATTTCTATTTTTGTTTTTAATTTGATATATATATGGTAATTTCTGAAGTAGTCGGGTAGTTGTGTGAAAAGTGGTAAGGATATACAGAAGATAGGATCCAGAGGCAAAACCTGTGGATAGTAGATCGGTAAGGAAGAGAGAAGGTCCGAGGACCACCCTGGGAACAACTGGTGTCGAGACCACCTCCTGATTTATTTGCCAATATATGCCTTTTTAATATCTAAAGATATAAATATGTATTTCTCTATTTTCAGAAAAAATATATATATTTGTAAAAGAATCATTCATACTTAATAATTTTATTTACTACTAGCGGATGTACCCGGCTTTGCCCGGGTTTTACCCGAGTAAAGGTTTGTCTAACGAACATTTGTTAAAACAATTCTCTATAAACTTATTTAAAAAAATAATAGATATATTTTGATAATTTGAAACTCGTAAATTTGAATCTCTCGATAAAGTGATCATTTTTTCCCGGTCCCTGTGTGCCGTGTCATTCTGAATTTTGGCTTTCCTAATTTTCTACATTACAAAATCATCGTAAAGGTTTGTCTAACGAACATTTGTCACACACAGACAGACATTCATTTATATATATATATAGATTCATTATTTGAGTTTTATGCTATATGATTTATGTTCGAATAAATATGGGATTATTATTATGGGATTACCTATTAATTGCTATATGATTTAATCTCATAGAAAAGTATAACAGATTTTCGATTTCTTTCTTCCTATCTTTTTCTCTCTTTGTAAGATGATCAATTTGGTTTTAAAAAAAGAAAAGATAAATATTGTAAGAGATTTAAGACAAGTTTGGTATTACCTTTCAGGGTACTCTATCCTTTCTCCATCATATATGATGCAACAGGGCTTTCTCTAATGTTCTAATTAAAATAATAAACAAAAAGTTAACAAGTAGATTTACGTGGAACCTTTAATTAAAACAACCTTGTAATTAACAACTTAACAACAATTTGGTCAAGAGTTTCATGTTAAACCTCTTCAAACGTTAGAAAACATTAGGTAATTCATTTTTTTAAAGCCGTCTGCTTAGAGAGTATAGCGTGACTATGTTTACAAATTGCTTCTTCATTAACACACACTAATTAATATTTTTAAATCAACTTACTTGAAAAGCTTTTCTCAATTTAATTAAGGTAGTTTCCCTTTGACGAAATATTTTAGAAACCTCTAGAGGGGTGTTAGAAAGGTTCTTTGGTGTAATTGATGGGTTATTTGGTAATGGAACTTTCATATGGACAAAAAATTTTAGTTCAAGTAAGGTTTTGAGTATTTGGTAATTAGAGACTTCTACTAATGATGTTGGTAGAAGGATGATCTAAACCGTTGGTTTTCGACAGCTACGAGCATGTTCGATTCCCGCAATAGGCCCTTTTTTTTCTAATTAAAGAAAAATGCTTCAATGACCCCGATTCTTGCAAAAGTCCAACCTCACCAGCAAGTTCAAATAACCAAGCGGAGCTCTGGAATATTTGTAAGTGCAAAGTCGAACTGCTTTTCACAAGTGTAGACGTGTGGTGCACTTGTAGTAAAAGCAGTCACCTTCTTCTACACCATAATTATCATGATCTGTACCACGTGTACTAGGGATAAGCAAAAAAAAACTAATGATGTCATTTGTTAATACTTGTACCCAGGAAGTGATTTTTAATGTCATTTAAATCTAAATAAATGGATTATCAAAGTTGGAAGAATAAGGAATGGATCAACCAATATGTATTCTTTCATACCTATGCCCAATATTTCGTTGATTGTCAAGTGAAGTGCAGTCTGGAATCCTGGTACCTATGAATGTAGAAATTGTCTAAAATATATGAGCATCGTCAAGATTCTCATATACAGAGTAAATACAAAATTACAGGAGGATGGTATTCCTATATCAAAAAGGGGCATTTTCCCTTTTAGAATGGGCATTAAAGCAAAAGGCTTGAATACCTTTTAGGCAAAGTCAACTAATTTCATAACTTATTTCATAGATTATATGAAATCCATGCCGAAAAACTGAGATAAAGTCCATAGCTCAAAAACATGATGCACTGAGTGACTTTCATCTCAATTTGCCAAATTTGTTGTTTAGGTACATTTTTATGACCACCATTACGTCTTGTACTGGAGTGATAAACAAAAAATACTTTGTTTTAATTCAATTTAAAGGAAGAGGATTGTTTCTCGAAGTTTCTTGAGAATATTTGAGCCCTTATTGCAATGATAAACTAATGGGAATTTCTGGCTTATCATTCTAGTAAGTGTAGTAGAAAATTGCTCTATTAAAAAAAAACGCTACAAAAATAGTCCAATTTTCTTATAACATATGGAGCGCTTATACATCATAATAAAATATTATGTTGAATTATTTTCTCGCCACAATATTATAACTCTTAATTGGTATCGAACAAACGATAGTTTTAAAAGATATTTAAATATTCATTGATAAAAAAAGGGAATAGCTAAATATATGCAAAGTACTTGGCAAACCTAGTTCGATAATTTGGAAGTATAATGATGCAGATTGCGTGTTCAGACATGGGCCAAGATCTGTACCATCGAGTAGAGTAAAAGAAAAATCTCTGAGAGAAATAATCCTTTATTCTGCGATCCTCTTAATTTAATCAGGCAGCGGGGCCGAGTGAAATAAATTAAAATGGGAGAAGCAGGCGATAATAGCGCGATTAATAGATCGTTTGATTCCGAGCCAGCAAGAATCGTCTGCGCGTAATTACATTTTTTTTATTTTAGAAATCATAGTTTTAATAATTGAGTAGAGTATGTGTGGGGGTCTTCTCAAAATGGAAACCTAAACGTTCTTTTGCTTTGAATTCTTCTTTTATTTTATATTTTTTTATTCAAATATATTACATTTTTTATATAGATACTAAATGAATTAATTTTTTTTTTCTCTCTTAAATTATCATAAATTCCACAAAAAAAAAAAAAACGTAGCTAAATATTCATAATAATCTCTATTCATGATAAAATTGTGAAAAACGATTAAAAAAAATAAATAAATAAATAAGTTTCTCACAATGAGTTTCTTCATTTGTAAATATTTCTTGTAAAGATATAGTCGATGTTTTTTTATTAAGTCCGTTGAAGAGCGAATGTCGCTTGAAAGCTAGCATTTTAAAGTAAAAAGAAACTCATTGTGAGAAAATATATTTTGTATTTTTTTAAATTATCATAATGTTCATAATATAATTTAATCTGTAAAAAAAGCCCTAGTCAGCTATAATAGACTAAAAGCATTGCCAAACGAAAGGTTGAAATGCATGGAAAAAAACAAGGATAAAAAAAACAAGCATGACTATATTTGATTAGTTTGTTTATGAGAAAGTATGTAAATAAATGTGATTTCTCAACCAACATACATATATATACTTATATATATATATATAAGTATTGAAAATAGATCAATCTATAAATAAATCTTTAATAAAAATATATAAATATGACACAAAGCAATAACGCGCCATCTATATATAACGAATGAAGACATTAAGACGCGAATGTTTCTTTTCACAAATACATCAAACTTCTACTGTCCTTACTGCGATGAAAAAATATTGGAAGGGCTTGAGTCATCAATAGTGAACCCTCTCAGCGGTTTCGCCAATTTATTCCAGAAGACCGCCTCTAATACTGTATTGGATCATTCTGCTTTTATATACTACGCTGAAGGGTTGAATCTTAGAAATGGTATTTAAGCAAACTATGGACATAGCTTTTAGAACAATAAAATTACATTTTAGCAATTAGCATATAAAAGTAGAATGATCCAATACAGTATTGGAAGTCTAAAAGGGGGGTTTGGTGGATTAGATTGGCGAAACCGCTGGGTGGGTTTATCACTGATGAGCCAAGTACTTCCTATATTTTTAATCTCAGTAAGGACAGTAGAAGTTTGATTTATTTGTGAAAATAAAAATTCGTGTCTTGATGTCTTCATTCGGTATATATATTTCCAGCGTGAAAAAAGCTTCTGAAATACTAGTTCAAAGTCAATTTTTCTAAGCTTATTTAGCTCCACCGTCGCATATTCAATTACTTTTGATGACGATGAAAATCGCCTCTCTTTTAACGTCATTTTAAGTTCTGGAAAGAAGAAGAAATCACATGGGGCGATATCAGGATAGTAAGAAGGATGCGGGAAAATAGATACAGAGTGTTTTGCTAAATAGTCTTGAACAATAATGGTCTATAAGCAGGGGCATTATCATGTTGAAATTTCTACTGTTTTTATTTAAAGAGTTGGTTTCTTTTTCTTCTTATCGAATCACGGAGGCGCACAAGTATTTCTTTGTGTGCCTGTTTATTAATAGTAACCCCCTCTTTAATGAATTTATAATAGACAAGTACTTGTGATAATCGAAAGCACTACAAGCTTTTTTCCCCTTTGGACTTGTCAAGATGAACTTTCTTTTTCCTACTAGAACTTGGTGTGTGCCATTCGAGTGATTGTTTTTGTTTGTAGATCAAAAATAAAGCATCATGTTTAATCACCAGTTATTATTGTTTTTAAAAAATCAGAATAATCATTTTCAGTTTCAATTAAATCTTTACAAATTGATAATCTGGTTTCTCTTTGTTGATCTGTTAAATTTCGTGGGACAAAAACCACAAAGTTTTTTCATGTTTAAATGTTCACTAATATTTCTTTTTGGAAACTACCATTCTATCAGCAACAATTAAATCACGTACCTGTCGAATATTGCGATCCGTTGTTGACGTCAATGGCCGACCTGACCTTGAATCATCTGCCATGCTCTTACGGCCATCTTTAAAACGTTTATACCAGAAATAAACTTGCGTTCGTGACAAATTTTCGTCTTCATTAGCTTCATTCATTAATTCTAATGTCTCCGTGAAAGACCTTTTTTTTAATTTTACATAAAATTTAATATTTTACCTTTGCTCAAATGATGACATTGCAGAAACCGACGCGAGCTAAATACTTACAACAAAAATATGCCTAAAATAAAAACTACGCATGCGCATTTACTGGTGTTGCTAAATTAAATTATAGTTTAGGGTTTTTTCTTTACAGTAGAATTGAATTTTTTTAATTACAAAATATTTTCTCACAATGATCTTAGGAACCACAACACATATAGTTAGCACTCCCCTTGACAAGAATGGAATGGTCTTAGGGCCCAACACATATACAGTTAACACTCCCCTTGACAAGAATGGTATGGTCTTTGAAGCTAACACATATACAGTTAGCACTCCCCTTGACAAGAATGGTATGGTCTTTGAAGCTAACACATATACAGTTAGCACTCCCCTTGACAAGAATGGAATGGTCTTAGGACCCAACACATATACAGTTAACACTCCCCTTGACAAGAATGGAATGGTCTAAGGACCCAACACATATACAGTTAGCAGTCTCCTAGACAAAAATGGAATGGTCTTTGGACCCAACACATATACAGTTACCACTCCCTTGACAAGGATAGAATGGCATTTGAACCCAAAACATATGTGTAACACACCCCTCGACAAGGATGGAATGGTCTTCTTACCTAATATATAAATACGATAATATTCCTCATAGCAATCTAGATAGAAAATTAATGCTAGGGTCAATATTTTTAAAGGGCATATTAACTATATGGTGAATAATTACTATGAAATAGTCACAAATTAAAAATATAATTCGATATTCTGAATCAATCATATACTGTAGTCATCCATAAATATCCCTTCTATATATACTTTGATTGGTTTACCTTTCCCTCATTATTTCAAAAATAAGAAAAGAGATAAGACTCTCCTGTAAAGAATTCAGGAAATTGCCAGCTATTAAGATATGATGGAAGGTTCCAATTAATTATATTCTCAGATAAATAACTCTGTGGCTTTCTTTGCTTTAATTCGCCATTCATCAAAACTTTGAGAAGAATAGTTTAGAGCTACTTTCTTCAAGATTTATTGTCAAATAAGATTTCATTATGAACCCATATATAAAAAATAAATCATCATAGAATTAATAGTTATTGATAAATTTATATTTTATGAATATCTTTATTTATATATACAGTTAAACCTGTCTATAGCGCCCCCTATAAATAGCGCCTCCCTCTTTATAGCGCCCGATTTTAAATACCTAGTACGATGCGATTTACATTAAAAGTGACCTGTCTATAGCACCCCCTCTCTATAGCACCCTATTTTGGTGAGTCCCAAGAGGGGGCGCTATAGACAGGTTTAAATGTATATCCTTTTTATTTCTCAAATATAGGTATGGTATGAAAATATGAATGGTTGCTAGGTTTTCCCACTATGTACTAAGTGCAATACTCAATCTTAAAACCGAAACCACATTATTGACTGTATTAATTCATCCATTGATGAGCTCTACTCATCCCCAGCAGACCCCATTAACAAGCTCTATAAGCTTAATATCCTAATATGATTGAGTGGAGATAAGTGCAATTCTCAACCTGCAACCCAAAAACACATTATTGACTGTATTGACTCATCAATTGATGAGCTCTACTTATTTCCATCAGACACGATCAACAAGCTTTGCACGCTTGAACCCTAATTTGATTGAGTGGAGATAAGAAAAAATAAGACTTCTGAAGTAATTTTCAATTACAGTATTCATATAGGCCTTGGCGGAATTAAGACTATAATCAGTCAGATCATCACACACACAACTACACTGAAATAAAAACACTTTGATATCCTTGAAAAAAAAAAACAATAAAATTTGCATATCGTGAGAGTGTCTCAAAGTATGCAACTTTAATTAGCATTTTGAATCATTAATTTTTGATAAAGCTATC
>CP092880.1:48611100-48646855 GCA_030710605.1 Cordylochernes scorpioides
TTGAACATCTTAAAGGAGCAAGAAAAAGGACGCAAAGGTAATAAGGACAAAGTTCCATGACTTCGATGGAATCCTTGGCAGAAGCACGTCAGATCCATGTCAGTATCTACAATAATTGCTAGCTGTGGGTCACAGCTCCCATAGGGAAGAAGCTATGTAACATAGTATTTATTAATTTTATTTATGTTACAATATTATATAAAAATACACTAGTCTTATTTATAATTCATTCAACTCGTTGCTTTTTATTGATTACCTCTTCACATATTCATATTAATGAATTTATCATAACACGATGTTTGGTAAATATCAACAAATGTATATATAACCTGTATATGATGCACCAGCCGCGCCATCTGTTATCAAATTTCAAAACTATTTAAAGGCGTAAGATTCTTTTTGATATTAAACGATTTCTACTGCCCTTACTGCATACCAACATTTCAGGCTATAACCTTAAACAGTACAGGGGCAGCTTCGGTGTCATAACTTCCAACGAGATGAGATATAGTATCTGCATACATTTCTAAAAATATATTTCAATTTGGTAAAGTGGTATATCCGTTTAAAAGATCATATAACCATGAATATTTACTATATGTACTGAAGATATGCTGATAATTATTTGTTTTGATGCATTTTTGAACGAAAAATTAATTTCCTTCCCGCAAAGTTACAATATATTTTTATATATACGGATATAGGAATGTACGGACAGATTTTATAATCAAAATGGTTATAACAAATTTATATCATTTTAGTGTGCGTATGCTTTTATTTAAAATTAACAATTTCCCACTGCCGTTATAGCATATAGTATTTGACTGTTCTGCTCATAAATTCCATTTATTGATGGATATATAAGCTAAGCAGTCAAATACAATATTGGAGTGATATGGTAGATTAAAATGGCGATCCTGCTGGAAGGATTAACCATTGATGAGCTACGCGTTTCCAATATTTTCCCTAATGCACTAAGTGCAGTAAGAAACTGTTTCAAATGGAAACATTCACGATTATTTTATTTATTTTATTTTATTTCAATTTAGAGCGCTATGTCCCCCTAGGGACACCTGCGCTGTCCTACATGTATGCCTTCACATTTGTCTATACATATATATATATGGAAAATTTGCCGGGAGGAAATTAATCCATGGAAGCAATGGTCGCCTCTCCCGTCAAAATAAACGTCAGAATCTGACGCCATCTGACGCCAATAGATTTGGCCCAGCCACATTGCCAGCAAAACACCTCTTTGGTAGATTGTGAAGATTCCATGAGATCCCGTGTGGATCTCATGGAATAAAGTCCGCCCTAGACTGACGAGGGCCATTAGCCCGAAACCATGGTCTCTAGGTGGACGCTTATCAGTTTGCCAACGTTGGTGCTGTGGCTTTGTCACCGACCCGATGCCGCTAGTTGCGGCGATGGTCAATAGATGACGTCAGATTCTGACGTTTATTTTGACGGGAGAGGCGACCATTGCTTCCATATATATATATATACAATAAATTTAGGCCGCGAATAGAATAGTCATAAGATGTTAACAATGAGAAAGAGAAAAAACCTAGAAATAATTGTGTATAAAGGAAGAAGTGCCTGTCAATTAGTTAAAGTTAACGATAAAATAGTTTATAATTTTGTATATATATGGCGCCCGTCTGTGAATGAAATAGTGAGATTTCAGCAGATTTATATGTAATACGTTGACAGTGTCTGATAAAATCTATATTGACCATTTTATCTTGACTGATGGTACCGACTGTGTGCGGCTTCATTTCTCACCAGCTGCTATTCTCCTCTAAATCTTCCCATCAACGTTGCTTAACTACTGATATGCCGCATTGTTAGATAACGCTTTCTTCCTCCTCCTTCTTCATTGCCTTCTTCTACTGATGTGTTTTTTTTTTGTAAAAATTTATAAATGTTTCTGTTTAAAAAATGTAAATCGACGCAATTATCCCTAGCCGGGATATCGCGTTTGTGTGTTGAAATAAATAAATAAATAAAAGATATCTACAATATACAATAGAAATACAAAAAACATCTTTCGGCCAAGATCATGTTTGTGATCGCTTGGATATAGTGAATATTTGAATCAGAATCAAATATTTTTTTCTCAGGAACCTGATTGAAAATAAATTGATATACATTAATTCACACCCTATGTATTTTGTTTTATTTTAGGTATTAACAAAGTAAGTTTTAAATATGCTGACAATAAAGAATATATTATTCTAGGTATCAAGAATACATTTTATTTATTTTAATTACTTTTGGTATCTTGTGGTGCGGTCGAGGTCGTGGAAGGCCACAAAGAAAGATGGGAGGACCAAGTTAACTTGTGATATCGTGGGCGGGGAGACAGAGATATTTGGCGATTAAATTAATTAATTGTCATATTGTCAATACAACTATAAACTGCATAATCCGCACTAATTAATGAAGCTGACATATAATTCACATAATGAAATGAATAATAAATAGGGGAAAAGGAAGTTTAGTCCTTTGAAGAGCAGAGGTCGGATCCTGGCTGGTTACCGCGTGTGACGATATTGATGGTATGTTGTTGTTGTCGTGTCCAATATAGATCCTCAGATGTCCCCATGCATCTCTATCACAGCAGCAGCCATTTCCACTATCTTTGGGTGTGTAAAGCTGCTGCTCTGAGTCCATGTCAATTTTCTGCAAGGCTGCGGCCATTGCTGGGCATGAGAATATGTGGGTAGGTGTTAGTTCCACACCAGGACAGTTGTTGCATGTCCTATAGGTTATTGTGCCATCTGGATGTATTGTGATTCCTTTATAGTGTTTTGTTCTGAGTCTTGTTATAATTTTGTCATTTTTCTCTCAGAGTTTATTTCGCATATTTTTTATTTTCTTTATTTTGTTTAATTATCTTGTATTTTTGCCAAATCATCAGCGTCAAATAATGACATTTGTTCTTTCCTTTGGCTCAACTCTCTGGCTTCTTTCGCCAATTCATCTGCCATTTCATTACCCCCGATCCCAACATGGGCAGGAATCTATTGTAGAAATCAGCTCTTCTCCAATGGTTCCAGTTGGGTAAGTAATGAGTGTAATTTTTGGGTGATTTTGGTATTGACCTTCTGAATTGCTTCTAGAGCGGATCTGCAGTCACTGAATATTAAAATTCCTTTTGCTTGATGCAGGGATTGTTGGTTAAGGCATACATCAAGGGCTTTCCCGATAGCTGTCAGTATTGATGGTTTCAGAGATATATCTGACATCAAGAACGCGTCAGCGAGAACTGAACTTATTTGTACAGAATCCGTCTATATTATACTCCCAGGCGAAAATGGCCATTGTCCTTAGGGTGATGCTATTGGCTTTACGCAGAGTCTGTAGGAAGTGTAGCTTGGCTTTATCGTTATCTCAAGACCTACTTCCGCTCCCATCCATTCTCTTTCTGCCTTACTCTAAAGTCGCATGTTTGAACACTTAGAGATGATACATATGGTTATATTAGTTTAGTTTACTATATAAATGATTAGAAACGATTTTGATGTTGGGACAAATCGAATAAAAAGAGCAATAACTCCAATGGGTTGGCTGGAAGGTGTCAAGGAAGCTACCGGAAGGTCACTAGATGAGCCGAGTGTGATAGTCACTAATAGACCATAATGGAGAATATTTGTTCATATAGTCACAAAAGGTCGAACTCGACTTGATGGACACTATATATACACTATATATGACAGAGACAAGGTACAAGAAATAGTAATATGTAGCTAACATAGTCTTTTACTCTAAATACACCACATGTCTACCTATGTATATAGCAATATGACTCTTGTATCTATTGCATGTTTGAGCCTTGCTTGGCTATTTGCACATAATGGTGGGATTGAAGTTGTAGAATAATCGAATGCCATATTTTTCTTTAGAAAAAGGTTCCGGGATTCGATCCCGGGTCCTCGTTGTCAATAGCAGACAAGAGAGTCGTACCACCTATCCCCTGAAGAAAAATTGAATACATGGAAATATAATCTCAGTCTATCCAAACCAGATGACTTCTATTAAGACCGGGACTGGTGAAGGTTGTTTAGTGGAGCATTAATTGTGGAGCGAGATGTCACGAGAAATGATCCAATTATCTACTCGACAAGACAAATGTCTTCCCCAGGACATATGGACCTGTCACATGTTTAGGACTACCATCTGTGGCATTTAGTGACATTCCCAGAGATGTACTTCATTAGAGACCGATATCTCTACAGTTCATTCTCCATTTAAGACCTATCGGATATTCGATTGCATATTTCAAGTTTCAAAATAAAAAATTCTATTTAAAATGCGTTTGGGTTTACAATTTTACATATATATGAATAAATAAATATCGGACCACTTTAATAAGAAATTCATATGGAAGTGTGCCATCTATTGGGTAAATATGGACTAAACCTTGATTTAGTTTTATTTCAGAATTTTGAATCAGGGTCCTTTTTTTTTAGTAAATCAAGAAAAGCTATCACTGAACGGCTTGCTTCCGCGCGATTTTTTTTTCAAACTCTTGAATCTAAATTACTCATTTGAGCAGTCAAATATGTCTATTTATTAATTTTACTGTTTCATATATATATTATTCTCTTTTTGATTACTTTTCCAAGTTATTTACATAAACCTTTACGCGTAATTACGCAGATTTTCAATAAGTATCCAGGACCAGCCTGTTTAGGCTTTGAAGTACACCCTTCTGTCTGACGAGAGCCAATTGCCAGAAACGAAAACGTGTTTTTTCTTTCATTAAAAAAGAAAACGGTTTGTTCAAATATATTAGAATAATCTAAATTCAGCGTTTAGTTCATATTTATTCTAAAATACGACATTTTGCTATCTAAAAATATTGTTGGAGTGGTTCAAGGCACATGTCTATTAATGATATATATTGATATCAAAGAAGGCATATCCTAACCACGAGAACTTTAACCATCTAAAAATCTAAGATACATTAAAACAATGCAAACGATAATATTTTTTAATCGCGCCAATACAAAACGTGTAAATGATGTTAATGAATGAGCCACAACACCAGCTTTGGCAAATTTAAGCAAAATTCAACTTTAAATGTTGTTGTACATTTTTCATCGCCATTATTAAGTTTGTAGTGGGTTGATAAACGCAAATGTATTTTAAAGCATTTTAAAAATGGGAGGCACTTTTTGATACATAAATGCCATCCTTCTGCAAACTTTTGTTTGTTTGAAACGTCTCAATGTTATGTTTTCAAAATGAATTTTAAAACTTGCAAGGAGAGATAAATAGGCGTTCAATTTATACGTGAATATTATTTTCATTAAATGTTATTTCAATATACATATTTTTGCAAATTTTAGAAATATAGAAGAAAGAAAACCAAAGTTGTCCCAAAAGTACGTGAACACTTGCGAAAAATTGAAATTCGCCGTTATGTATAATGTTCTTGTATTATGTATATAAAGTAATTGTATTTTTTAATATTATATATTCGTCAAATAATAATAAAAACAACGTTTTAGGAAAAGCACAAAATTTTGGGACAACCTTATATATATCAAAAGAATTATAAAATAAAAATGATATTTCATGAAATACACTTTGAATAAATACTATGAAAAAAAAAATATATATATATACATTGACATTTTATAAATATTTTAAAAATTCGAATCAAAATAATTCTCTTTTACAACGTATAGGTATTTTAACAATGGGTTTTCTTCATTGTTCTAAACAAAATAATACCACAATGGCTTTTTGTAGTTTGACTTGATTAGGATTCTCCTCGTGCGGGAAGGAAATGTTTTAAAGGGGTTTTGACAATTTATAAAAGAAAATAATGTAACACTTTTACCTTTGAAAATTTCTTTTGTGTGTTTTCTGTTTATTTAAAACAAGGTTTATAAAAGAATTTCAAAATATCAAGGATTTTTTTTTTTCAAAATTTCTGGAGTGTTCAAATCAATTAAGACATTTGGTCTTTTTAATAGAATTGGGAATTTATTAGGTCTTGAGAAATCCTTCGAGATGTCTGGTAAATATATTCTTTACTAGCCGAGTGACCCGGGCAACGCCCGTGTTTTACCCGATTGAATGTTTTTATTCAAATACTATTTGTTACAATTATAAATTGGCGCCTTAAATAAATGCATATATTAGGTAATAACTATAGCCTATGTGCTTTATCTGTCTATGTACTGTTGGCTTCCGTAGGCGTCTCTTACTGGGAAAAAGAAAGAGAGGATTCCATTTAGTTATTAACTAATATATGCATTTATTTAAGGAGCGACCCGCTCCAACACAATAGTTACAAAAACAACAAAGCGAGTGGGGGGGGCAAAGGTGGCTTGTTCGTAGCCAACCAATAGGAGAGCGCCATTCCAAAAAAAAAAGCAAACGGTGACAGAGATGAAAAAGAATTGATGACGCTCGTAACTGTATATAGAATAAGGCAACACAGCGTGCCATCTATATTTAGAAGTAGAAACTATTTGAGCGATAATGTGTTTCTTTCAAATAAAATACGTTTTTACTTCCTTTCTCTTGGTCACGGCAATTTATAAAACTATTAAGAAGGCCTAACTCATCGGTGGTGAGTTTTTCCAGCGTTCTCGCCAGTTTAATCTACCGGGTAATACTGTATTTGGGTGTTTTGTTCAGATAGCTTCTACTTTAAGGTAATTTCTTGGTGTATATACCTACATGAAAGAAAACGGCAGATATAAGTTTTGAGGGCAGTGAAAATTTATCAAAATATATTACGAGCATTGATTTTAAACTAAATATAAAAAGAATATGGTTGCCTGTAAAGTCGGTTTTACGGGCGAAGATTTTACGTGACAACGGTAGAATATTTATTGATATGAATATAATTAAATTGCACAATAGGAACAAGGAATTGAATGAAAATAAGAATTGCACAAATTTTAACTATAGAAACATATTTTGTTTACTAAAACATTGTACATGTAAACTTAAACTTAACTAATTCCTATTTGAGTGATTTTGTTGAGGATAGGACGATGATAGGAGAAATATGAAATGAAAGGAAGTGTTTCTGCTGTAATGTGTCTTGCGAAAGTCAAGTCGATAGTTGTTCCTTTTAACGTAGTTGACTTAGAAACGTTTGATACGCAATCAAGATTATACGTATTTTTCATGAAATTAAGAAACGAGTTGTCAGGCTTTACGTTTTTGTTAAAATCACCACACAGAAGAATCGGTATACTAGAATCAACTTGCACGAACGGTGGCACGTACTGGCTGTTGTGAATGTACGGACCGAGTCCTTGCCATAGTAACATTCCAATATCCTGCATACTAGCTCCTGGATGAATATATACAGCACCGAGTATAAACTTGAAGCTAGTATTAGCGGCGAAGCAAGTAACTTCAGTCATGCACATGTCACCCTTGGTTTTAATGACACGAGTTACGTCTGTAATCGCAACTTGGAACACTTCCGCCGTAGATGTCGATGATAATTTACGATAGATCGCCACTCCACCAGCCGCGTTGGTATTTGAAAATCAAAACACTTATTCAGATCGAAGGTTCAATTTTTGCTAAATAAATTTGAAATTAAATAAAATTTGTAATTGTAAATGATGAAGTTGAAAATTAAAACATTTACTTAAATTAGATGTTAAAATTCTTGCTCAACACAGTTTAAATAAAGTTTTCTTATATCTGCCACTTTTTCTTAATATTTGTAATTTTAAAGAATCAATTCGAAAATCAAAACATTTATTCAGATCGAAGGTTCAAATTTTTGCTAAATAAATTTGAAACTATTTAAAATTTGTAAAATAATAATTAATTAATTAATTAATGTTAAACTAATAATTTACTTAACACTATCAACATTTATCAATAGTATGACATAACCTATAAACTCAGTTTCTCAACTTTTGTGTCAATCTAACAATTAATCAATCAATCATAGTTTACGATAATGAAATATCAGTGTACAATTATTTACCTTTATTGTTATAGTTGTTGTAAATGACGAATCTAAGCACTCCACATTTTCACTACAGACACAGCTGACGATACTTTAACCACACGTGTGAACTTGTATTATGACGCTTTCTTGTTTTTCCAACGCCAAGAACGTTCGAGAAAGACAAAGACAGAGACAAGCATGCGCCGATTCAATGCGCCTAATTCTCTAGCGCTGCGCGCGCAGCTGCGCGCGCAGCACTCTCGTTCGGTGACTCATCGTAACGTTACCGGGCGTTACACTTTTTCATAAGTGACTCCCAGCCGCAACCTAATTTAAGACGTTGTCACGCCAAAAAGTATGTCATGATATTTCTGAAATTATTGTGTAGTTCCCCCCACCCCCTAGACAGGCGCACTTAGCCGTTTTCGACAAATGAGAAGTCTATAGAGCGTAGGTAACATAAGGAAAATATTTTTCGTTATTCAGTGTTGGGCCCTGAAGTTACTAAAGTACTTTGAAATTAAAGAAGGAAATGTTTGAATCTACGTAGCAACTCTATGTATGACAATTTGGTTTTCTCTTTTGATGTTAAATGTGTTTCCTTGTTTCCCCATATCGAGAAATATATAGAAAATACTAATTAAGCTGTCAAAAGGTTTTGCCTTGAGGCAAGGAAATTAAAATTTGGAATTTTCTCTCAATTTCAAATTCCATGTAGGTGATTATTTTGTACATTAGTATAATGGAATAAACTTATATGTTTTTGAAATAATTCCATCGTACATTTATGTAGACATCAACCTTACCATAACTATATTGTAAGATTATAAACTCAAAAGGAGCTTCTTCTATAGAACATGTTTATTTCGCTAGATTTCGAATGACATCGTTCTTTAACGGGCGCAAAGACAAGGTGTGATGTGAGATGCGTGCAATTATATAGACGTACATTGAGAGCCAAGATATATAAATTGCTCGCATCTTACATCACACCTTGTCTTTACGCCTGTTAAAGAACGGTATCGTTCGAAAGCTAGCGAAAATAAACATGTTCTACACAAGAAGCTCCTTTGAGTTTATATCTTACAATATTGTACATTTATACACGGTCATCGAGACTAAATTCATGGATATGTTTGCGGGGGGGGGGGGGGGTGGACAAGTTTGATTGTCATGTGGTGCTACCGGAAAGCCAACCAATGACAGCAGCTCTTTTTGCCTATCATGGGGACTTATACCTTGTATACCAGTAACCGATAGTTATATAGACTGGCGGTCAATAATCTGTAAACATCCATAAGATTGATTTTGTTGTCTATGGAGAATTTATCAAGACGTGAAAAAAATGTTATTTGTAAAAGTTTTATTATCGTTATAGTATTGATTGATTATATCAATAATTATCATTATAATTATATTTTAGTTTTTTCAATTCAAAATCACTTTTGTTCTATATGTGACTCGTTTATAATTTTGTTAACACTTGGGTATCTCGTGTGTATATTCAATAAAGGTTACTGTGTATCAAATAGCTTTCAGAGTTATTGTCTGAATCCTGATATATATGCTAAAAGGTAAAATATACTTAGGTTTTCTCTATTAGTGTATTTGCATTTCTTGGCACAATATATAGAGATATAAAGAATATATGCATGATGATATTTAAAACAAATAACTGAATAATAACAGATATATTATTATTATTTTGAATTTTGACCGTTGTTGCTTATAATGAAGAGGAGGTTTTAGACAAGGAACTAAACATTTTTATTTCTTTCTCCTTTGAAAAGCAGAACAATTTCTAAAGAGAAGAAAGTTTCAAATCGCAACATTTTATGAGTTGAAATCGTGCATCAAACACGGTCAACGCATTTATGGAGTTGATAGGCTTGTTTGTTAAATTATTTGACAAACATCAGCAGTTTTAGGATATTTAGGTGTGTGGAAGGAAATAGTTTATTTTTTACAAGGTTGTTCCAAGATTTCGTAAACACTTGCAAAAATTTGAAATACCATAATTATTCGCCGTTATGTATAATGTCTTTGTATTATGTATAAAGTAATTGTATTATGTTTTTTTAAAGAATATACACTTTGGCCAGTGAAAATAAAAACCTTTATTGGGCGAAGTGTCTGTTTCTTTAAAAGAAATTGAATGCCGGCCAGGCAACCTCAATCTCTACGAAAATGTATTATGTTTTCGACGTAATCATATTTATCGCCAAGTAATAAGAAAAACAACCTTTTAAGTAAAACACGAACTTTTGGGACAACCTTATAAGTGAACTGATCTACCACGCCTTCTCATTGAGGGAATGTTTGTATATAAGAGGGTTGATAGGGAATGCAAGAAACTCTGCCAGAGAGATTATGTGGAAGACGCTTAAAGCGTTCTCTGTGTGCTTGTCTGGTGATCTCCTCGCAAACCTATGTAACCCCGGTCCGCTCCTTATCAGCGCTGCAATAAAAGATAAGTACTGGTTTTGTTTTATTAATCGTGTGATTTTTATTTACTACTAGCGGATGTACCCGGCAGAAAAATGCTTACAATGGATGTATATGTTTACGATATCAAGTTAAATAAAAACAAAGATAAAATTTGCATATGTTGGTCACTATAAATTTATATATTTGTTAGGCGAAATTAGAAACATGATAATTATCTTAAAATTGCTTGTATTGAAATTTTTTAGATTGAGATTATTAGCTAGTATGTAAAAAAATTAACTCTGTTGAAATTTAATTTTGTATTTATATATAAATAAAATTAACTCTGTTGATTTTTTTTGTATTTAATCGATAACAGCGATGTTACGCATGTTAATGTTAGGAAATATATTTTGATGTTAAGCAAAACCTGCTCCATCTCGTTTTACATAATGTTGAAAATTTGGTTGAAATTGATGCATTGTAACGAAAGTTTTTAGTGATGTCCACTTATGAAATTTCCATTTTATTAATATAGATTTCTTTTGATTTTATTGTTTTTTTTTTTACTATACGCGTTTTCTCTGTTAAGTTACTTTTAATTTATACCCTAATTTCTTTTGTGCGTGTGTAAACAGTTAAAAGTAAATTTTGTCAGGTTAAAGTTTGTAATAATATCACGAAATCTATATAAACTGAAGTTACTATATCTACTATCGTAATGCCCAACAAATTTTCAGAAACGAAAATCAATTTTTAAAACTAAAATAAGCTTATTTTTTATCAAAAAATTATAAAATTTATATATATGAAAAAAAAACTGCAGTTGTAAATATCCACGCTGCGCGTGTATATATTTGTAAATATTTCTTGTAAAATATAGTCTATGCTTTTTATTAAGCCTGTTGAAAAAAGAGCGATTATCGTTTGAAAGCTAGCATTTTAAAATAAAAAAAAAAAACTTATTGTGAGAATCAATTTTGTATTTTTAAACGTTTTTCACAATTTCATAATGAATAAAATTTTTAGATTGTGGTGGTTTCAAAAAATAATTTCTAGAAAGAAGAGAAGTGAGAAAATGTGTCTAAAGTGAGTATATCACAAATTTCTACAAACTAAATATTAAAGTAACGTACATCAATCCAATTTGGCCTTCTTTGAAGTTAGATTGGAGTTAGCTTATAAAATTATTTTACGATTATTTCTGCTTCGGCGTATATATTTATATAATGATCAAATAAATATACCAGATAACTAATATTTCCTATAAGTTATAGGATGAAATGAAAGAGATGGGTATTTTGCCGGAAGGCTATTGATCCCAAACTAAAGAAAGCAAAAATCTACCGTTAAGAATAGACTCAAATGAATGCTTCCAGTTCAAAAATAACTGTATTAGGCAGCGCTAAAATCCATATCCTTATGTTTACGATAATCGTGTTTAAGCATTCCTTATATTAATTAAACAATTAAAAAAGGTTTCCGAAGAGATGAGTTTCTTTTTATTTTAAAACCGTCTCAAGCTTTCGGGAATCTTTGACCTTCTACAGGAGAACATATTAATACAGGTACGAGCGTCATTCCTCATCTCCTAATCAATCAGTCATCAGTTTTCATCTCTGTCACCGTTTGCTTTTTTTTTTTTTTGGAATGGCGCCCTCCTATTGGTTGGCTACGGTCACGCCACCTTTGCCCCCCCCCACTCGCTATTTCGTCTCTGTAACTATTGTGTTGTAGCGGGTCGCTCCCTAAATAAATGCATATATTAGATAATAACCAAATGGAATCCTCTCTTTCTTTTTCCCAGTAAGAGACGCCTACGGAAGCCAACAGTACATAGACAGATAAAGCACATAGGCTATATTTATTAACTAACATATGCAATTATTTAAGGCGCCAATTTATAATTGTAACAAATAGTATTTGAATCAAAACATTCAATCGGGTAAAACACGGGCGTTGCCCGGGTCATTCGGCTAGTATATAAGGAATAAAACGCCGACTGATACCAAACTATACTTCCTTATATTTACAAAATATTAGGGGATTGGTAAATGGGGAATAGTGCAAACGGCCGATTTTGAACAGTTATTGGATTGAATCCCGCATTGGGCACTTTTTTGAGGAAAAAACCAGTCATATAATTTAAACTTGGTTTACTCCGTTCCCTCTGTATACCTGGGGATCTTTTTCTGGTAAATACGATTATTTGGTCACTATAACCTTTCTTTATTTCCGATTTTTAGACGATCTGCTTTTTCAAGGAAAACCATTCTTGTGAAATGTGAAAAAAATAGTACAAAAGTGAAATTGTACTCGGATTAGGGGGATAAATAAATAAATAAAAGAGCATCTACTGATTGTGCAACCAGAGGTTTCTGATATTATTAATGATGATACATATGATGACAGATGGCGCAAGCCATCAGCAACTTTTAGTTTGACGATTAGGAGATGTCTTTTTTCTTAAGATTATAATGTTGACCGAAACGTTTGAAATATATAAAAGACGAAAGGTGTTCTGGATATTAAATCAAATTGGTGCGACAATGCCCCCGAAATAAAATCTCGACATTGCCCTGGTGGTAAGCAGGGTCAATTCGGCTACATGTGTTTACGCCAAGAATAGCTGAGTGAGGCGTTTGCCAGGAAGAGAGAATCCCATCTGTGTGTGGCAAGAGGTGGAGTCGTTCTCCCTGTTGTTGACTGGCGGCTGTTGGGTGATCCTTTCTGCATGTGGCCTACTTTGTTCTCTATGTATGTACGTCGGAAATATATAGAAGAAGAACAGTGTTGTGGATATTCATTCAAATTGTTGCGAAATTGCCCGAAAGAAAGATTCAACATCATTGTGGTGGTAAGCAGAGTCAGTTCGACCACATGTATTGACCCCCAGGAATAGCTGAAAGTAGTGGATGAACCAGTCAAGAAGGAAGAAGCCTATCTGTGTGTGGCTAGGAGTGAAGTTATCCTTCCTGTTGTTGACGGGGGCTGTTGGATGCTGTTCTCAACCTGTTATCTACTTTGTTCTCCATGAATCCACGAAGCTGACTGAAAAAAAAAAGAGTCGAACAGAGATCCTTACCGATCCTGCGTGTTCATTTGAACCATCCTTGACACGTCGGTGACATAATATTAATTATAAATACAACTTACAAAAATGGCTCAGTCTAGTGAAATTTTAAAACCTATTCAGTCCAATATATAACATCGTAGTAGAAGATATTTATTACTGTGAATGTGTGTATGATAGTGATGATAAGTAAAATATATATCTAAAATCGAATCGGATTTAGCAATCTCCAAATCTAGTCAATTGGGATGGTCAAAATTTGAGATTGAATAAATAAATTATAGTATATTTTGTAAGTAACAATTCATAATAATGCTTTAAAATTAAAAATATTTTCTCACAATGAGTTTCTTTTTATATAAAAAAAAACGCTAGCTTTCAAGCGATAATGGCTCTTCAACGGGCTTACTAAAATATCGACTTTATTATTATTTATTTGAGTAACCCAGGTTCCTGGAGCGTACAGAAGTCGCCAACTACCCGGGATGTCCTTCTGACTTAAGTAATCGACTTTATTATTATTTATTTAAGTAATCCAGGTTCCTGGAGCGTACAGAAGTCGCATCGACTTTATCCCATCAGAAATATTTACAAAAAGCAAACGCGCGCAGCGTGGATATTTATAACTGAAAAATTTTAAATTGGTTTGTAATTTAATAATTATATGGAATATGTCTATTTTCATTTTTAAGGCATCCAGAACCTATAAATTTGATCTATTGATTTCTTCTAAGATATCAGAATTGTGATGGTAAATCTATTTTCTTGTTTATTCTTGTTAACAATATATTTACCATCACAATTAAAAAGGTTAAAAAGGCATTTCTTCTGAATGTGAAACTGAAAGTTGCTGATGGTTTGCGCGCCTTCTATCAGAATAAATATCAACTAATCAGTTGTGTTTTTTTTAAATATATTTTGGAAAATTTTCTAAATATCCTTTCTATTTGGTTGATATTTATTCCGACAGATGGCGCAATTCATCAGAAACTAACGGTCAAGCGACCAGGGGAGATATATATTTTCTTTTTTTTTTAATAAGTTAAATGACAAAAAAAGTCAATTTAACTCTTACCATTATCGCCGACACTCCTGACAGAAATGGAGGAAGAATTTAAAGAAAAGTTCTCCTCGATTGGAGCTCCAGTAATTAATGGAGTCGCAGATCACTGAGCCGTGGATCGTTATTGGAGAAACTTGCTGAAATCTTGTCCGTTCTTTTTCGGTCGTTTTCTTTAAATACGCTCTGAGCTCTACACAGAGGGATTTCACCCTCTTAATCAAGTTCTTTCGTAATCTGGCTATTTAATTTAGTAGATTTACAGATTTTTGGTCACTTTTAATGGCTTTCTTTAAATGACTGCTGTATAACCTCTTTATAATTTATCTTTTTTAATTAGACTTCTGTTTATACTGTTACGTCGTATCCAGTGTTCTTTGTCTAATCAGTATGCCACAAAGATAGCACACGTGAATTCGTAAGGATGCAGCAAAAGTTTGCGCTTTATTATACAGGCACTAAACAAAAGGAATACAATCATTGGAGACTTGCCTTCAACCTCCTAATTAGAAGAATCCTTGACGCCGTGAATGACACTCTTGTGAAAAATTCCGCACCACACTATACATGTCCAACATGGACTACACCGCCTTGTAGGTCGCTCCGATGTTAGTCTCTCCTGGAACCGTCTTGCAGGATCATCCACACGGTCACATTCCCCAGAGACAACTCCCCACGTCTTCTACTTGCCGCAGATGTGACCAGACTGCCCGTTGTCCTCCCTCCACGCTGGAATGCCGTTTTTGGCGTCTCACACATGGAATCCACTCCTATTTCCCCAACTTTACTCTGGAATCCTGGCCTTGTTAACCATTTTAAAATACCAGAGTGAAACCTCTCGTGAGCGACCCGTCTGGGACTCTTCCTAAGCGACTTACTTTTGTGAGTTTTAAAAATACTTGAACTGAACAAATCAACCTCAATCAAGAGACTACCTTCAGAAGAGATCAGGAGAATATATTTTCTTACGGATGGTTCTATTATAACCTACAATGTGATATTGTATTTTAAAGAGATATATGAGAATTTCATGGTTGTTAGTGGATATAGTATTCCAACTTTAAATACAACGTTTTTTACGTTTCAAATATAATTATAACTGTCCAGCATTCTAACTCCCGCGTATCTTGATAACTGTGCTCTTTGGAAAGCCTTATTTAAAAAAACAGCTCCTTTGAAAACCTACAAAGACTTATACAGTGCAGATATAGTGCAGACTAGAATCTCTTGTGATAGAATGCCAAAGAACATTTATACACTTGGTCTCTCCTAGAGATGGTCTCTCAATGGAATTTAGTTATAAGAAATTAAACTATTAAACACGAATGTTCCATTTTCAGATAAACACAAACTTTCTACTGTTCATATTAGGATTGTTAATAGTAGGAGGGAATGATCATCTGTGATCCACCTTCCCAGCAGTTTCCCCAATTTAATGACCTATACCGCTTTTTTAGATCTGTATTATACTGTATTGGAGGATTCTTCCTATATATCCGATACTGTAGGATGTAATTTTGGTTATAGAGTAAAAACAATCTATGGATCCAAAATTTTAGGCAGTAGAATTGCATAGAAATATTCTCATCTCGAAATAATGCTCTTTCGCAAACAATAAGGACAATTCCATTAGGCATAAATTAATGATAAGGTTATAGCACACCATCTATATATACGTAATAAAACTATCAATCACCAATTTTTATTTGAAAAAACACTTTCGACTGTCCATGGCGCGAAAAACTATTTTATTGGAAGAATAAAATTCGTGTTTAATAGTTTTACTTTGTGGCGACTACACTTTGACAAAGCTCCACTACACACAGGGGGCTGTGGACGGCATCGGCAACCGCGAGCGTCAACCTGACTACGCATGCGCGCGAGACGTCATCAGAGACTCTGGCCACTCAGCGGTAAACATCTAGGCTTGCTCCAACGGCCGTTACTTCAACCGTTGTTTCTTTTCTCTTTATATATTTCAATCCTACAACTTCCTATATATAGATGGCGCGTTATTGCCTTGTAGTTATTTCTGAGTTAGGTCGGGTAAAAGGTTATTTCAGAATCTATCAATGGAAGGTCATATATAAGTAAGCCAATATCTTATTGTGTTTATACAACGTCACTGGAATTCAAGTTTTAAACAGAGCAATGCAACAGACCTTTATATCTGTCTACCAGCTCTCGTCAGCTAACTATGTTGCTGGTTGGTTTGTAATTCCAAACGGAGTCCGACAACAAATTATTTTTCGTAAAATCAACTTTTAATTACATTTATCTAATACAAATTATCAAAAGGGGTTAAATTGTTGTATACATGTTGACGTTCTTTTGTTTATGTGTGTCGTGGTCAAATAACATTTTAATATTATAAAATTTTAAAATATATGTGTTTGATATATTATATATAAATATTTATATTTTACATGATTTATGATTTATATTTAAAATGATGTATAAATATTTTATTATATTATTATGACAACAAATAATTTGATATTAATGATAATTTATATAATTTTAATAAAGTATATTTTATGAACATTATATACTGTATTTATAAGATGAATATTTTAATTTAATATTTGAATTAAATAGTTATTAAACAAATTAAAACTTATGATGAAAATATGAAAAGTTAATATTTGGGAGCCGCTACAACTATCTCAGTTGGTCACGCTCGCTGGAGATGTGTTCTTGGGGAAGTCTCAAACTGGATGTGGCAAAGAGACAAAATGATAGAACATGTCCCTTTCCAGAAGTTAACTACTCAGTTTTCAGTTCTAAATGCCTATATTGTTCCATCTCTTCTATTAGATGTCTTAAATTATGAAGTCATTTATTACAGTGTATATTACATTGAAGCATTCAACGATAATTATCTATGAGAGGACGGGGATATTAAAGAGAGATTGAAGTTCATTTTATTAAAGGGCATCCAGGAGGAAAGGTTTCTTAAATTAATATTTTATTTACTGAAGGTTTCCAGTCTTAGAGACTTTCTATAGAGAGTAATTGCTAAGTGATAGTCTATTGCGTCATTTTTGCCAAAAGTAACTTTAATCAGAATTAAAATTTCAACAAGTAACAAGTAGTTATTTAGGCACAGCAATCTTTTATTTTTAATATTTATAGATTTTAAAGAATCAAAAACACAAAGACTTCTAGCAACTTTTTATTATTCCACTTTTTTATATTGATGATGATTAGCATTTTACATATATAATTAGATAATTTATAAATACTCTTAATATATCAAATAAATATATTTATTTAAAGGTTGTTACTTTTAAAATTATTTAATATATTTTACATTCAAATAATCAACCCTAAATATTCTTTGTTATTATTTTAAATGCATTAAATTAAATGCATATTCTATGCAGAATTAAAAACAAATATAATTGATAAATAGATAGAATAAATTATAAAGTCAGCAATAATTGGTAAAGGATATAATTCTTAAATAATTATTACAAAACTATTTACCTAATTAGATATTCGTGAATTTACCTATTTACAAGTTTACAGTTTATATCTCTAGCGTCCGCTACAAGTCACCTATTATTTATGTAAAGAGATTCCAAAGACCGACAGCTTAAGTTAATAAAATATTGATAGAGTAAAGTTACCTACCACATACCACGATACCTTGTCAAATGATGTGGTGCAAGGGATTATATATAGTAGCAAAGTATTATTATTTTATTAACAGATTGGTAATTTTGATGTTTATATATTTTAATACTCTGTATGAACTTCCCTCGCATTGCTTCTCTTGTATTTTATCTATTTTAGTTTGTGATTCCCTTAAATAAATTGCCGTGTCATCCTTAAGTCTGTCTTTCCTAATTTTCTACGTTACAGCAGTTTACAAAAAGAGTTTCAAAAGTAAAAAAAAGAAAAGGTTCTAAAAATTCAATTGAGTAGGCCTAATCAGTCTACGTTGGCTAATACAATATTCTTGCCTCTTTCAGAAGATCATTAAACTTGGCATCTCGGAGTTCTTGGACTCTGGTTTTATTATACAGTGTATTTCCTGGGAAGACAACTCTATACGTAAATCATATTAAATCTCCCAGCAGGATTCACCGACGCCATCTCAACGTCATTCCGACCTTTGCTCTCCACCCCCCCCCCCCCCCCCCCAGCCTACACCATGTAGGTTCTTAATCCTTTCTTCTGATTGTGCCATTGCCCCCGGGACCTCTTTATCAGTCTAAACTGCACTTAAAAACACCACATCTATTATTCAGAAGCTATATTTCTTTGTGGATATATCGGTTAAATTCTCTCATGGGAGTCCGTCTATAAAGCAATTTAAGAAAAAAGTAAATTTAAACTTATTGACGCGTATAATTGTTTTCCGAATAAAACATTTTTTACTGCCCTTAGTGCAATTCAAAATTTATTGATAGGATCTGAGACATCAGTGGTGAACCTCCAAGTGATTTCGCCAGAATCCTACAGTCAAAAATAGTTAAAATTCCTTATAAAAGATAACCCGCTAATGTATTATGGGTAACCCTAGTCTCCTGCCTATGGTTTCTTTATGGAGGTATCATTTTGATGTTCATCGTTTATTTCATAAGGTATTTATTTATAATATGGATCGCTTATGGGAGGTTGTAATGGTGCGACTTGAGATGCATCTATTCGGACTTAAAATTATTGGGTTTATAAACTATATTATTATAACACAAATAAGTTCCATACCAATGCTAAAATAAGCAAAATTATTAATTATAACCTCATAATATAGATATAAGAAGATAAGACCAAATCCAAATAAATTAATAGTATGTGACGTTTTTGTAAGAGCATTATTACCATCATCAGACAAAAGAATAAAAATCTATAATCCAAATTGTGTTTTATCATATAACCTTAGAATATTTATACCATCTCAAGAGATAAGCTAAGAGAGAAGATAAACACAATATTTATAGTAGAAGAAAGCGCTGAGTTCACGTGATTGATGAAGATCCATCGAGAAATCTGCAACATTTATTAAACGCTACTGTACTAGTCTGGACGTTGGAGCTAGAGTTGTTCCGGGCGACTTCTCTCTTTCACTCATCTATCCAAGGCGAATTTTGATAATCACTAAACGGAAATTGGGAAATGTTTTTAAAAAGAGGAAGATAGGAGAAGGAATTGATCCCTGAAGGGTTTTATTTAACAAGGAGTTCAGACACAAAGACACTAACCTTACACTAAAAGGAAGAGTGCACACAGCAACTAACAAACGACATCTATTTATTTACAAAGTAACAAAGAGCAACAAGAGAGTCACTGGTCAAACAATAATAATTCTATTATTTTCATATTTAGAAATCCGCATAAATTGTAAATTATCAACAGAAAACAAATATGAAAGGCTTGACTTCATTCTACGACAATAAATGTTTTGCTTCTCCGTATTAAAATCGTCGGTTAAAATTACAATTACACGTGGTACAGGCATGATAATCATGGTGGGTAGAAGTTGGCGACTGCTTTTACTGTAAGTGCACGACATATCTACAAATGTGAAAAGCAGTTCGACTATGAACTTACAAATTTGCCAAAGCCCCGTTTTGGTTACTTGCACTCACTGGTGGGTTTGGAATTTTGCAAGATTCGGGGGCCATTGGAACATTTTTTTTTCTTTAATCAGAAAAAAGTGCCCAATGCGAGATTCGATCCCGGGTCGTTGCGGGCGAAAACCAATGGTTTAGACCACTCTTCCACCGAACCCCATTAATTAAGAGTTTTAACATTAATTAAAAGGAATTTTTTTAAATTATTATATGAGCTATCTTAAAAGAGAACTGGCTTTTCTTTACCATATTTACTTATTTGGAGTTTAAAGGCGATCCGGTTAATATAAATATATATTTAAAAAGGCGTACTTGTATTTTTTGAAAACAACTTTTTATTTCAAAGTTATATCGAGGCTTCTCTCTCTTTATCCAATTGTATGATATTATATAACCAATATATAATTATATAGCCCCATATATAATGGGTCTGGATCAAAATCCCGACCATATTTTATTTGGTTTATATAATTTTGGTCGCGTTGAGAAATAGACGCGAGAAGTAAACAAAAAAACGATCTTTATTTTCGGTTAAAACGGTCTAAAATTGTATAGCTGCGTACATTCATATAACAATGAAACAATTCAAGTCTAACTATGTAAATCTAATACAATCTAAAATTATGTAAATAACAAATTAACCACTCTACGGGGATCGGTGGAAGGATGTTCTAAACCATTAGTTTTCGACCGCTACGACCCGGGTTCTATTCCCGCATTGGGAATTTTGGTCTGATTAAAAAAAATGCTCCAATGGCCCCCGAATCTTGTAAAATTCCAACCCCACCAGAAAATGCAAGTAATCAAATGGGGCTCTGGCACATTTGTAAGTGCAAAGTCGAGCTGCTTTTCACCTGTGTAGACATGTGGTGCACTTACAGTAAAAGCATTCGCATACTTCTACCCACCATGGAAGTCATGGCCTGTACCACGTGTACTGGGGATAAGCAAAAATAAATAAAATAAAACGGGGGGTCGGTGGAAGGATGGTCTAAACTGTTGGGTTTCGACCGCTACGACCCGGGATCGAATCCCGCATTGGACACTTTTTTTCTAATTAAAAAATGATCCAATGGCCCCCGATTCTTGCAAAAGTCCAACCCCACCAGAGAGTGCAAGTAACCAAACGGGGCTCTGGCACATTTGTAAGTTCCAATTCGAGCTGCTTTTAACCTTTGTAGACCTGTGGCGCACTTGTAGTAAAAACAGTCGCCAACTTCTACCCACCATGAACATCATGGCCTGTACCACGTGTACTAGGGAAAATAATAATAAAAAAACCTTCTTAAACTGTCCTTACAAAGATTAATATATATTGGGATGGCTTTGCTCATATTGTTGAACCCACCCAGCGGCTCTGATAATATAATTTATTATATAGATTTTTATAATTCAACTAATGTAATGTACGATTCTGTTTAATTAGCTTACCCTCTAGGGGAATCTGGGTTATGGTATTGAAACAAAACTATGGACGATACGAAACCGCTGAGGGGGTTCGCAATTGATGACCCAAGCTATTTCAATTTACGAGCAATGGAATATCGCTACTCCTTTTTAAAAAAATCACCAGACTTGTTTATAAATATTTGACACTATTCTCTGCGTATTCCTCGCAAATTATATGAAAAATTGTGCTACAGCATCAGCTTTGGCATTCTCAGACTAAAAGACCAAAACTCATTTTAAAAAGCAACTTTATCAGTATACCAATACCTCGCTTTGCGTCGTTTCGTTTTGCGTTTTTTTTTCGAAGTTGCGTCGCTGCTTAATTTTTACTGATTTTCAAAGTTGCGTTGTTTTGGATTCGAGTCTTTAATTTTTAAAATAAAAAAAATTTTTTTTTTTTTTTTACCTAAAATATGGCAACACCTTTGTTTGTGATTGCGCCATGTCATCAAAATTTGGGGATTCCCTTTCTAACTAAAAATCAACGTGAATTTAATACAATTTTATTTTCACTTTGTTTTGCTTATTTTAGAGTTCAGTTTAATTACGTAGTGTGTTGTGCTTTTTTAAAAAGAGAATAAAAATATATATTTATATAAAGTTTTACGTGGTGTTTTTGGTTACAAAAAATATACAAATATTTATATAAGATGTAAATATTTCCTCAATTTATTGATTGGCAGATTTATGTTCTTTTTTACATAAATTTGTAATTTATTTTACCCAAATATGAAAGAAAAGGGCGCTGCTGGTAGAATTGCCAGAAATACTAAAAAACGATAAGCTTGGAGACAAAATTAGATATTCTGCGACCATTTGATAAGGGAGAAAAGGTTGTAGAGATAGCAAATGCTGTTGGTTTGGCTGCAACAACTCAGAACTATTAGAGATCGAGATGAGGATAAAATAAAAGAGGCTGCAAAATTTGCAACATCACTAGATGCTAAAATAATGACGCGTACAAGGAGTGCTTTGATGATCAAAATGGAGTCCTTGCTTTCTATTTGGTTTGAAAATCAAGTTGCGGAGAGAATACCATTAAGTAAAATGGTAATTCAGACCGTTTAATAGAAATCTCCAAAGAACAAAATTTAACCTCCAAACAAATTTCTAAAGCGACGTGTTTGATTGACGAAGCTATGGAGATTTAAAAAAAAAAACGATCCTGACAGCGGAAGGAGTTTAAAAGTGTCCCAGGCTTTCTTTAAAGCCTTTACAAAATTTTTCTTCAACCCTATTTGATATGTAAAGGGGGAAGAAGCATTTTTAGTTTATGGAAAAGCGGTTCATTTTCAACGTTTTGTTCACCTAAGCGAAACATACTTCTTTCAGGCCATATTTTTTGTATATAATGATTCTTTCTGTCTCTGCTGTCCCACTTGCATAAAAAGCAAGGCTACTTTGTGTTTCCTTTTTACAAGCCCTGTAAAATTCCTATTGTTCCCTATTACGATAGACAGAGAATTTGGTTTGTGGTAATAAGAGGTTCCTTTGCTTTAATCTTATTAAATCAATATCAATTGCTAAAAGGAAATTATCTTACGCTGAAAAAAAAAAAGCTGTTCAACAAACAATGGACCAATTTTTTGTGAAAGAAAGCCGACCTACGACAACAGCCACTATGGACTCATCAGACAGTGATTAATTTTAATTAAATTTTCATAAATTAAATGAATATGTAGTTTATTTTGTTTAATTGAATACGTTTTTGTATATTATTTTTGTTTGAAAAAATTTACTTTGGTCAATTTTATTTTTAAAAGGTAGTATTTTCGTAATCCTTGAACATATCTTCGATCATTAAATGGTTTTCTATAGAAAATTTATTTTCACTTTGCGTCTTTTCAATTTGCGTCGTGTTTTTTTGGCAACGTAACCCCGACGCAAAGCGAGGTATGGGTGTATTTAGTACAAAACTGATAATTAAATGATAATTAGAGTAATAGAAATCTCGCCATCATAATATTTATAATAAAATTCATTATAATATTTATAATAAAATGCACTTTGAATCAAAGAACTAACGTGTATAGGAAAAGTTAGGCTTAGCCACGCTGTCTACCCATCGTCTGCTTCCCTCTATTCAAACAATCAGCCGACGTTATAAATATTCAATGTATCTTCTGGTCGATTATATCCCCGCCTTGTAATCTGCTGCCTTTATCCGAGCCTCCGAGTTTTTTCTTAACTTAATTTATGTATAAATTCTTTCCAACTTTCTTTTTCTATCTCTTTATGCTTTATAAGAAAACGCTAAACCTCACCATGTGTGTGGGAACTACCTATCTGATAGACCGACCATTTTCATAAAATAAAAATGACTTATATTATGATAAAATACAACCTCTAAATAAAGACCACCTTCAAGAGAGAACCAATATCATCCATGTTTTAGATAGTATTTCATTAAGGGTTCTTTTGCAAATCAATATCAAAATGTATTGAAGCAAATATAAGTCTGCGCCGAGCATCCTTTATTCACCTCCAAAAATAGGGATAGCTTTCAAGGTGTAGCTATTGAACAGGCTTAATTCCCTATTATAATTAATTAATAACACTAGTACACACACTTTTTCCTTCTCAATATTTAAAAGTTGTTTATAGTAAATTCCAACCTGTAGATCATGAATATAACCTTCATTTTTCAAAATTAGCTCAATTAAAAAATATATATATATTTGAAAATATTTAATTTTATAAATAAGCTGATGTCATCGCTGTCATCAAAATATTTTGAAGATATTGACTTTGTAAGCATAATATTTAATCATCATTTAGATGAAATGCATACCATTGCAATTTTATATCAAGAAAATGTTTAACAATACATTTATTTTCATAAATAGTTTTAAATATATAAATGCAAAGCTAATCCAGAAATGTTCTGCTACAATTACTTTTTTACAATTCCCAAACAGAGGAAACGTATCACCCCAAAGATAAAAGAATGCAATAAAGAATATTTTGGTGTGGCCTTAGGTGATTAATACAAATGGTGGTGCCCCCATAGCGTGTGCGGAACGTGCTATCAAGGGCTTTTGCAATGTATATCGGGAAAATCAAAAGGTATGCCCTTTGGTGTACCAATGGTTTGGCGAGAACCAAAATATCACCATGACGATTGTTATTTCTGTGTCTGCAAAATCACAGGCCTTAATAGAAAAAAGAAGCAAACTAACTTTTATCCTGATATACCATCAGCTAGGCAACCTATTCCTCACGACCTCGAGAATCCCTTACCGATTCCTAAAACGGTTCAAGAATCCTATATCAAAAAGGATGGTTAGTACGCAGCATTTGCAGATGATCATCAATTAGAAGACCCTAATTTATTTTAAATGCAAGTGGCATTCCACATTTATTTGATAAGGCATCATTAAATGATCTAGTTAGGGATCTAGGGCTATCAAAAGAAGAAGCAGAAATCTTTGGATTATGATTAAAGCAAAGGAACCTCTTGTTACCACAAACCAAAATCTCTGTCTATCGTAATAGGGAACAATAGAAATTTTACAGGACTTATAAAAAGGAAACACAAAGTAGCCTTGCTTTTTATGCAAGTGGGACAGCAGAGACAGAAAGAATCATTATATACAAAAAAAAAATGTAGCCTGAAAGAAGTATGTTTCGCTTATATGAACAAAACGTTGAAAATGAACCGCTTTTCCATAAACTAAAAATGCTTCTTCCCCCTTTACATATCAAATAGGGTTGAAGAAAGATTTTTTAAAGGCTTTAAAGAAATATAGTGATGCTGTCAAATATTTAATGACTAAATTTCCGAAGATTAGTTGTTCTAAGATAACGGTAGGTATTTTCATTGGACCTCGAATTCGTAAACTAATAAATGACGATGAATTTATTGAAACATTGAGAGAAGATGAGAAAAATGTTTGCCTTGCACTCATCGACGTTGTCAAACACTTTTTTAGGCAATAATAAAACACAGAATTATGCGAGAATCGTCGAAAATCTGATTTCCAAATTCCATAAGCTCGAGTGCATAACGAATCTAAAATTTCACTTTATGGATTCACATTTGAACTTTTCCCCTGATAATCTCGGTGCAGAGCGCAAAGAACAAGGTGAACGCTTCCACCAAGATATTAAAATCATTGAGCAACGATACAATGGTCTTTGGAATCAACATATGGTGGCGTATTATTGTTGGAATCTGATGCGTGATGACAAGCAAAATATAATAGACTTCACAGAAAAATTCTTTAAATCCATGAATAAAATTTTTGTATTACTTCCTAAATATTACTGCATCTTTATAAATGATGTTTATTAAACCAAATAAAATGTTTTTTTCGCATACACAGCTTTTGTTAAGACCTTGCATCTTATATATTTAAAAAAATTATCCTGATAATTTTGAAAAAGAAAGGGAAAGAAATTAGATTTTTTAAAAATAAAATTTATATGGATATAGAGTAAGTAGTTTGATAAATATTTATATCTAAGGGCAGTTATTAAAGTAAAATATATAAACATGCATATATGTATAATATTGTTTCTTCATTTACACTATCTTTGGCGCATTTATTTATATAGTAATAAGTTTAATGTCATAACTTTTCCTCCAATAGATGAATATCATGGGTAAAAGGCATTATATCCATAACTTGAGAAATTGAACTAATCGAAAAATAATATTGATACCACGTTAATAAGCACCAAAGGTTGACCCAGAAAATGTTTTGTTTATTACAGGAGGAGCATTTCTTTTTTCATTTTGTGTACCAGTGTAATTAATTTCTATAGTAGTATTTCCTAGCCTCTCTTGGAAGTGGTCTCTTATTGGAGGTTGATTATGTCAGAAAGAGCCATTTGTGTATTTTACAAATGCGAGCATTCAGTATGGTCATTCAAAGAAATCCCTATTGCTCTTTGATAACTTTTTTGATATTGTTAACCTTCCATAAAGTGATTATATATTAAAATATATTACAAATGAAAACATTGAGACGCGAATCTTCCTCTTTTTACAAATAAATTTAATCTCATTTTTTTTAAATTATTATTATCCCTGGCCATTACAACTGGTCATGGTAATAGTGGGTAGTTATCGTCTGCTTTTACTATAAGTGCATCACATGTCTACATATGTGAAAAGCAGTTCGACTTTACACTTACAAATGTGACTGAGCCCCGTTTTGGTTACTTGCACTCGCTGGTGGGGTTGGATTTTTGCAAGATTCGGGGGCCATTGTAGAATTTTTAATTAGAAAAGAAGTGCCCAATGCGGGATTCGATCCCGGGTCGTAGCGGTCGAAAACCAATGGTTTAGTCCATTCTTCCATCGACCCCCCGCACTCAGTAATCTCATTCAAAGATAATCTTATTGTTCTATATCAAATATTCCTAATTGGTAAATTTCTGGCAAAATGTCACTCTCTCAAAAAGCGATTATATATTCTATATATTTAAATATATAACAAATTAAAACATTAAGATGCTATGCTTCTTTTCACAAATAAATAAAACTTCTAATGTACTTACTATCCTTGTCCTTATTGTTTGCAGAAGAACATTGCTCGAGGCAAATATTATATGTAATTATACTGTCATAAAAGCTTATGTCCATTGATTGCTTAAATACCATTTCTAGGATTCCACCCTTCAAGTGTATCATATAAGACCAGAATGATTCAATACAGTATTAGAGTTCTAAAGAGGCGGTCTGGTAGATTAAATTGGCGAAACCGCTGGAAGTGTTCACCATTGATGAGCCAAGCTCTCCCAATATTTATTCATCGCACTAAGAAGTGCAGAAAGTTTGTTTTAATAAAAAATATATGACTTAATAATTTTATTTCCTTACAGTTCTTGGTTCTTATATGACTTACAAGGATACAAGAGAAGAAATGTGAACTAATTATAAAATAAATTATAGAAATATTCCATTTTTTAGCTCTCGCTCTTCACCAGTGTAAAAGGAATTGTTGTTGTTGTTGTCGTGTCCAATGAAGATCCTAAGTTGTCTCCATACATCTCTTTCACAGCAGTCGCAAAAGTCCTCTATCTTGGGTATGTAAAGCTTCTGCTCTGGATCCATGTCAATTTTCTGCAAGGCTGCGGCCATTGCTGGGCATGAGAATATGTGGGTAGGTGTTAGTTCCACACCAGGACAGTTGTTGCATGTCCTATAGGTTCTTGAGCCATATGGATGCAAAAGGAGTGATAAGGTAATATAAACCTTTTCTTGTTGTAAAAGCAGGAACTGTAAATCTCGCAGTTGAAGTTAATAAAATAAACTTATTGAGGTATTCATATTTTATATATAACATATCTTATCATTTATTTTTCAAAAATAAGAGAATAAAAATATCTACCCGCCACATAGCCAGCTATGGAGCTAAACAGCGCTAATATAATGGTCTGGCAGTCAGGCGTTTCCAATATATTAATTGTAATATAATGGTTACATCAAGAAGAACCTGAACAAAAACGTGGAATTTGTCTCAAACTAACCTATTGCGACATATAAAGAATAATTAAATTCTGTATGCACATGCGCGCGAAAACATCTAAAAAACGATGTAAATATAAATAATTTTAAATTCTTTAATTATTTGATCTAGGCAATAATCATCGTTGCAACAAGGGAATACTGGAATGACTCTAACAGCATTGGGTTGAAACCAGTATCAAAGGGGAATGTCGAGGATTCTAAGTGAAGGTAAACAGAATCTAATGGCAGATAGTTAGCACTCTCTGCCAGACCCAATTAAACGCACTAATTTCCATTAAGTAGACTTCCAAATGGATAGTGTACTTAGAAGGATGGTAAGCTGATTCACAGGACGGAATGGGTAATGTCAGCCCGTAGGGTGTATATAGGAGGAGACCCATTTCTCCCATTTACCCCAACACTCTTCTCCATTTAGGTATATTCTAAATATATTTAGAAACTATATAGATTTATTCAGGTAAGTTCAACTTATGAGCCAAGACTTCTCATCTCCTATTTTATATCAGCAATGTATTTAATACATGTTCATCCTTGCCTTTACAATTTAATAAAATATTTTTATTTCAATATATAAAGGAATATAAAGGGTTGGCCAAATATCACGGAACAAGCTAAATAAACGTTTAGTGTATTCTTGCTCCACTAGATGGCGCTCTGCCATCTAAAATGCACATGTGCTCGTGGTCAGGAGATGCCTTCTTTTTTTTTTTAATATCAACACCTGACCCACTTATCTTTTATTTTTTTCTATTGTTTTTTTTTCATAAAGGAATATATAAATGAGATTAAATAAGCATAAATAGATAAACAAGTGTAGAATATAAAATTGATAAATATACAGGTCTGGACAGGTGGACAGGTCTGTGTGATGACTGGCATTACCCAACATAAGACCAAGAGAGAGGCCAACAAGAGGAGAACTAGAAGTATGAATTCCAGCTAACTATTCTACTTCTCCTATTGAAAGGCAAGTTGGCCCCCGAAAGGTAGAGAAATGAAAATAGTTAAAGAAACCTAACCTTGGATTAATGTATATAGAGGTTTTTTTATTATTATTTATATTGTAGTTATATAGGTATCTCTATTGTTTGTGTCATTATATGAGTTATTCAATATTTGACCTATGACCTAAACATACCTGGGTGTTGCCGAGTATATTTAAGTAACCAACGTTGAGTAAATACCATCACTGTTCAAATACAAAACCGTTGTTGTGTAATATACTACTATTCAATGACATCATCTATGAAATTGTGAAGTGATTTTCTTGATAGTGCTAAGTTGATGTTATTTTAAATGTTTCAAAACAGACTTGTTTGTGTTTTTGCGGAGATGCATTGTGCAGTGAATCAAATCTTTAATTTAGATATACACTCATGAATTTGGGCAAACGAAAAGTACAAAATCTTGGACCAAATTCAGAATAACTATCTCCGACGACTATTGAACTTGCCGAGTAACACACCAGGCTACATACTACGCATGGAAACCGGACGCTTCTCACTAGGAGTCACAGCAACCAAACTAATTCTAAAGTTCTGGTTAAGAATATTAAAAATGGAAAAATCCAGATTGCCCGCAATCTGTCTAGCCCAATTATGGGAAACATCCACTCTAACGAATACCTTTATAGGTTTTACTGAAAATTTAATGAATATCCTAAACTCAACTGGATTCATGTGGTTAAAGAATTGTTCAGACCCCAATATTCTACAGAAAGCAATACCTCAAATTATCAGAATCACTATAGAACAGAGTCTATCCAAACCGATCAATCAAGAATAACCAATTCGAAGCTGCACACACACTACAAATATTTACATAAAACATTCGCAGCAGAGAACTATCTACTAAGTGAACTCCCACTGCCGACTAAACGCCTCATTGCGCAATTGAGAATTCTATTTGTTTTATATCGAGAAGACCATATAAAATATCTAAGGACAGAAGACTTGTATTGCCAACTATGCAAAAATAGAACCGAAAATGAATTAGAACATTATATATTTGAATGCAAGCCTCTTGACACGGAAAGAAAAATACTCTTTTCTAAGATAGGCCATACACACTTCACATTATATTCTTTATTATCCAACTTTATAGACAATAGTTCAGTAGCTCTGAATCTATATAACTTCCATAAAAATGCTGAAAAAAGAAAGACTTAACCGAACATCCAAACATACCAAAAAATTCTGTTTGATGAGAAGAACAGAACCAACATCCAATTATTTGTTTAGGCAGATACGATAAGTTAACCCCCACACTGATAAAACGGTGTTCACCTTACAACCCTGAACACTCGGATTTTCCTGGAAAATCTCTTGAAGATTTCTTGAAAAAGCCATGGTCCACTTGTGCTATGTGAGCAGAAGAACTTAAATTGACTTGTTCCATATGTAAATACCTGTTTTCTTTCCTCTTTCCGCTCTCCACTTCTCCCATCCATATTTCCAAAAAATTTTAATTTTATTTATTTATTTTTTAAAATTCTTCTTATTTCTTTATTCTCTCTTATAATCTGTATATATTTACCATATGTATATATTCTTTCACCATTTTTATTTCCCACTTTCTCCGTTTTGTAACCCCAAGGAGAATCCTCTGTAAGACCTGTGTGTCTAATAAAGGCTTTTGTGTGTGTGTGTGTGTGATATACACTTATGAACAAAAACCAAAGGAAGTAGAAAGTCTTTGATGTCGCCAGTCAAATGTTTTTTTTTTTTTTTCTTCTTTTCAAGGAGATAAATGAAATTTTGTTAACACTTTGTTATCTCGTGTGTCTTCAATAAAGGTTACTATGTATCAAATATATTTCAGAGTTAATGTCTGAATCCCGATATACGAGTACATGTTTTAAAAGGTTCAACTTTCTTAGCCATTGTCCATAGTTCTCTTTATCCACCCATTTACTGTATTCTATAACAAATGCAGGGAACATAAGGAGAAATTCAGTCTAATACAATACCAGAGCGGTCTGGAGATTAAAATGGCGAAACCGCTGGGAGATTTCACCACTGATGAGCCATTCCAGGAGAAGGATATAAATCAAAATTATTCATATATAAGGTTCATATTTGCATATTGCGCTCATTTGTTGTTGTCATGTCCAATGAAGAGTCTCAGATGTCTCCATGTATCGCTATCACAACAGACATTCGCAATTTCCTCTATCTTGGTTGTGTAAAGCTGCTGTTATGGGTCCATGTAAATGTCCTGTTGTTGTTGTTAAGTCCAATGAAGAGTCTCAGATGTCTCCATACATCTCTATCTTGGGTGTGTAAAGCTGCTGCTCTGGGTCCATGTCAATTTTCTGTTGTTGTTGTTGTTACGTCCAATGAAGAGTCTCAGATGTCTCCATACATCTCTATCTTGGTTGTGTAAAGCTGCTGTTCTGGGTCCATGTCAATTTTCTGTTGTTGTTACGTCCAATGAAGAGTCTCAGATGTCTCCATTCATCTCTATCTTGGGTGTGTAAAGCTGCTGCTCTGGGTCCATGTCAATTTTCTGCAAGGCTGCGGCCATTGCTGGACATTAGAATATGTGAGTAGTTGTTAGTTCCACACCAGAACAGTTGTTGCATGTCCTGTAGGTTCTTGTTCCATCTGGATGTCTTGCCATTCCTTTATAGTGTTTCGTTCTGAGTCTTGTTATAGTTTTTGTAATTCTTCTCTCAAAAGTTAATTCGCATATTTGATCTTTCTTTTTCTTTTGTTAAATTGCATCGTTCAATATTCTTATATATTCTAATATATAAAAAAGTGAATATAATATATAAAAAGGTTTAAAAATATAATTTATATATTCAAGAATTAATAAAAATCAAAAAGCTTCTAAAAGTCAGGAGAGAAGCTAATAAAATTAGCCTAGTTATTTTAAAAGGTTCCTTTTAGAGGTTTTATTCCTTTCGAAGCCGTGAAAAATAAATTTCCTTTTTTGTTGTTGTTTTTGTTTAAAAATCCATAAGAAGAATTCATTACGTAGTTTAATTTTATAAAATGTAAATTTATATGATAAAGAAAGAATGAATTTATAAACTTAAAGTGTATTTGAAATATGGATAAAACCTCTGGTACTCTATCAACCATAATTTTACTTATAATGAAAAATACTACATATTTTTGCATCATGACTAATGCACCTGTTTTATTTTAATTTGTAATATTATTTTTCATATATTTCAAATTCAAATTTATATTAATATTTATTTAATTTATCAAATAGAAATATAAATAGTATATATATTATGAACAGATTTTTGTATTATGAAATCACCATTTGTATTTTGGTACACTGTGAGACTTCCCTGTTTTCTTTGATGTGAGAAATAAATAAATTATTCTGGAGGCAACTTAAAGTAGAGTTATATCATTATTCCCTTATATAAATTTGTAGGATGGTTGAAACACCTCTGGTAAGATGCAAGACCCGGCACAGGAGAGAATCAAGGTTGAAGAGTGCCAAGCCGCAACCTAGTGCAACAATATATCTATATATATAAAAATGAATGTTTGTCTGTTTGTTGGTTTGTATGACCTGTATACAAATTCGCAGTAGTTCACTAATTCAAACAAAAATTTCCATACATAGGTAAAAAATAACGGGGATGACGATAGGCTATTTTAAAAAAATATATAAATCAATTATTAAAACTATATATTCAAATTATTCTACTTAGCTCACAAACAGCGCCCTCTAGGACGCGGGCGATCTGCCGGCGGCGCGCGCCCGTTGGCTGCCGGCGAGCACGTGACTTCCCTGTGCGCGCGCATGGCTGTCGGAGACCGCCCGCCAGCGAGAGAAGCTTTTTCTTAATTACAACGCAAGTCCTTAACTATATTTACAGGTTTTCTAATTTATAAATATTTCACATATTTACATATATGTTTTCATTTTTTTGCTATAACTGATCTAATTCGCCGTTTAAAATAACTGCTCTTGCAATATTTGCTATGTTTTATGTGTTTGATTAAAACATTTAATCGTGTAAACCCGGGCGTTGCCCGGGTCATTCGTCTAGTATATCTCTATATATATAAAAATGAATGTTTGTATGTTTGTCTGTATGTCCGGTATACAAATTCGCAATAGTTCACTAATTCAAACCAAAATTTCCATACATAGGTAAAAGAATACGGGGAAGACGATAGGCTATTTTAAAAAATATATAAATCAATTATTAAAACTATATATTTTTAGTCAAAAAAGGATGATGACGATATTGCTGTATCATGTTTGATTATCAGATACAAAATTATATCGGGGAAAAATTCCAAAAAGCAGAGACCACGGGTGAAACCAGTTCATTATTTTGTATGCAGGAACAAAATTCTAACAGAAAAACATTCATTCGAGCAGAAAACAAAAGCCAGATCATATTTCTATAAAATATCGCTTCTCAGACACAAAGTTTGGAGCGGGACGTTTCAAAAAGTGACATCCACGGTGCCAATTTATAATTGTAACAAATAGTATTTGAATAGGGTACATTTAATAGGGTAAAACCCGGGCGTTGCCCGGGTCATTCGGCTAGTAATAAATAAAAACAATTATTTTAGAATTTGGAAAATTATATTTACATCAACCAATAATTTATTTAATTTCGAATTATTCAGTGACTTCCTGTCACTTTCTTCAGGGGAATGGTTTTTTTTGAATCCTAGTTCTACTTATATACATACACGATTTTCTAAAATACAGCGTCACGTATCTGCATATATCGAGAAATAAATAAGAGCTTAAAATAAAATAGACTCTTTTGAAATTTAAAAATATTAAAAACATAAATATATATACATAAAATTATTTTAATTATGATTAGTATAAATATAGTTTATGATTTTTGTCAAAACGTCAAGAAAATAAAAACATTAACAGCCGAAATATCTCTCAATTTTAAGAACAATAAAAAGAATTGTTACTCTTGACAAAATATTTGAACATAGGGTAGCAACATGCCATCTATTTACAAGAAATGAAACATTTAAGAGTAAGAACTATTTTATTTTTCAAAAAAATATCCACTGCCTACTGTCCTTAATGTGATAGAGAAATATTGGGAGGGTTTTTGGCTCATCAGTTATGAACCCTTACAGCGGTTTTGCCAGTCTAATCAACTATACTGCTTTTAGAGTTCAAATATTGTATTGGACAAATCTGTTTCTATGTATTATACTATATATTGAAAATTTGGTTAAGGTATTCAAAAGCGAACTATGTATATAAGATTTGGGAATAGAAAAGTTACATTCATGTTTCTATTAGGCAGTTTTCCTGCAAATTATTTAGGGTATTATGGATATGGCTTGGAGAGTGTGTCTATTAATATAATCAAAACACTTAAAAGCAAAAAAAAAAAATGTTTATGATAAATATGAAAGAAGAAATGTATGTATTTTATATATTTCTACACAAATACACACTGCCTTCAAAGCCATGTCAATAATACCCTAAATAATTTGCGGGAAAATTGCCTAATAAAAATACGTATATCTTATTTTTATATATCACCAAAGCTTATATCTATAATTCGCTTAAATATCTTAACCAAAATTTGCTTCTAAAGTGTTGTACATGGAAATAGAATAGTTCAATATAATATTCGAACTCGAAAAGTGGTATGGTTGATTAGACTGGCAAAACCGCTGGGTTGGTTGGTATATATATATATATTTTTTTGCGTATTCCTAGTACACGTGGTACAGGCCATTTTAATCATGGTGGGTAGAAGAAGGCGACTGCTTTTACTGTAAGTGCACCTTTAAAGGCAGTTCGACTTTACACTTACAAATGTGCCAGAGCCCCGTTTAGTTACTTGCACTCGCTGGTGGGGTTGGACTTTTTCAAGAATCAGGGGCCATTGGAGCATTTAGTATAAATATATATTTATAAAATATCAGAGTTTATAGTTTTTTTACTGCGAGTGGGATAAATAAATGATCCCTAAAAAATAGGTACAAATTGATTCATTTCTCTCTCTCTCTCTCTCTAATTTCCTTAAATAATAATAATCAATTTTAGAAAAAGAGAACACAAAATCCCCATATGACAAGTATAATTAAATAGTTAATAAATATTAAAACATAATACTCTAAACTATAATACATCGGCAGGTTATTTAAGATTAAACTTGCAAAAAAAAGTTTTGTATCGTTTTTTAAAAAATCAAAACAATTTTAAAATAGGCTTACTGCATAGGGAAACTGCTAAGCTGCTAACTACCAATGAGGTGGGGCTTTTCCCAATAGATTTCTCATTACAGTAGAAAAATCTGTAGAAAACTTCATTTTAAATTTTCATCATCATCATCATATCTACTGAGCGAAAAACACTCCTAATATTTCTCTATCACATTAAGGACAATGAGAAGGAAGTTGGGTTTATTTGATAAAAAACAGTTTTTACTTTTAAAAAGTTTCATTTCTTGTGAATAGTTGGCATGTTGCTCCTCAATTATTTTACCAAGAATTCAATATAGGGTGCCCTTTATATGAACAAAACAGATCAATACAATATTAATCTGTATATTAGGCTGTTGAAATCACTGGTAGGGTTCATCATTGATGAGTTTCCATTTGATATCTTCATTGCAGTATGAGAAGTATAAAGCCGTTTTATATATAAAAATATAAATCCACCCCGAATAGTTCTAAAGTTCATTAAGTGTTATATGTTGTAAATATTCTTGTTTTTAATAGAACTAATAGCAATTATGTTATAAAGACATTACCCTATTGCATGA
>CP092880.1:48646955-48877916 GCA_030710605.1 Cordylochernes scorpioides
TTATTTATTTTAAATTTATTTTAAACTTGATTTCTGTATATTTTATCTCTTAGCTTAACTTTGTTTTATCCCGTTTTATACAAATTTCTCACTCATTCTCTAGATATGTTAATACATACTTGTTCATAACAATTCCGCTTCTTTATTCTATTGTAAAAATATGCAAATCTTCCTTAATTGGGTATATGTACCTCTCCGCACATTTTCTTGGATTACCTGAAGAAAAGCGTTTTGCTTGAAAGCTTGTATTCTCAATAAAAAGAAACTCACCACGTTATATTTTCGTTTTCTCTTTTAACTTCTAAAACGTGGCTAAAGTATGTCAAACCCCCAAGGGTTTGAACAATACGGATAAAACTAAGACTTTATTCCAATTGGCTAGCTAACACTACATATCAATAGACATTTTTCTAGGAGTATATAGACCTATATAAAATTGTGTATTTAAAAGAGAAGCATGCTTAATCTAATTTTATATATATTTAATTATATTATAATTATATATATTCCCTCCATTTTGAAATGAATTTTTTAAATGCCCACATTTTTTGTTAAACTTTTTAAAAAGGTTCTTACAGTTTATTGTTTAAATCATTTTAAATTTATTTTCAAATGTTCTAATAGAAACATATATTTTTACATTTATCTCTCAATGAGTTATTAATAAATTATTTTTATGTACTTATTACAAATCTTTTAATATAAGATAGAACTCATTTTTTTCCTTTAATATTTTGAGATATTTTACATTTTTGATTGCATTTTATAATAATTTTTTCATGAACAAATTTCTCACACCTACTCTGTATTTTTAATTGATTTCAACTGTGATATTATGACACTATGCGGCGCTGAGTTTGTGTATACAAAAATGTAATGCCTCGATAAAGGTCGGCGTTCAGCCAGCCGAAATATTGGCAAAATAAATATTTTATTAAATCCAATATATGCCTTTTATTATCTAATATATTCCCTATTCAGTTTACTTTTCATAAAAATAATAATTTATATAACATTATATAGGTTGGATAAGAATGGTATTCATGTAATAAAAGAGCTGGCCTCTACCTTTAAAAATGCATGATTCCTATTTTAGTAACCAACACATATATAAAATAGCGCTTAATTGTATCATCTATTATTTATAGAAGGCTTTACTTGATGTCTAACATAGATATTTGTGGGCCATATCTAGGGGAGAAATGTTTATTAGTGTGCACACTTATGTAAAAATTTGATTATAATTATTTATAATATTATATAAGGGTTTATTAAAGAAAATTGGTTATATGCATATCTATTACATATTAGGTTGGTTATATGTCAATAAATTTAAAATGCAAATTGAAAATTTTCAAACATTTACGATGGTTCTAATTCCTATATGCTTATATGAATTTTTTTTTTTCAAAATAGAGAAACAATTGATATATCTTTATATAATAAAGGTATTTATTGTTCTAAAAAGAATTTATTCGCCAATATAGGTTTTTACTATTATATGTATATTTTTTTTCTGAAAATGAGCAATCCATATTTAAATCATTAGATAATAAAAAGGCATATATTGAATTGAATAAAAGATTCATTTGCCAATATATGCCTTTTTATTATCTAATTATATGTATATATGAAAATCATAATTGGAAACTATTATAGACGCGTATGATTCGTTTTAAAAATAAACAATAATAAATTAACAATAAAGAATCATACGCGTCTATAATAGTTTCCAATTTTGATAACAGATGGCGCGCTAATGCATTATAATATATGAAAATGATTAGAAAATATTGGATCTAAATTGAAATTTATTATTTAACCAATATTTCTAGGAGGAAAACGCCTCTCTTTATTGAGTTTTTTTTTTCAACCAAATCACGTGGGTATGTGATCTAATCTCGCTATTTATGAGCATAATGTTTTATAATTTCTCAGGAAGTATCATAGATAAAATATTTGGTCGTATGACTGCTGTAAGAGATATTCCTAGCAGACGACCCGTAGCAACCCGTGTGTCGGTCCTGTCTCCCCCAACGGTCACGGCGGCCTGACCAATCAGGTGTCAAGGTGACATTGTACGTGTGACAACGGTGGCATCGTGTCATGTTCTCCTTTCCTTCAGTATATTCTGTTTTTTTTTCAAATAATTTTATTTCCTACAATATAAGTGAGACTTTTTTTTATTTTACCAAGAGCCGACGACCAGAGGAAGCTAACAGAACAGCCTGCACCACGCTGACAAGGGCTAAAAGCCCCAAACACCTATGTGGTTGACCTTTTTTGAATCTTCAAGAAAATGGGTTGCTCAAATATCACGGAACAAGTTAATAGTTCACTAGATGGCGCTCTGCTATCTAAAACTGTTCGTGTGAGCGGCCAGGATATACCATTTCTTGTATTTAAAATTGTAATACTAATAATACTAATGTAATACTAATAATACTAATAAATTGTAATACTATACTAATTTTTTACCAAAACGTTTCAGTGACTCTGTCAAAATCCACGGGGGAATCCTCCAAGTTTAGCCTGAGGAAAGTGACAGGAAAAGTCACAGAAATTTCAGGAAAACATTTAAAACTAGACGAATGGCCCGGGCAACGCCCGGGGTTTACCCGAGTGCGAATATATTTTAAAAACGTTGTCTTGGGTGGTCGCTATTGACAGGGTGGTCTGTATAGACAGGTGGATGTATCACACAGCTGATAACAGGGTTGTCTAGAGTGGTCGCTATAGACAGGGTGGTCTGTATAGACAGGTGGATGTATCACACAGCTGATAACAGGGTTGTCTAGAGTGGTCGCTATAGACAGGGTGGTCTGTATAGACAGGTGGATGTATCACACAGCTGATAACAGGGTTGTCTAGAGTGGTCGCTATAGACAGGGTGGTCTGTATAGACAGGTGGATGTATCACACTGCTGATAACAGGGTTGCCTAAGGTGACCGCTATAGACAGGGTGGTCTGTATAGACAGGTGAATGTATCACACTGATGATAACAGGGTTGCCTAAAGTGACCGCTATAGACAGGGTGGTCTGTATAGACAGGCAGCTGATAACAGGGTTGTCTAGGGTGGCCGCTATAGACAGGGTGGTCTGTATAGACAGGTGTATGTATCACACTGCTGATAACAGGGTTGCCTGAAGTGACCGCTATAGACAGGGATGTCTGTATAGACAGGTGATTGTAACACACTGATGATAACAGGGTTGCCTAAAGTGACCGCTATAGACAGGGTGGTCTGTATAGACAGGTGGATGTATCACACAGCTGATAACAGGGTTGTCTAGAGTGGCCGCTATGGACAGGTGTATGTATCACACAGCTGATAACAGGGTTATCTAGAATGGCCGCTATAGACAGGTGTATGTATCACACAGCCGATAACAGGGTTGTCTAGGGTGGCCGCTATAGACAGAAGGGTCTGTTTAGACAGGTGTATGCATCACACTGCTGATAACAGGGTTGCCTGAAGTGACCGCTATAGACAGGGTGGTCTGTATAGACAGGTGATTGTAACACACTGATGATAACAGGGTTGCCTAAACGTTGGCCTAAGCGTTGCCTGTTCTAAAAACAACAAAATTTTGAGCATGTTTCAGCTCACAGATCGCGATTTCAAAACAAAAAATTATCGGCATTGTTTGTTTTCATTTCCATTATATTTTTGCTATATCTATATATATAAAAATGAATGTATGTTTGTGTGTGTGTGTCTGTCTGTCCTTTATGCCTGACCAAACCACTCATTGGAACGCCATGAAACTTTGGGAAGTTATTTAGTATAGTACTGGGAAGGTTTCTAGCAAATAAAATTTTTGAAATAACTTTTCGCCTAAAAATATTCAAGATAAATATTCTAATTTATCTGTTATAATTCAACAATCTGCTCTAAATATTATCATGATGATAAGATGATTTTGTAATGTAGAAAATTAGGAAAAACAAAATTCAGGCTGACACGGCAATTTATTTGAGACAAGAATAATGATACAATTCCAAGGCAAGATACTATTCCTTTAACTTCCAATTACCGAGGGAACCAATTAATATTGATTTTATTCAACTTATCGCGTATTTTTCAAGGGACCGGGAAAAAATGTTCACTTTATTGAGAGATTCGTTAGACAAACCTATACTCGGGTAAAACCTGGGCGAAGCCGGGTACGTCCGCAAGTTTAGCCTGAGGAAAGTGACAGGAAGTCACAGAAATTTCAGGGAAAACATTTAAAATGAAAGAGCGGGGTTATGTTTCTGTATTTTTGGACAACCTTCCACAACTACAGCAAATTATTTTCAAATATATAATACTAGCCGAATGACCCGAGCAACGCCCGTGTTTTACCCGATTGAATGTTTTTATTCAAATACTATTTGTTACAATTATAAATTGGCGCCTTAAATAAATGCATATATTAGTTAATAACTATAGCCTATGTGCTTTATCTGTCTATGTACTGTTGGCTTCCGTAGGCGTCTCTTACTCGGAAAAAGAAAGAGAGGATTCCATTTAGTTATTAACTAATATATGAATTTATTTAAGGAGCGACCCGCTCCAACACAATATTTACAAAAACCAAAAAGCGAGTGTGGGGGGGCAAAGTCAAAACCAAAGTGTCTCGCGCATTGGCGGCGCCATCGTAGCGAACCAATAGGAGAGCGCCATTCCAAAAAAAAGCAAACGGTGACAGAGATGAAGAACGCATGACGCTCGTAACTGTATATAGAAATGTATATAAATAAAGATAAAACTTTCTATACAGTGATTTCAATATATTAATTAATAATATTCTTAAAATATAGAAATCTATAAAATATAATATCTTTATTTGTTATATTGAATATTTTGTCGAGATAGATATTATTTGCTTTATTTTTGGATACATAAACATTTTGGCAATAGTATGCAGTTTATGATTATTTTATGATATTACAGTTGTGTTAATATCACAATTTGCTTTGATTGATATGATAACATAATTTGAGAAAGTAGTACTTGACTTAAGGTATGAAGACTTAAGAAAATAAAAGACATATTTACATAAATACAAAATATTTGAGCCGGCCAACGAGAAACAACAACAAAATGTTTACATAGAGAAATCTACGACATCTGGCGGTCGATTCCACAGAGTAGTTTGTGTTATAGTTAATATATTTGAAATTAAATAAAATTTACAACATATATGTAATAAATTATAATAAATTCCTAATGTGTATCGGACATCTGCACAAAATCAATTTCAAATTCTTAAAATTAATAATTTAAAACCTTCTAGATTTTACTTTTACAAAATGTTAATCCATGTTCTCTGATAAATATGGGCGAGATTTGAATACCAAAATACCAGAGTCATAAAGTTCTAGAACACTTAAGCCAAGGAGGATTTGTGAATTTATTGAAGAATCGATTTTGTGGCAAAGTCTTCAATAATTGGAACTCACGATTGTTGCCTCACCGATAGATCTTTAAATTAATTTCTGGAAGGTAAAAAACCTATTTTAGAATGGACAACATTTCAATTTAAAATGTTTTTCTTTTATTTGACTTTCACTTATGGAGATTGGTTTCCATTTATATGGAAGAAGTTTTAAAAGAGATGTAGGTTGAGTGTTTGTTGTGTTTATAGATTTTATTTTACATAAATAACAACGGTATATTGATTGTTTCCTTTATGGATTATGTGTGTTATTAATGTGAACTAAGTTCTTTTCGGATTTCACCTTTATATATATTTCTGATTATTTTAGTGTAAAGGTTTTCTGCTTATAAAATAATACAGTTTTTTTGCCCTTTCTGCGATGAAAAAAATTATCGAAGGCTCATCAGTGGTAGACCATTGTAATGGAGTGGCTAAAACTGGATTTCAAAAAACTCTGACCCGGATCGAATCCCACAATGGGATTTTTTCTGAATAATTGCTCTAATGGCCACCGATTATTGCAAAATCCCAACCTCCATTTGCACTTGTAAGTGCAAAGGTCGAACTGATTTTTACATGTGTAGACATGTGCACTTCCAGTAGAAGCATTCGCCAACTACTACCCACCATGATTATCAAATCGGTTGTTATTCATATATTTATTGTAACGTAGAAAATTAGGGAAGACAACTTCAGGATGACACGGCAATGTAAGCACAAAATCAACATTTATAGGATACAAGTTAAGCAATGAGGGGAAGTTTCCAGCGTAGCAAAATATAAATAATATAAAATTAAAAAATTAATAATCTGTACATGAAATATAATAAATACTTTGCACAATATATATAATAAAACCTATCAGAGTGCACACATTTTTCCATACTAAATACGTAAAAGTACTAATGTAAATCAACCCGAATGGTATATAAAATACAATGTTCATTAACAATAATAAGATTGTAGTGTTGTTTGAAGTCAAATTTCCCATTAGAACACGGGGCCAACTATATAGCAAGAACAAATCAAACATTGTAAGCACGGAGAAAGAATTCTCACCGCCACATTCTCGACTAAATCTTTAATTAATGCAATTGAAAAGTAGTTTTTATGGAGTTTCTCCAAACTTCCCACGTGTCACGCATAGCACATAGTTATTCAATTTCTAATCGTTCGTTTGGCCAAAGTATTTTTTTTTTTCATTCTTTTTCAGGGAGAGTTGGAAGGAATTAAGGTTAAATTTAGGAGTTTTGGTTGAGGAATAGTATAAGCCGTCAATTTTTAGCCGTCACGACCAGTTATCGAATCCTGCATTAGTTAATTTTTTTCTGAAAAAATAAATTGTTCCAATGGTACTCGATTTCTGCAAAAGTTTAACCCACCAGTAAGTGTAAGTAACCGAACGTGAATCGGGCATATTTGTAATTGAAAATGTCGAACCGCTCTCCGCATGTATACGTGTAGCTAAAGTTTGTTGTTGTTTCTTATCACCTTTTGTAAAGATTACATGAATTCCATCAGTTCATGCTCCTCGAGCTGTTTTATGATAAGCAGTGTCCTCTCCCAAATGTCCTGTTTAGTGAATATAATGCAAGCTTAAATGTGTTCTGGAGATGCAGGTGCTAAGCTACTGAAATAATCGCTAACTACTACTAATCATGAATTCCCTAGCCTATACATTATGTACTTAGGATAATTTGGTAAATTATTATAGCGTCACTATATATAAGAAGCAACAAGAAGAGCGTTTGTCTCGAGTGTTGACCATTCATATATTTCAGATATTAAAAATATCATGGGGGTCGGTGGAAGGCTGGTTAAACCGTTTGGTTTTAGACCACTAGGACCCGGGTTCGATTCCCGCATTGGACACTTTTTTCTGTTAAAAAAAAATATTGCTCCAATGGCCCCCGATTCTTGCAAAAGTCCAACCCCACCAGCGAGTGCAAGTAACCAAACGGGGCTCTGGCATTTGTAAGTGCAAAGTCGAACTGTTTTTCACATGTGTAGACATGTGGTGCGCTTACAGTAAAAGCAGTCGCTAACTACCCACCATGATTATCATGACCTGTACCACGTGTACTAGGGATAAGCAAAAAAAAATCATTATGATAGAAAATATCAATATATGAAATGAGAATTACATTATAGTATCTAACAAAGAACATAGCTCACACTCTGTATGTTAAAAATAGAAGTATTCAGCGCTATTTATTTTAATTAATGGTAAAATTTACCTTCTACAATTAGTGAACTAGAGATGTCGAATATATATTTAGGAATGATTATTCCATTATTGGTGAACCTTCCCAATGATAAAATCCACCAAATATAAGCTATAACTATTTTCCATTAATTCTGCTTACATAGTCTGCACTTGAATGTTTTACGAAGTCACCGTGTTTAACGAACCTATGGGGAAATTATTCTTAATTTTAGAAATTTACAAATATTAAGGGTTTTTGAATTCGACTCTTCTGCACAAAGGACAAGACAATAAATATGAAAAGCCAATTTAGGCAACGTGAATACACATAACACTCAAAGGACAATTTGTATCCCCATGATGGAACTATTCAAAACTCTTTCCAATAAAGAACAAATTTTTACCATCAGTGAACTGAAGACGAAAAAGAATTTTGAAGGCTTGGTTCATTAGTGGTAATCCTTTTCACCGAATTTGACAATTTAATCCATATGATAGGTGCAACTGTGGTATTTTAATTTTTCTTATATATATATATGTGATGAGGTTCTGTTGACTCTTGTAGAATCCTGTCGACTAAATCTGTGATGAGGTATCCAATCGACTTAAACTATGGTGTGAGTCCCTGTCAACTCTCGCTATACCAGGTCTATTAGTATGAAACGCGAAAATTTTCAGTGAATTCAAAAGTTCACCAATTCCATAAAACAAAAGATGTTTTATTCAAAGTAACTGCCCGGATTAGCTATACACTCGGACCACCTTTCAGGCAATTTTCGAATTCCTTGTCTGAAAAATTCTATTCCTTTTGAGTCGAACCAGTCAACAAGCCATTTTCGGAGTATGTCTGAGTTAAAAAATTCATGGTTTTTTAGGGCGTGTCCTAAAGATGTGAAAAGGTGGTAGTCCGACAGCGCTAAGTCTGGTGAGTACAGCGGGTGGGGTAAGAGTTCCCAGCCCAAGTCTTTTATGGTGTTTTTGACCACTGTAGCGTTGTGGGTTGGAGCGTTGTCATTCTGCAGTATCAGCTTGTTGTTCTTTTCACGCCATTCCGGTCTTTTTTCATTCAATGCCTCTCTCAAACTGTGCATTTGTTGTTCGTAGCGACTAGTATTGACCATTTCGCCAAGTTTTAGGAGCTCGAAATATACTACGCCGGTCTGGTCCCACCATACGCAAAGCATTGCCTTTTTTCGAAGCGATTGGGCCTAGGCGTCTGTTTTGGAAATTGGCCGGGCAGGCCCTACGACTTTTGGCGCATAGGTTTGCTGAAGTGGATCCATTTCTCATCAGAAGTTACGATTCGGTGCAAAAATGAATTCTTTTCATGCCTGGCGAGCAGCCCTTCGCAGGTTACCAGACGCCGTTCTTGCTGCCTTTCGCTCAACTCGTGGGGGACCCATCTGGAAAGCTTTTGAGTCATTCCAAGGCTGTTTAAACGTAGGGAAACAGCACCTTGAGCCACTGGAGCTGTTTCGCGAGTTTCTCCTGCGTTTGGGTACTGTCCTCATCCAACAAAGCTTGCAGCTCAGCTTCCTCGAACTTTTGGGGCGGTTTTCCACGTGGTTCATTATCAAGTTTGAAATCGCCACTTTGGAATTTTTTAAACCACCTGTAACACTGCGATTTGCTCAGAGCATGGTCGCCGTAAACTTCCTCGAGCATTCGGTGGGCTTCAGTGGCACTTTTCTTCCAGTTGAAGACGAACAACAAAACTTCCCGCAAATGGACACTTTTTGGCTCGGAAATCGCAATTTTCCACAGGCTCCAGAAATTTTCCACGTTTTGAATTTTTCTAAAACTGCACGCTTGCTGATGCCGCGTGAGTCTAAAAACAAAACGCCTTCAACAGCGCCACCGTCGGCTCAAATAAAGTTGCACAACACCTTCTGGCAGCCATTTTCGCGTTTCATACTAATAGACCTGGTACTGTGTTGACCGAGAGGAACAGTCAGGATGGGGAGTTTTCCAGTACCTCTCTGCACCTTGGGAGACCTTTAACAGTTCTCACAGAGTACAGGCAGTCGTGGTCGAGGCAGAGTGGAAAGCTTGGGAATATCCATACAAAAAACGAAGACACAGTTGCACTAAGAAAGTTCCGTGAACAGATAAAAGTTGAGCTAGGAGCGAAAGATGGAGAAGGAATAGTTCTTACTGGTCTACATGGTGGATGAGGTGGAACTGGGTTACAACCGACGAGGGCTCACGCAGATGGTGAAGTGACTGCATTTTTGGCTAGGACGGAGGCTTTATATACCTTTTATGAGAAAGGGAGTATTGCATTTCACCAGATGTGAAGAGCGTGGATCGTCTGGCGAAATTCTAAACTGGCGCCGTCCTGACAGTTTCTAATCTATCTTTAGATATTGTTTTATGACTTCCACCTATCTCGAATTTAGACGTTTTTGACTTTTATCTCTTTAGCTCAACTCTTAATCTATTACAGAGTTTTATTTATTTATCCTCAGTTTGTACAAAGTACATTACATATGATGATGTAATGACACATGTCAATAATGCGTATAATCATTTACAGATGTGTTTCTATTATACAACATTAAAATCTTGTTATAAGTTAAATACAATATGGGGTTGTTGGGTTAAATTACCATATATATATAGTCTCTTTTGTATTAGAAAAGATGTGAAGTAACGTTGAAAATAAATATATCCTCTCAACATAGTATAGTATTTAATTAAAAAGGCATATATTGTATCAAAATATTATTTATTTTGCCAACATTTCAGTTGGCTGAACGCTAACCTTTATCAAGGTATTATAACATATTAATGTGTGTCTTATTAATGTCATATTAATGTTTTATAATGCATTGATAAAGGTTGGCGTTCAGTCAACTGAAATATTGGTAAAATAAATGATATTTTAATCCAATATATGCTTTTTCAATTGAAGATTTATTTATGTATTGCTCTTTTTTCAAATAGTATAGTATGTGAAATAATAATAATAAATATAAATATAAAAATTCGGGGTTTAATTATTTGCTGTATGTATGTTAACATTACTCTGATATTTAGAGCTAAAGTTTATCAGAAGAAATAATGGGTATCTATCCAATGATAAATGACATAATGGACTCTGATAACTTGGAGGTTAGTTCCTTTTTCACCACGGAAGCTCACTATATTTCTTTTAACACAAAAGACATTATCTTTTCTATGATCTCTTAATATAATATAACGTTTTATTTTATGCTACATCATATATATATATTTTTTATACAATATTTATTATATATTCGCGCTTATAGATTTCATATATTTAAAAATATCTGTGAATTATTATGATATTATCAACTTTCCACTTAATAAATTAAATGCGTACGGATTATCAATAATGAAATTACTGATGAAAATCCTTCCCAGAAGTCCTCCTCTACGTGGCGGGCGGGAGAAGCAGCACAAGTAAGGGACTGCCCTTTAGGGCGAAGTACGGTGTCGTGAGCCGCTACGGTAAGCGTGAAGGCCTACAGGGAAATGTGGCTGACTAACGGGACAATAAAACCCCCTTTCCATGGAGCAACATCAATCTAGAAGAGGAGATCCATACGGACAAGGCACCTCAGTTGGCCGTTATTGTGATCAGGGTGCACGGACCGATCTGATCTGCTCCATGGACAAGACACCACCACCACCACTGATGAAAATAGAAAGTGTTACACAGAGAAGGAACTGATGGAATATGAAGAAGCTTGAAATGAATGTACAGGCTATTATTACATAGACCCAATGATTAAAAAATGAAAGCAAGTAATATTTAACCATTTTTAGACGTTTTATATCAAAATATTGAAAATTAATAAACCACTCAATAAGTAATTTTCAGTAATTATTCATGTTTTTCTACAATTTAATTTTGTTGTAAATCATTCTATTTTACTAGTGTATTCTGCTTTACACATTGTGTAGACATTTGTTGCACTTACAGTAAAAGCCGTTGCTAACTATCCACCACGATTATCATTGACTGTACCACGTGTACTTGGAATAATTAGATTAAAAAACTAGTGTATTTAAATATATATATTTTAAAATAAAATAAATTCATAGTCACGTTTTTGTAGTTTCGAAATTACCACAAAAATGATAGAAAATACTAATGACCTTTTTTAATTTCGATGTTTTTTATGATCTTTTATAATTCCACGAACAAGAAAAATAATTTATTTTGAGAATTAAATTGTAGGATTATAAACATTTCTGATCTATTCATACTTTATTCTAAATATAAAATGAGAAAGAATAGAACGTAATAAAATATCTAATTAGTAAATATCAACACAAACGTGTATGCAATAATAAGATAATAGAAATTTCAAATTTTTGTAAATTAAATTATAGAAACATAAAAAATGAAAACTCATGTAGGCGGTCTCTCTTAGAGATTGGATTACCAGAATATATGGTGATTTTATTTTTTTACAGAAGATGCTTGTTAGATGTGTAGGCGCCTCCTGGAGGTTTTACTGTATTAAAAACAGAGTGAAGATATGATAAACCTCTCATAAACGACCATATTTTGTGTCTGAAATCAATATTTCGTATAACCGTTATATAACCGTATCCTTTAAGAAAAGAATATCTTCAAAAGAAACAAAGAAGACTTTTAGGATTTGAAATTATCTCGGAATATTTGATCGTACGATAACATTTTCTGTGAATTCCTAATTTTCCATTAGAATGAATTTCCTTTTATTTTTAAAAATATTAATCTAGTTCGTAAAGATAAAGGTTGCCTGGTGGGCATTCATAGTTCTTAAAATTGAAGATACCTCGGCCAGTAAATCTTTTTATTATCTCTGAAATAGCATATATATAGCATATAAATGACATTATTAATATATCATTTATTTTAAGCAGCACAAAATGTCCAGAAATGTGAAATTGAGGTTACTACACCTAGAAGGACTATAGTGAAACTTGATGTCACATGCTATTACATTCATCAAATGATTAAAAATGTACATTTAAATGGTAGTTAACTATTAACACAAAGCAATAACGCACCATCTATACATATAAAATATAAGGACTTAAAAGCGCGAATGTTTCTTTTATACATAAAACGAACTTCTACTGTCCTTACTGAGATGAAAAAATATATTGGGAGGGCTTGGCTCATCAGTGGTGAACCCTCCCAGCGGTTTCGCCAATTTAATCCACCAGACCGCTTCTCAGAGCTCTAATACTGTATTGGATCATTCTGCTTTTATATGCTACACTGAAGGATGGAATTTTTTCATCTCAGTAAGGACAGTAGAAGTTCGTTTTATGTATAAAAGAAACATTCGCGCTTTTAAGTCCTTTTATTTTATAGGTAGTTAACTATATTTAGACCATTTTTTGCACATATATTTAATCATTTAATCTATTAATGTGTTATTTCCTTTATTACAGCAATTTTTCTTATGAGCATCTTTCTCTGTCTTCAGGTAGCTTTATTTCAGAGTCAGGCTAGTGATTGGTCTAATTTTGTCAGTCCAGCTTTTTCTGGGTCTCTCTTTCCCTATCTTTTTTTTTCTCTCGATAACCATTCCTCCACGACGCTTTTCTCTAATAATTCCCCTGTACCTTATGTGGATATACTCATTATCATGAATATCTAGTTTGCACGTCCGACATTTATAGTTCTTAGACACTTTAGACAGAAAAGTTGTATCTTTTCAGCGTTTCGACAGAAATCTTTTGTCTTTGCCAGAAAAAATAAAACATTTTGGCAAGACGTTATAAATTTATTTTAGATTATAAGTACATTTTTGTATGATATTTGTTTTAAATTATATGTTAAATTTGAAAGATCTCATAAAATTTCCATATATTCCTAAATATAATTGTAACCTAATGCCAAATTACTTTATTAAAAATTGTCCTCGTAGGATAAAATAATTTTGTTGAAAGGGAAAAAATTAAAAACGTTTACACGATCTTTATTTCAAATTCTATGCTGAATTTGCAATATCTCGTATGAGAATGCCCATATATCTCCAAGTATATATTTGTAACTCCTTGCTAAATTTCTCTATTTAAAATGTTCATTCACAAGGACAAAATAAATTTGTTAAAAGGGCGAGGAATAAAAACCTTTCTGTGCGTTAGGATCAATATATCTCTGAATTAAATTCAGATACAGTTGCCTAAATATGACTTTATTATAATATCAGGTGTGGAAAAGGAGGCACTACACCTAGAAATAACTATTATACTATCGTGAAACTGAATACAAACAGGCTATAACATTGGACACATAGTTAAAAATGGAAATATAATGGCATTTAATTATTTTAGATGATTTGCACATATATTTAATAATTTATTATACGCCACAAGAAGATAATTTGAGTGAAAATTACATGTTCATCTTCAATTTTTTTCTGGATTTGGCACTTTCTTTTTCAAATAGTGTATTTGGAACGATTGGCTTCTCCCGGGTTCATTCTTGGTTATATTTGCTAAACAAACGAATTCTGTTTTAACAAAGTCTTATTATTAGTTGTATTTGTTAATTAATAACACACACACACAAAAATAAATAGAATTTACAAAAAGCCTTTATTTATTTTTAGCTTTTTATTTTAATTGAATTTTAAACATATTAAAGATAATATTATCTATTTACACATATAACTATATATAAACTAAAGAACAAAAGAAAATGAAACCAAAACGTAAACATTGGCAACCGCCATTTCTCTTTGTCTGCCAGCAACTGTTCTATACTCGATCCTGCGCAGGCGCACACCACGCCCGCTGCCACCACGTGTTGCTCGATGGGGTCGTGTTTTCGAGCCGCTCGTCCACTATCATGGATATTTAACAGTATTGATGGTCGCCATTATATACGAATTTAATAAATAATTGCTATTTTATGACCACGTAACATATAAAAAAGTCGATACTCACAATCTTGATCATATATTACAGTATCAAAGCAATGATAGTGACTCTTTTCAAGAACTGCCAACACTCTATATCCCATCAAATATCCATTTATAGACGTCTAAATTTATGGAAATCTATGCAAAATAATTCACATAAACTCGCAAAAATATCATATCTATATTTTTATATTAAAATCACAAAATCGGCATTTAATGACTGCTCATTTGATAATTTTTAGATGGTAGATCGGCGCCATCTAGTGGTTTAAATTTCGATTTGTCAAGAAATTGGATCGGCCAAATATCTTTGGAACAAGCTAAATCAACGTTTAGTTAATTTTTGTTTCACTAGATGGCGCTCTGCCATCTAAAAAGACTCGTTTGAGCGGTCAGGAAATGCCAATTTTAATTTTTAATATAAACACCTGACCATTTATTTTCTTATTTTTTCACATATATATTTATATTCACAAAAATATACTCTTTGAATCAAATATATTTACGTCGTTCAATATTTCGTGTGGCTTTCGCCACAAACCTTTTAGGAGAAAAATACTGTTTTGATAGGCTCTCTTATCACTTTACGTGCCTACACAACTGCTATAAAATTTAAAAGAAGTGTGGCGTAAAGACACAATATAAATATTGGAAAATAATTATATATAAATGATCCAAAATAAACATTTTTTTTAAATAAATGAAATATAGATTGCTCAATTTCAAACAACAATGATTCATATATTTATATAATAAAGATAAATATATTCTCTACGGCAAAATAAATTAGAAAACGGCTAGAAAAATATCAAAATGGAAGATAGAGAAATATGACGGATACAAAAAATGTTTTTGTAAGTGGCGAGCGATTTAAGGGCAAATCTGAAAGGATTTTATTTATCAGAGATGTGGGTATGACAGGTGGGGAATAATGACTCTTTTCATATGTCAATAAGTGAAATATTGCATTTATATAATGTCTCCAGATTGAACGGTCCCATTACCATAGGACCTGATGGGAATAAAGGCATTTTTATATCTCCAGTTTCTTATGTTAGCTACGAACAAACGCCCCTTCAATACATTCCTCATATCTTAAAACTATATATATATCTACACTAATTTCTCACACTAATTTCACCTTTAAAAATTAAAATTTAACTTCTATTAGATTTCGAACTTGATTAACATTTTGATATTTAAAAACAAGTTAGCTGTATCCTTGCCACTAACATGTGCGCTTTCTAGGTGCGCAGAGCTTAAAAACATATTAGGTATATCCTGACCACTAACATAAGGGTTTTTTAAATGACAGAACTACAATGTGAAAAAATAGTACAAAGGTTATATTGAAAAAGAGAAAGTGAAACAGCTCTGCCATCTTTGATACATTCATGTAAGTGGTCAGGATAATCCTTATTTATTTTTTTTATTATCAAAGCCTGACTTTTTTATTATCAAATTTATTTGTTTATTGGTATTTTTTGTTTATTTAAAAGGATATATAGATTAATCAACAGGCTTTTTATATTGATTTTTACTTTCTGACGCTTCAGTAACTTAATTGTTTGAAATAATTTCTATGAAGAATGTGAATAGTAGTTTTCGACCTAAAATAAAAATAATAAATTGTAGAATATATTGTACAACGTGAGATCAATAATTTCCAGGAATGAGATTGGATCACCTAAATATTCGAAATAATAAAATAATTTTATGAGGACCTTATAGATAAAACATTTATCAACACGTAGAAAAATTATTGATCACACAGACGCACGCGCTCACGTTTTTTCGAATTTATAATCTCGAGTATAACAGAACATTTTCTAACTCCAGTATGGACTGTATTGAAAAACAGCGAGTCTGCTTAGAGTTTTGCTTTAACTTTGGGAAAACAGCTTCCGAATCATTTCAAATGTTGAAGCAGGCTTTTAAAGAAGATGCCCTATCACAATCGAGGACATTTGAATGGTTTGCACGATTTAAAGCTGGTCGAACAAGCGTCAAGGATGATCTACACACTGGCAGACCTTTATCGATATGAAACCCAGAAAATGCACTCAAAATCAAGTCATCGATCAAAGAAAACCCAAGAATAACTATCAGAGAGCTATCAGAAGACTTGGGTATTTCTTTTGGAACATGCCAAACTATCATAAAGAATGATCTGCATCTTAAACGATCCCCGGCTAAATTTGCCCAAAATCTCTTAACGAATGAGCAGAAATAGCATCGCAAAGAAACGTGCAAAAACATGGTCTAAATGTTCAATTCTGATCCCCAATGGTTCAAAAATGTTATGACGGGAGATGAAACATGGTTGTACGGATATTATCCTGAGACTAAGAGGCAATCAATGCTGGCCAGGCAGCCTCTATCTTTACGATAAAAGAAATAATGTTGTATATATGTCAATATAAAAATATAACGCGACATTTATATATAGGAAATGAAGGTCTTTAAGCACGAATGTTTCTTTTATACATAAAAGGTATTCTACTGTCCTTTACTGCGTTGGAAAATATTAAGAGGGCTTGGTTCATCAGTGGTGAACCCTTCCTAGCGGTTTCACCCATTTAATCTACCAAACCGATTCTAAGAGCTTTAATGGTGTATTGGGCGATTTTGCTTATATATGCTACACTGAAGGGTGAAATATCAGAAATGGTATACAAGCAAACTATTAATCCCATATATATATATATATATATATATATATATACTCATTATATATGTGCGTGTGAAAAATATTTTAATAAATAAAATGGTCAGGTGTTGATATTAAAAACAAAAATAGGCATATTCTGACCGCTAACATGAGCTTTTCAGATGGAAGAGCGCCATCTAGTGGAACAGAAATCAACTAAAAATAGATTTAACCTGTTCACTTATATTTGGCTAACCCATTTTCTTGATAAATCAAGAAAAGCCAACCACGAACGCATTCCGGGCTGTTGGCTCTCGTCAGCATGGTGCAGGCTGTACCTCTACGACCAAAAAGGTAGTCCCATAGGCTACAGAAGTACAGCCTGCACCACGCTGACGAGAGTCAACAGCTCGAAACGCGTTCGTGGTTGGCTTTTCTTGATTTTGAAAGAAAATTAGTTCGCCGAATATCAGACAAAACAGGTTGAATCAATGTTTATTTGATTTCTGTTTCACTATATGGCGCTCTGCCATCTAAAAAGCTCAGGTGAGTGGAAGGATATGCCTATTTTTGTTTTTAATTTGATATATATATGGTAATTTCTGAAGTAGTCGGGTAGTTGTGTGAAAAGTGGTAAGGATATACAGAAGACAGGATCCAGAGGCAAAACCTGTGGATAGTAGACCGGGGAGGAAAGAGAGAAGGTCCGAGGACCACCCTGGGAACAACTGGTGTCGAGACCACCTCCTGATTTATTTGCCAATATATGCCTTTTTAATATCTAAAGATATAAATATGGATTTCTCTATTTTCAGAAAATATATATATATTTGTAAAAGAATCATTCATACTTAATAATTTTATTTACTACTAGCGGATGTACCCGGCTTCGCCCGGGTTTTACCCGAGTAAAGGTTTGTCTAACGAACATTTGTTAAAACAATTCTCTATAAACTTATAAAAAAAATTATATATATATTTTGATAATTTGAAACTCGTAAATTTGAATCTCTCGATAAAGTGATCATTTTTTCCCGGTCCCTGTGTGCCGTGGCATTCTGAATTTTGGCTTTCCTATTTTTCTACAATACAAAATCATCGTAAAGGTTTGTCTAACGAACATTTGTCACACACAGACAGACATTCATTTATATATATATATATATATATATATATATTCATTATTTGAGTTTTATGCTATATGATTTATGTTCGAATAAATATGGGATTATTAATATGGGATTACCTATTAATTGCTATATGATTTAATCTCATAGAAAAGTATAACAGATTTTCGATTTCTTTCTTCCTATCTTTTTCTCTCTTTGTAAGATGATCAATTTGGTTTTAAAAAAAGAAAAGATAAATATTGTAAGAGATTTAAGACAAGTTTGGTATTACCTTTCAGGGTACTCTATTCTTTCTCCATCATATATGATGCAACAGGGCTTTCTCTAATGTTCTAATTAAAAATAATAAACAAAAAGTTAACAAGTAGATTTACGTGAAACCTTTAATTAAAACAACCTTGTAATTAACAACTTAACAACAATTTGGTCAAGAGTTTCATGTTAAACCTCTTCAAACGTTAGAAAACATTAGGTAATTCATTTTTTAAAGCCGTCTGCTTAGAGAGTATAGCGTGACTATGTTTACAAATTGCTTCTTCATTAACACACACTAATTAATATTTTTTAAATCAACTTACTTGAAAAGCTTTTCTCAATTTAATTAAGGTAGTTTCCCTTTGACGAAATATTTTAGAAACCTCTAGAGGGGTGTTAGAAAGGTTCTTTGGTGTAATTGATGGGTTATTTGGTAATGGAACTTTCATATGGACAAAAAATTTAGTTCAAGTAAGGTTTTGAGTATTTGGTAATTAGAGACTTCTACTAATGATGTTGGTAGAAGGATGATCTAAACCGTTGGTTTTCGACAGCTACGAGCATGTTCGATTCCCGCATTAGGCCCTTTTTTTCTAATTAAAGAAAAATGCTTCAATGACCCCGATTCTTGCAAAAGTCCAACCTCACCAGCAAGTTCAAATAACCAAGCGGAGCTCTGGAATATTTGTAAGTGCAAAGTCGAACTGCTTTTCACAAGTGTAGACGTGTGGTGCACTTGTAGTAAAAGCAGTCACCTTCTTCTACACCATAATTATCATGACCTGTACCACGTGTACTAGGAATAAGCAAAAAAAAACTAATGATGTCATTTGTTAATACTTGTACCCAGGAAGTGATTTTTAATGTCATTTAAATCTAAATAAATGGATTATCAAAGTTGGAAGAATAAGGAATGCATCAACCAATATGTATTCTTTCATACCTATGTCCAATATTTCGTTGATTGTCAAGTGAAGTGCAGTCTGGAATCCTGGTACCTATGGATGTAGAAATTGTCTAAAATATATGAGCATCGTCAAAATTCTCATATACAGAGTAAATGCAAAATTACAGGAAGATGGTATTCCTATATCAAAAAGGGGCATTTTCCCTTTATGAATGTGCATTAAAGCAAAAGGCTTGAATACCTTTTAGGCAAAGTCAACCAATTTCACAACTTATTTCATAGATTATATGAAATCCATGCCGAAACTGAGATGAAGTCCATAGCTCAAAAACATGATGCACTGAGTGACTTTCATCTCAATTTGCCAAATTTGTTGTTTAGGTACATTTTTATGACAACCATTACGTCTTGTACTGGAGTGATATATATATAAACAAAAAAATACTTTGTTTTAATTCATTTTAAAGAAAGAGGATTGTTTATCGAAGTTTCTTGAGAATTTTGAGCCCTTATTGCAATGATAAACTAATGGGAATTCCTGGCTTATCATTGCAGTAAGTGTACCAGGTCTATTAGTATGAAAAGCGAAAATGGCTGCCAGAGGGCGCTGTGCAACTTTATTTGAGCCGACGGTGGCGCTGTTGAAGGCATTTTGTTTTTTGACTCACGTGGCATCAGCATGCGTGGAGTTTTAGAAAAATTCAAATCGTGGAAAATTTCTGGAGCCCGTGGAAAATGGTGATTTCAGAGCCAAAAAGTGCCCATTTGCGGGAAGTTTTGTTGTTCGCCTTCAAATGGAAGAAAAGTGCCACTGAAGCCCACCGAATGCTCGAGGAAGTTCACGGCGACCACGCTCTGAGCAAATCGCAGTGTTAGAGGTGGTTTAAAAAATTCCAAAGTGGCGATTTCGAACTTGATAATGAACCACGTGGAAAACCGCACCAAACGTTCGAAGACGCTGAACAGCAAGCTTTGTTGGATGAGGACAGTGCCCAAACGCAGGAAAAACTCGCGAAACAGCTCCAGGTGTCTCAAGGTGCTGTTTCCCTATGTTTAAACAGCCTCAGAATGACCCAAAAGCTTTCCAGATGGGTCCCCCACGAGTTGAGCGAAAGGCAGCAAGAACGGCGTCTGGTAACCTGTGAAGGGCTGCTGGCCAGGCATGAAAAGAAGTCATTTTTGCATCGAATTGTAACTTCTGATGAGAAATGGATCCACTCAGCAATCCTACGCGCCAAAAGTCATGGGGCCTGCCCGGCCAATTTTCAAAACAGAAGCCTAGGCCCAATCGCTTCGGAAAAAAGGCAATGCTTTGCGTATGGTGGGACCAGACCAGCGTAGTATATTTCGAGCTCCTGAAACCTGGTAAAACGGTCGATACTAGTCGCTACAAACAACAAATACACAGTTTGAGAGAGGCATTGAATGAAAAAAGACCGGAATGGCGTGAAAAGCACAACAAGCTGATACTGCAGCATGACAACGCTCCAGCCCACAACGCTACGGTGGTCAAAAACACCATAAAAGACTTGGGCTGGGAACTCTTACCCCACCCGCTGTACTCACCACACTTAGCGCCGTCGGACTACCACCTTTTCACATCTTTAAGACACGCCCTAAAAAACCAGGAACTCAGACATACTCCGAAAATGGCTTGTTGACTGGTTCGACTCAAAAGGAATAGAATTTTTCAGACAAGGAATTCGAAAATTGCCTGAAAGGTGGTCCGAGTGTATAGCTAATCAGGGCAATTACTTTGAATAAAAAATCTTTTGTTGTATGGAATTGGTGAACTTTTGAATTCACTGAAAATTTTCGCGTTTCATACTAATAGACCTGGTAGTAGAAAATTGCTCTATTTAAAAAAAAAAAACGCTTCAAAAATAGTTCAATTTTCTTATAACATATGGAGCGCTTATACATCATAATAAAATTTTATGTTGAATTATTTTCTCGCCACAATATTATAACTCTTAATTGGTATCGAACAAACGATAGTTTTAAAAGATATTTAAATATTCATTGATAAAAAATTTGAATAGCTAAATATATGCAAAGTACTTGGCAAACCTAGTTCGATAATTTGGAAGTATAATGATGCAGATTGCGTGTTCAGACATGGGCCAAGATCTGTACCATCGAGTAGAGTAAAATAAAAATCTCTGAGAGAAATAATCCTTTATTCTGCGATCCTCTTAATTTAATCAGGCAGCGGGGCCGAGTGAAATAAATTAAAATGGGAGAAGCAGGCGATAATAGCGCGATTAATAGATCGTTTGATTCCGAGCCAGCAAGAATCGTCTGCGCGTAATTACATTTTTTTATTTTAGAAATCATAGTTTTAATAATTGAGTAGAGTATGTGTGGGGGTCTTCTCAAAATGGAAACCTAAACGTTCTTCTGCTTTGAATTATTCTTTTATTTTATATTTTTTTATTTAAATATATTAATTTTTTGATATAGATACTAAAAGAATTATTTTTTTTTTCTCTCCTAAATTATCATAAATTCCACAAAAAAAGTAGCTAAATATTCATAATAATCTCTATTCATGATAAAAAAAAGTGAAAAACGTTCAGAAAATACAAAAAAAAAATAGTTTCTCACAATGAGTTTCTTCATTTGTAAATATTTATTGTAAAGATATAGTCGATGTTTTTTTTTATTAAGTCCGTTAAAGAGCGATTATCGCTTGAAAGCTAGCATTGTAAAGTAAAAAGAAACTCATTGTGGGAAAATACATTTTGTATTTTTTTTTAATTATCATAATGTTCATAATACACTGCGTGACATTGAAAATGGAACACCAAGAAATAGTGGCCAGAAAGTGATGAAACTCGGCAGACAAACAGAGACAGGGACGAACAATAAGTGATCTTTATTTCAAAATGATAGTCATAATACAGAGCGAGAACGGCGTCGGCTTAGTAGCAAGTAGGACCACCGCGGACGGCGATGCACGCAGCAACACGTCTAGGTATAGAGTCAATCAGAGTACGAATGGCGTCCTGAGGGATGGCTCTCCATTCCCTCTCAACCATTTGCCACAGTTCGTCTTCTGAACGCGGCTGTGGCAAGGCATGCAAACGGCGTCCAATGATGTCCCAGACGTGCTCGATTGGTGAGAGATCAGGAGAGTACGGTGGCCAGGGAAGCATCTGTACATCTTGCAGAGCTTGTTGGCTAATGCGAGCAGTGTGCGGTCGGGCGTTATCCTGCTGATAAAGGGCATTGGGTACCCCCTGAAGGTAGGGGAGTGTCACCGGTCGCAGCACATCATCATAGTATCGTTGGGCCGTCATAGTGCCCTGAATACGAAGTAAAGGTGACCTGGAATCATACGCGATTGCGCCCCAAACCATGATTCCACGTTGTCGCACGGTGGGGCGTTCCACAATTGCTGCCGGATTGGACCTTTCTCCACGTCGACGCCACACGCGTACACGGCGACTATCACTGGACAAGCAGAAACGCGACTCATCTGAGAACACGACCCTGTGCCATTCCGTCATCCACGTCGATCTAGCCCGGCACCATTCCAAACGTTGGCGCCTATTCTGTGGGGTCAATGGCAGTCTTCTTAGCGGACGGCATGAGTGCAAGCCATTAGCAACCAATCGACGGGAAATGGTTCTGGTCGAGATGGAATGATCTAGGGTGTCTTGCACATGTTGCAGGATGGCGGTACAAGTGGCTTGTGGGGCCGCTACTGCTTGTCGAAGGATACGCCGATCCACACGTGCTGACGTCACTCTGGTTGCACCGACATTCCTATAAATTGCCACATTTCCTTGTTCCAACCATCTTCTCCACAGTCGGTGCACCGTGGACGCACCAAGGTGTGTATCAGCTGCGATTTGACGTATGGACCAACCTGCCCTTTTCAGTCCGATCTCCATGCCCCTCGTTAAAGCGTCTGTCTGCTTGAACTGCCTCCGTTTACGATGACCTGGCATTCTCTGTTATTACACGTGTCTTTTGACACAAGAACAAAATTTCTACAATGATTTTCCTTGAAGAAATAACGACACGAATACTGTCCTTTCTGCAAGTTCCTTCCCTTATATCTTACTCCATGTGCGCACGAGAGCTGCGCATTTTACATCATTTGCATAACTCGGTTAGGCGCGTCTACCCTGAAATTTGCATAATTTTCTGGCCACTATTTCTTGGTGTTCCATTTTCAATGTCACGCAGTGTATAATTTAATCTATAAAATAAGGCCTAGTCAGCCAAAATAGACTAAAAGCATTGCCAAACGAAAGGTTGAAATGCATGGAAAAAAACAAGGATAAAAAAACAAGCATGACTATATTTGATTAGTTTGTTTATGAGAAAGTATGTAAATAAATGTGATTTCTCAACAAACATACATATATATAAGTATTGAAAATAGAGCAATCTCTCTCTCTATAAATAAATCTTTGAATAAAATATATAAATATGATACAAAGTAATAACGCGCCATCTATATATAACGAATGTTTCTTTTCACAAATACATCAAACTACTACTGTCCTTACTGCGATGAAAAAATATTGGAAGGGCTTGACACATCAGTGGTGAACCCTCTCAGCGGTTTCGCCAATTTAATCCAGAAGACCGCCTCTAATACTGTATTGGATCATTCTGCTTTTATATGCTACGCTGAAGGGTTGAATCTTAGAAATGGTATTTGAGCAAACTATAGACATAGCTTTTAGAACAATAAAATTACATTTTAGCAATTAGCATATAAAACCAGAATGATCCAATACAGTATTGGAAGTATAAAAGGGGGGTTTGGTGGATTCGATTGGCGAAACCGCTGGGTGGGTTTATCACTGATGAGCCAAGTCCTTCCTATATTTTTCATCTCAGTAAGGACAGTAGAAGTTTGATTTATTTGTGAAAATAAACATTCGTGTCTTGATGTCTTCATTCGTTATATATATTTCCAGCGTGAAAAAAAGCCTTTGAAATGCTAGTTCAAAGTCAATTTTTCTAAGCTTATTTAGCTCCACCGTCGCATATTCAATTACTTCTGATGACGATGAAAATCGCCTCTCTTTTAACGTCATTTTAAGTTCTGGAAAGAAGAAGAAATCACATGGGGCGATATCAGGATAGTAAGAAAGATGCTGGAAGATAGATACAGAGTGTTTGGCTAAATAGTCTTGAACAATATTGGTCTATGAGCAGGGGCATTATCATGTAGCAATTTCAACTATTTTTATTTAAAGAGTTGGTTTCTTTTTCTTCTTATCGAATCACGAAGGCGCACAAGTATTTCTTTGTATGCCTGTTTATTAATAGTAACCCCCACTTTAATAAATTCATAATATACAAGTCCTTGATAATCGAGAGCACTACAAGCTTTTTTTTCCCTTTGGACTTGTCAAGATGAACTTTCTTTTTCCTAGGAGAACTTGGTGTGTGCAATTCGAGTGACTGTTTTTTGGTTTGTGGATCAAAAAGAAAGCATCATGTTTAATCACCAGTTATTATTGTTTTTAAAAAATCAGAATCATTATTTTCAGTTTCAATTAAATCTTTACAAATTGATAATATGGTTTCTTTTTGTTGATCTGTTATAAATTTCGTGGGACAAAAACCACAAAGTTTTTTCATGTTTAAATGTTCACCAATATTTCTTTTTGGAAACTACTATTCTATCAGCAACAATTAAATCACGTACCTGTCGAATATTGCGATCCGTTGTTGACGTCAATGGTCGACCTGACCTTGAATCATCTGCCATGCTCTAAAACGTTTATACCAGAAATAAACTTGCGTTCGTTACAAATTTTCGTCTTCATTAGCTTCATTCATTAATTCTAATGTCTCTGTGGAAGACCTTTTTTAATTCTAAATAAAATTTAATATTTTACCTTTGCTCAAATGATGACATTGCAGAAACCGACGCGAGCTAAATACTTACAACAAAAATATGCCTAAAATAAAAACTACGCATGCGCATTTACTAGTGTTGCTAAATTAAATCATAGTTTAGGCTTTTTTCTTTACAGTAGAATTGAATTTTTTTAATTACAAAATATTTTCTCACAATAATCTTAGGAACCACAACACATACAGTTAGCACTCCCCTTGACAAGAATGGAATGGTCTTAGGACCCAACACATATACAGTTAGCACTACCCTTGACAAGAATGGAATGGTCTTAGGACCCAACACATATACAGTTAGCACTACCCTTGACAAGAATGGAATGGTCTTAGGACCCAACACATATACAGTTAGCACTACCCTTGACAAGAATGGAATGGTCTTAGGACCCAACACATATACAGTTAGCACTACCCTTGACAAGAATGGAATGGTCTTAGGACCCAACACATATACAGTTAGCACTACCCTTGACAAGAATGGGATGATCTTAGGGCCCAACACATATACAGTTAGCACTACCCTTGACAAGAATGGAATGGTCTTAGGACCCAACACATATACAGTTAGCACTACCCTTGACAAGAATGGAATGGTCTTAGGACCCAACACATATACAGTTAGCACTACCCTTGACAAGAATGGGATGGTCTTTGAACCTAACACATATACAGTTAACACTCCCCTTGACAAGAATGGAATGGTCTTAGGACTCAACACATATACAGTTACCACTCCCCTTGACAAGAATGGAATGGTCTAAGGACCCAACACATATACAGTTAGCACTCCTCTTGACAAGAATGGAATGGTCTTAGGACCCAACACATATACAGTTAGCAGTCTCCTAGACAAGAATGGAATGGTCTTCGGACCCAACACATATACAGTTAGCACTCCTCTTGACAAGAATGGAATGGTCTTAGGACCCAACACATATACAGTTAGCAGTCTCCTAGACAAGAATGGAATGGTCTTCGGACCCAACACATATAAAGTTACCACTCCCTTGACAAGGATAGAATGGCATTTGAACCCAAAACATATGTGTAACACACCTCTCGACAAGGTTGGAATGGTCTTCTTACCTAATATATAAATACGATAATATTCCTCATAGCAATCTGGATAGAATATTAATGCCATGGTCAATATTTTTAAAGGGCATATTAACTATATGGCGAATAATTACTATGAAATAGTCACAAATTAAAAATATAATTCGATATTCTGAATCAATCATATACTGTAGTCATCAATATATATATATATATTAAAAAACGAAATAAAAAAATAAAAGATAAAAAGATCAGGTGTTGAAATTAATATTAAAAAAAATGGCATATCCTGACCAGGAGCACATGTGCTTTACAGAAGGCAGAGCGCCATCTGGTGGAACAGAAATCAACTAAACATTGATTTAGCCTGTTCCCTGATATTTGGCCAACCCAATTTCTTGATAAATCAAGAAAAGCCATCCACGAACGCGTTTCGCGCTTTTTGGCGCTCGTCAGCGTGGAGTAGGCTGAACCATTGAGACCAAAAAAGATTTTTTGATCCCAATGGCTTCCTGAAAAACCAAGAAATGGGTATTTAAGGCCAAACTTGCGTAAATACGCTTAGCACATTAAAAAACGAAATAAAAAAATAAAAGATAAAAAGATCAGGTGTTGAAATCAATATAAAAAATGGCATATCCTGACCAGGAGCACATGTGCTTTACAGAAGGCAGAGCGCCATCTGGTGGAACAGAAATCAACTAAACATTGATTTAGCCTGTTCCCTGATATTTGGCCAACCCAATTTCTTGATAAATCAAGAAAAGCCATCCACGAACGCGTTTCGCGCTTTTTGGCGCTCGTCAGCGTGGAGTAGGCTGAACCATTGAGACCAAAAAAGATTTTTTGATCCCAATGGCTTCCTGAAAAACCAAGAAATGGGTATTTAAGGCCAAACTTGCGTAAATACGCTTAGCACATTAAAAAACGAAATAAAAAAATAAAAGATAAAAAGATCAGGTGTTGAAATCAATATAAAAAATGGCATATCCTGACCAGGAGCACATGTGCTTTACAGAAGGCAGAGCGCCATCTGGTGGAACAGAAATCAACTAAACATTGATTTAGCCTGTTCCCTGATATTTGGCCAACCCAATTTCTTGATAAATCAAGAAAAGCCATCCACGAACGCGTTTCGCGCTTTTTGGCGCTCGTCAGCGTGGAGTAGGCTGAACCATTGAGACCAAAAAAGATTTTTTGATCCCAATGGCTTCCTGAAAAACCAAGAAATGGGTATTTAAGGCCAAACTTGCGTAAATACGCTTAGCACATTAAAAAACGAAATAAAAAAATAAAAGATAAAAAGATCAGGTGTTGAAATCAATATAAAAAATGGCATATCCTGACCAGGAGCACATGTGCTTTACAGAAGGCAGAGCGCCATCTGGTGGAACAGAAATCAACTAAACATTGATTTAGCCTGTTCCCTGATATTTGGCCAACCCAATTTCTTGATAAATCAAGAAAAGCCATCCACGAACGCGTTTCGCGCTTTTTTGGCGCTCGTCAGCGTGGAGTAGGCTGAAAGCGCGAAACGCGTTCGTGGATGGCTTTTCTTGATTTATCAAGAAATTGGGTTGGCCAAATATCAGGGAACAGGCTAAATCAATGTTTAGTTGATTTCTGTTCCACCAGATGGCGCTCTGCCTTCTGTAAAGCACATGTGCTCCTGGTCAGGATATGCCATTTTTTATATTGATTTCAACACCTGATCTTTTTATCTTTTATTTTTTTATTTCGTTTTTTAATGTGCTAAGCGTATTTACGCAAGTTTGGCCTTAAATACCCATTTCTTGGTTTTTCAGGAAGCCATTGGGATCAAAAAATCTTTTTTGGTCTCAATGGTTCAGCCTACTCCACGCTGACGAGCGCCAAAAAGCGCGAAACGCGTTCGTGGATGGCATTTCTTGATTTATCAAGAAATTGGGTTGGCCAAATATCAGGGAACAGGCTAAATCAATGTTTAGTTGATTTCTGTTCCACCAGATGGCGCTCTGCCTTCTGTAAAGCACATGTGCTCCTGGTCAGGATATGCCATTTTTTATATATATATATATATATATATATATATATATATATATATATAACAATAAATAGTTATTTAATTTTATAGTCCAGTTTTGTATTAAGATTATCTTCACTATTATGATCATTTAAATACAAATTATAAAATTTGTAAAATGTTATTAATTTGTAGATAGAGAGAGAAAAAAAAAAAAAATTCTTTACTTCTATTACATCCTCAAGTTAATTATATATTTATAATTAATAACAATAAAAAAAATTAACAAAGTAACGTCTATTACATCGGCTTTTACACGTCATTCAGACATACTCTAATCCTATATATAGAATAATCGAAGAGATAATATATATAATAGTTAGAAAAAAGAGAGAAAGACAGAACCATGCACTTTTAATCAAACTAATAATAAGGGAAAAAAAAAAAAAAAAAGAGTTTTATAAAGAAGGTAGATAAGATTGTTAGTATATATATATTTTTTTTTTTATGATTTTATATTTTATCCTTTTTTTTTTTTTTTTAGAAAGATTTTTAAAGGTTTTTTTATTTTATAATATGATTATAAATAGTTGTATTTAGTAATATATCTATAGTATGAATTAACATTTGTTATAAGTTTGGATATTATGTTTTGAAACCCTAATGGTAGACCAGACATACACAAAAAACTTTAAATTGAAATAAATTGGAAAAAGAGATCTGCTGGAACGGGGATCATCAGATAAAATTCCAGCGACATTTCAACCCCTTCTTTATTATGTCATAGATCTCTTTTAAACCGGATTTTATGTGTTAATATTAAGTTGTTTCAGTGAAATATTTAAATGAACATATATAGTAGATACAAATGTTAACAAATTCAAACTGTAAACCTACCTCTGCCGTGGAGTTCTCCATTGTGAATATCTATTTCTAGCTAACACATGTCGCGGGAGGGGAATGTCCCCCCACATTTCAAATTTAGACCATTTATTTAGAATTCCTTTGAACAACAAGAAAATTAAAGAAGAAAGGAAAAATAGTTAAGGGAAGAAAGCTAAATTTCATAATCTTTACAGCTAGTTATATCAAAATAACTGATTTAACACTTATTCATCTTTTAATATTCCTTTAAAAAGGCAAATTATAATAGTTTAATAAAGCTATTAATTGTGTAAATTCAACTTTATTTAACTTCCATTTTCCTCCCCAGAAATTGGAGATTAAACAAAAATGAACTATATACTTTAACACTTTAAAAATCTTGTGAAAAAATCTTTTAATCAGTTATTTAATCAAAGTTTAATTAACTGTTAAAGATTATAAATTTGTATTAGTTAATATTAATAGAAATTATAGAAAGTTGAATTCATAAATGGATATTTCCATTTATTTTTTTTTAAATATTTTATAATTGATATACTGTTGAAATATTTTACTTGTTTGATACTAAATTTGTTTTTAATAAATTCCATGTTTAAATTTTTAACATCTTCTATGAAATTATCTAAAATATTATTTATTCTATAAAATCTTAGAAACTGACCATAATATATACCTTTACAGCAATTTAATGATATATTAGAATTCATATTACAGTATTTTATAATATTGAAATTATAATTACTCTATTTGTTATAAACTCTAACAGCACTATTTGTAAGGTCTATATTCAAGTCTAAAAAGTTAACTTTTTTGTTTCTATAAATTTTTTCATTGTTCTTAAGTTTCAAGTATTTAGGATATATTTCAGGTATTAATTTTTTAAACAGTGGATTATTAAATATTATTATGTCATCTACATATCGGAATATTTGCCAATTAATATTATTTTGTAGAAAGTATTCTCTTTCGTACCAGAACAATATTAAATTTGCTAATAACGGACTAGAAGAGGTACCCATGGGAACGCCTTCTGATTGAATATATATTTTATTTTGAAATTCTATATAGTTAAAATTTAAAAATGTTTCCAGTAGAGTTTTTGCTGTTTTAAGATCTAATTTAAATGTTTTATATCTGTTATGAATAATTTTAATGTAGAAAGTTTTGTCATTAATGAATTCATTAAATAAATTGGTTATTTTATTATTTAGATCTCTTAAATTTATTTTAGAATATAGGTCCTCAAAGTCAAATGTGTGTACTGTTTCAATGTTTGTCCAATTGTTCATTAAATAATTAATGATTTTTTTATTTGAGTCGATAAATTTATAATTATATTTATTAGTTAATTTATTTATAATAAATTGTAGTGTTGAGGCTAATTGTATATCAATATTTTTTATGACTGAATTTATACCAGATGTGATTGTTCTGAAAGAAATAGGTTTTTTGTGTAGTTTAGGAATTATATAGAACTTTGGTATGTTTGGATTTTTGTGGTTATTATAAATTTTTAGTGAATTTTCAACATTTTTGATGTCTTTTTTGATTTTTGTGCCTGTAGTTCTAGCAAAAGTATATTTATGATTATTATCAATTTCCTTTTTTAGTATATCGTGGTATAGATTTTTACAAATTAAAGATAAATTATTGGAACATTTATCTATAGGAGTGATAATATAGTCCTTCTGTAAATTAATTATATTTTCTTTAAAAGAAGGAATGTCTGAATGGGTTTTGTGTATTTAAGTGTATTATTATAATAATTTATAATTTCCTTTTTAATATTATGTTTCCATTCCAGAAAAGTAAATTCTGGAATACTGTATCTTATACTAGTTTTATTTATGAAAATATCTATATCTTTTAATATAGATTTAATTGTATTATTATAATTGTGTTTAATTTGAGGTATATATTTATACCCTTTATTTAAAATTTCTTGATATTCTGGATTTAAAAAAGAAAAGTTGCTAGTTAATATATGACCTGAGAACTTATATTTATCAATATAGTTGTTGCAATTACATTTAATTTTTTTAAAATTTGCCAAATTATTAATAAATTGGTTATAATTGCAAACTAAATTACCTATATTTTTATTGTATCTCCAGATTGTTTTAAAATTTAAATTTTTTATAGGGAAAAGATTATTGATGATTTGGTTATTAAATATATCATTAAATTTAATATGATTAAATAAATTGTTATTAAATTTAATGATAATATTAATGTTATTAGTATTTTGTTTAATTTTTCTGTATTTAAAGATGTCGTGTGTGATATCTATTAATCTGTTAGTCAGATTATGAATTTTAATATATTCTATGAGTTTGATAAATTTATTATTATTTAGTTTAAATAATGTTTTAATAAATTTATCGACGAAGTTGTTAGTGTACATTTGTTTTGGGTCCAGTAATTCTTCAAATTCAATGTAACCTAATTTATTTGTAGTTTTACCTCTAGTTTTATTAGGTTTAGTTTTAAATTCATTTTTATATTTGCAACTGATTTCATAAGTTGAAATTTCTTCTGTTTGTGGTTTGTATGTGTAGTTTAATTCGTCGTTAAGTCCATAAGGGAATAATGTGTTGTGTTTATAAATGTAGTTGTTTTCTAATAATAGTCGTTGTTTTTTGTTTTGACATATGTCTAGTATTTCTATCTTAAAGTTGTTAAAAGTATGTAATTGATTGTGTTCTTTCATATATATATTACCAATTGATTTTTTAGCGTGGTTTCTATGTAGGTTTATTCGTATATTTAATGGATTACAAGTTTGTCCTATATATGATAGTTGACAAATTTGGCATGTTTTTTTTTTTTTTCCCTTATTATTAGTTTGATTAAAAGTGCATGGTTCTGTCTTTCTCTCTTTTTTCTAACTATTATATATATTATCTCTTCGATTATTCTATATATAGGATTAGAGTATGTCTGAATGACGTGTAAAAGCCGATGTAATAGACGTTACTTTGTTAATTTTTTTATTGTTATTAATTATAAATATATAATTAACTTGAGGATGTAATAGAAGTAAAGAATTTTTTTTTTTTTTTCTCTCTCTATCTACAAATTAATAACATTTTACAAATTTTATAATTTGTATTTAAATGATCATAATAGTGAAGATAATCTTAATACAAAACTGGACTATAAAATTAAATAACTATTTATTGTTATAATTAATTTAGATTTAGCTTACTAATCTAATCAAATCTAACTGATATAAGTTATCATTATTATCAGTTTGCTCCTTAAGTTTTTAAAATTAGAATCACTGTTATAATTTTGTTATATAGTTTCTACACTATATATATATATATATATATATATATATATATCCCTTCTATATATACTTTGATTGTTTAACCTTTCCCTCATTATTTCAAAAATAAGAAAAGAGATAAGACTCTCCTGTAAAGAATTTAGGAAATTGCCAGCTATTAAGATATGATGGAAGGTTCCAATTAATTATATTCTCAGATAAATAACTCTGTGGCTTTCTTTGCTTTAATTCGCCATTCATCAAAACTTTGAGAAGAATAGTTTATAGCTACTTTCTTCAAGATTTATTGTCAAATAAGATTTCATTATGAACCCATATATAAAAAATAAATCATCATAAGAATTAATAGTTATTGATAAATTTATATTTTATGAATATCTTTATTTTCGTATATATACAGTTAAACCTGTCTATAGCGCCCCCTATAAATAGCGCCTCCCTCTCTATAGCGCCCGATTTTAAATACCTAGTACGATGCGAATTACATTAAAAGTGACCTGTCTATAGCACCCCCTCTCTATAGCACCCTATTTTGGTGAGTCCCAAGAGGGGGCGCTATAGACAGGTTTAAATGTATATCCTATTTATTTCTCAAATATAGGTATGGTATGGATATATGATGGCTGCAAGGTTTTCCCACTATGTACTAAGTGCAATACTCAATCCTAAAACCGAAACCACATTATTGACCGTATTAATTCATCCATTGATGAGCTCTACTCATCCCCAGCAGACCCCATTAACAAGCTCTATAAGCTTGATATCCTAATATGATTGAGTGGAGATAAGTGCAATTCTCAGCCTGCAACCCAAAAACACATTTTTGACTGTATTGACTCATCAATTAATGAGCTCTACTTATTTCCATCAGACACGATTAACAAGCTTTGCAAGCTTGAAATCCTAATTTGATTAAGTGGAGATAAGAAAAAATAAGACTTCTGAAGTAATTTTCAATTACAGTATTCATATGGGCCTTGCCGGAATTAAGACTATAATCAGTCAGATCATCAACTACACTGACAATAAAAACACTGATATCCCTGGGGGGAAAAAAACAATAAAATTTGCATATCGTGAGAGTGTCTCAAGGTATGCAACTTTAATTAGCATTTTGAATCATTAATTTTTGATAAAGCGATCTCATGCAATAGGGTAATGTCTTTATAACATAAATTGCTATTAGTTCTTTTAAAAACAAGAATATTTACAACATATAACACTTAATGAACTTTAAACTATTCGGGTGGATTTATCTTTTTATATATAAAACAGCTTTATGTGCTTCTCATACTGCAATGAAGATATCAAATGGAAGGACTGGCTCATCAGTGATGAACCCTACCAGTGATTTCAGCAGCCTAATCTACAGATTAATATTGTATTGGTCTGTTTTGCTCATATAAAGGGCACCCTATATTGAATTCTTAGTAAAATAATTGAGGAGCAACATGCCAACTATTTACAAGAAATGAAACTTATAAAAGTAAAAACTATTTTTTATCAAATAAACCCAACTTCCTTCTCTCTGTCCTTAATGTGATAGAGAAATATTAGCAGGGTTTTGGCTCAGCAGATATGATGTTGAAAATTCATGGTTTGATCTTTTTAAAAAATTAAAATAAAGTTTTCTACAGATTTTTCTACTGTAATGAGAAATCTATTGGGAAAAGCCCCACCTCATTGGTAGTTAGCAGCTTAGCAGTTTCCCTATGCAGTAATCCTATTTTAAAATTGTTTTGATTTTTTAAAAAACGATACAAAACTTTTTTTGCAAGTTTAATCTTAAATAACCTGCCGATGTATTATAGTTTAGAGTATTATGTTTTAATATTTATTAACTATTTAATTATAATTGTCATATGTGGGGATTTTGTGTGCTCTTTTTCTAAAATTGATTATTATTATTTTATCCAATTAGAGAGAGAGAGAACTGAATCAATTTGTACCTATTTTTTAGGGATTATTTATTTATAAACAATACTTAAAATTATACCGCATAAGTTTCTTTTCTATGAAAAATCAATATTTATTTTAAAGAGAAAATTTACTATTTCTTTTTAAAATAAATATTGATTTTTCATATAAAAGAAACTTATGCGGTATAATTTTAAGTATTGTTTATAATCACACGCCGCAGTCCTTTATAATTATTTATTTATCCCACTCGCAGTAAAAAGACTATAAACTTGATATTTTATAATATATATTTATACTAAATGCTCCAATGGCCCCTGATTCTTGAAAAAGTCCAACCCCACCAGCGAGTGCAAGTAACTAAACGGGGCTCTGGCACATTTGTAAGTGCAAAGTCGAACTGCCTTTAAAGGTGCACTTACAGTAAAAGCAGTCGCCTTCTTCTACTCACCATGATTAAAATGGCCTGTACCACGTGTACTAGGAATACGCAAATATATATATCAACCAACCCAGCGGTTTTGCCAGTCTAATCAACCATACCACTTTTCGAGTTCGAATATTATATTGAACTATTCTATTTCCATGTACAACACTTTAGATGCAAAATTTGGTTAAGATATTTAAGCGAACTATAGATATAAGCTTTGGTGATATAAAAATAACATATACGTATTTTTATTAGGCAGTTCTCCCGCAAATTATTTAGGGTATTATTGACATGGCTTTGAAGACAGTATGTATCTGTGTAGAAATATATAAAATACATACATTTCTTCTTTCATATTTATCATAAACATTTTTTTTTTTGCTTTTAAGTGTTTTGGTTATATTAATAGACACACTCTCCAAGCCATATTCATAATACCCTAAATAATTTGCATAAAAACTGCCTAATAGAAACATGAATGTAATTTTTCTATTCTCAAATCTTATATACATAGTTCGCTTGAATACCTTAACCAAATTTTTTCAATATATAGTATAATACATTGAAACAGATTTGTCTAATACAATATTTGAACTCTAAAAGCAGTATAGTTGATTATACTGGCAAAACCGCTGTGAGGGTTCATAACTGATGAGCCGAGAGAACCCTCCCAATATTTCTCTATCACATTAAGGACAGTAGGAAGTGGATTTTATTTGAAAAATAAAATAGTTCTTACTCTTAAAAGTTTCATTTCTTGTAAATAGATGGCATTTTGCTACCCAATGTTCAAATATTTTGCCAAGAGTAACAATTCTCAATTGGTTTTAAATGATGTAAATTAGTTAGTCATGAAAGGAAATTAAAAGTGTTGATTTTATTAGAGGTGTTAGTGTTTACTCTGCTCGATTGGTAGACTAGGAAAGAATTGGTTTCCTAACAGTTCTTAAAATTGAGAGATACTTCGGCTGTTAATGTTTTTATTTTCTTGACGTTTTGACAAAAATCATAAACTTTATATTTATATTAATCATATTTAAAATAATGTTATGTATATATCTTTATGTTTCTAATATTTTTAATTTGCAAAAGAGTCTATTTTATTTTTAAGCTCTTATTAATTTCTCGATATATGCAGATACGTGACTCTGTATTTTAGAAAACCGTGCATGTATATAAGTAGAACTAGAATTCAAAATGAGCATTCCCTTGAGCAGAGTGACTGCGAGTTACTGAATAATTCGAAAATTAAATAAATTATTGGTTGATGTAACTATAATTTTCCAAATTCTAAAAAATAATTGTTTTTATTTATTATATATAGTGTTGCACTAGGTTGCGGCTTGGCACTCTTTAACCTTGATTCCTCCTGTGCCGGGTCTTGCATCTTACCAGAGCGTGTTTCAACCATCCTACAAATTTATATAAGGGGATAATGATATAACTCTACTTTAAGTAGCCTCCAGAATCATTTATTTATTTCTCACATCAAAGAGAGCAGAGAAGTCTCACAGTGTACCAAAATACAAATGGTGATTTTATAATACACAAATCTGTTTATAATATATATACTATTTATATTTCCATTTAATAATTAGATAAATATTAATATAAATTAGAATTTGAAATATATGAAAAATAATATTACAAATTAAAATAAAATAGGTGAATTAGTCATGATGCAAAAATATGTAGTATTTTTCATTATAAGTAAAATTATGGTTGATAGAGTACCAGAGTTTTTAACCATATTTCAAATACACTTTAAGTTTATAAATTTATTCTTTCTTTATCATATAAATTTACATTTTATAAAATTAAACTACGTAATGAATTCTTCTTATGGATTTTTAAACAAAAACAACAACAAAAAAGGAAATTTATTTTTCACGGCTTCGAAAGGAATAAAACCTCTAAAAGGAACCTTTTAAAATAACTAGGCTAATTTTATTAGCTTCTCTCCTGACTTTTAGAAGCTTTTTGATTTTTATTAAATCTTGAATATATATAAATTATATTTTTAAACCTTTTTATATATTATATTCACTTTTTATATATTAGAATATATAAGAATATTGAACGATGCAATTTAACAAAAGAAAAAGAAAGATCAAATATGCGAATTAACTTTTGAGAGAAGAATTACAAAAACTATAACAAGACTCAGAAGGAAACACTATAAAGGAATGGCAATACATCCAGATAGCACAAAAACCTACAGGGCATGCAACAATTGCCCTGGTGTGGAACTAACACCTACTCACATATTCTAATGTCCAGCAAATGCCGCAGCCTTGCAGAAAATTGACATGGACCCAGAGCAGCAGCTTTACACACCCAAGATAGAGATGTATGGAGACATCTGAGACTCTTCATTGGACTTAACAACAACAACAGAAAATTGACATGGACCCAGAACAGCAGCTTTACACACCTAAGATAGTGGACATTGCGAATGTCTGTTGTGATAGCGATACATGAGACATCTGAGGCTCTTCATTGGACATGACAACAACAAATGAGCGCAATATGCATATATGAACCTTATATATGAATAATTTTGATTTATATCCTTCTCCTGGAATGGCTCATCAGTGGTGAAATCTCCAGACCGCTCTGGTATTGTATTAAACTGAATTTCTGCTTATGTTCCCTGCATTTGTTATAGAATACAGTAAATGGGTGGATTAAGAGAACTATGGACAAAGGCTAAGAAAGTTGTACCTTTTAAAGCATGTACTCGTATATCGGGATTCAGACATTAACTCTGAAATATATTTGATACATAGTAACCTTTATTGAAAACACATGAGATAACAAAGTGTTAACAAAATTTCATTTTTCTCCTTGAAAAGAAGAAAAAATAAAACATTTGACTGGCGACATCAAATACCTTCTACTTCCTTAGGTTTTGTTCATAAGTATATATCTAAATTAAAGATTTGATTCACTGCACAATGCATCTCCGCAAAAACACAAACAAGTTGAAATTGAAACATTTAAAATAACATCAACTTAGCGCTATCAAGAAAATCTCTATACAATTTCATAGATGATGTCATTGAATAGCAGAATATTACAACACAACACGGTTTTGTATTTCAACAGTGATGGTATTTACTCAACGTTGGTTACTTAAATATACTCGGCAATAGGTCAAATATTGAATAACTCATATAATGACACACACAATCGAGATACCTATATAACTACAATATAAATAATCAAAAAACAACCTCTATATACATTAATCCAAGGTTAGGTTTCTTTAACTATTTTCATTTCTCTAGCTTTCGGGGGCCAACTTGCCTTTCAATAGGAGAAGTAGAATAGTTAGGTGGAATTCATACTTCTAATTCTCCTCTTGAAGGGCATGTTGGCCTCTTTCTCTCGGTCTTATGTTGGGTAATGCCAGTCATCACACAGACCTGTCCACCTGTCCAGACCTGTATATTTATCAATTTTATATTTTACACTTGTTTATCTATTTATGCTCATATAATCTCATTTATATATTCCTTTAAATATTGAAATAAAAATATTTTATTAAATTGTAAAGGCAAGGATGAACATGTATTAAATACATTGCTGATATAAAATAGGAGATGAGAAGTCTTGGCTCATAAGTTGAACTTACCTGAATAAATCTATATAGTTTCTAAAATATATTTAGAATATACCTAAATGGAGAAGAGTGTTGGGGTAAATGGGAGAAATGGGTCTCCTCCTATATACACCCTACGGGCTGACATTACCCATTCCGTCCTGTGAATCAGCTTACCATCCTTCTAAGTACACTATCCATTTGGAAGTCTACTTAATGGAAATTAGTGCGTTTAATTGGGTCTGGCAGAGAGTGCTAACTATCTGCCATTAGATTCTGTTTACCTTCACTTAGAATCCTCGACATTCCCCTTTGATACTGGTTTCAACCCAATGCTGTTAGAGTCATTCCAGTATTCCCTTGTTGCAACGATGATTATTGCCTAGATCAAATAATTAAAGAATTTAAAATTATTTATATTTACATCGTTTTTTAGATGTTTTCGCGCGCATGTGCATACAGAATTTAATTATTCTTTATATGTCGCAATAGGTTAGTTTGAGACAAATTCCACGTTTTTGTTCAGGTTCTTCTTGATGTAACCATTATATTACAATTAATATATTGGAAACGTCTGACTGCCAGACCATTATATTAGCGCTGTTTAGCTCCATAGCTGGCTATGTGGCGGGTAGATATTTTTCTTCTCTTATTTTTGAAAAATAAATGATAACATATGTTATATATAAAATATGAATACCTCAATAAGTCTATTTTATTAACTTCAACTGCGAGATTTACAGTTCCTGCTTTTACAACAAGAAAAGGTTTATATTACCTTATCACTCCTTTTGCATCCATATGGCTCAAGAACATATAGAACATGCAACAACTGTCCTGGTGTGGAACTAACACCTACCCACATATTCTCATGCCCAGCAATGGCCGCAGCCTTGCAGAAAATTGACATGGATCCAGAGCAGAAGCTTTACATACCCAAGATAGAGGACTTTGCGACTGCTGTGAAAGAGATGTATGGAGACAACTTAGGATCTTCATTGGACACGACAACAACAACAACAATTCCTTTTACACTGGTGAAGAGCGAGAGCTAAAAAATGGAATATTTCTATAATTTATTTTATAATTAGTTCACATTTCTTCTCTTGTATCCTTGTAAGTCATATAAGAACCAAGAACTGTAAGGAAATAAAATTATTAAGTCATATATTTTTTATAAAAACAAACTTTCTGCACTTCTTAGTGCGATGAATAAATATTGGGAGAGCTTGGCTCATCAATGGTGAACACTTCCAGCGGTTTCGCCAATTTTTAATCTACCAGACCGCCTCTTTAGAACTCTAATACTGTATTGAATCATTCTGGTCTTATATGATACACTTGAAGGGTGGAATCCTAGAAATGGTATTTAAGCAATCAATGGACATAAGCTTTTATGACAGTATAATTACATATAATATTTGCCTCGAGCAATGTTCTTCTGCAAACAATAAGGACAAGGATAGTAAGTACATTAGAAGTTTTATTTATTTGTGAAAAGAAACATCGCATCTTAATGTTTTAATTTGTTATATATTTGAATATATAGAATTTATAATCACTTTTTGAGAAAGTGACATTTTGCCAGAAATTTACCAATTAGGAATATTTGATATAGAACAATAAGATTATCTTTGAATGAGATTACTGAGTGCGGGGGGTCGGTGGAAGAATGGACTAAACCATTGGTTTTCGACCGCTACGACCCGGGATCGAATCCCGCATTGGGCACTTCTTTTCTATTTCAAAATTCTACAATGGCCCCCCGAATTTTGCAAAAGTTCAACCCCACCAGCGAGTGCAAATAACCAAAACGGGCTCAGTCACATTCGTAAGTGTAAAGTCGAACTGCTTTTCACATATGTAGACATGTGATGCACTTATAGTAAAAGCAGTCGCTAACTACCCACTATTATCATGACCAGTTATAATGGCCAGGGATAAAAATAATTTTTAAAAATGAGATTAGATTTATTTGTAAAAAGAGGAAGATTTGCGTCTCAATGTTTTCATTTGGAATATATTTTAATATATAATCACTTTATGGAAGGTTAACAATATCAAAAAGGTTATCAAAGAGCAATAGGGATTTCTTTGAATGACCATACTGAATGCTCGAATTTGTAAAATACACAAATGGCTCATTCTAACATAATCAACCTCCAATAAGAGACCACTTCCAAGAGAGGCTAGGAAATACTACTATAGGAATTAATTACACTAGTACACAAAATGAAAAAAGAAATGCTCCTCCTGAAATAAACAAAACATTTTCTGGGTCAACCTTTGGTGCTAATTAACGTGGTATCAATATTATTTTTCGATTAGTTCAATTTCTAAAGTTATGGATATAATGCCTTTTACTCATGATATTCATCTATTGGTGGAAAGGTTATGACTTTAAACTTATTACTATATGAAAAAATGCGCCAAAGATAGTGCAAATGAAGAAACAATATTATACATATATGCATGTTTATATATTTTACTTTAATAACTGCCCTTAGATATAAATATTTATCAAACTACTTACTCTATATCCATATAAATTTTATTCAAAAAAAAATCTAATTTCTTTCCCTTTCTTTTTCAAAATTATCAGGATAATATTTTAAATATATGAGATGCAAGGTCTTAACAAAAGGCTGTGTATGCGAAAAAACATTTAATTTGGTTTAATAAACATTATTTATGAAGATGCAGTGATATTTAGGAAGTAATACAAAATTTTATTCATGATTTAAAGAATATTTCTCTGAAGTCTATTATATTTTGCTTGTCATCACGCATCAGATTCCAACAATAATCCGCCACCATATGTTGATTCCAAAGACCATTGTATCGTTGCTCAATGATTTTAATATCTTGGTGGAAGCGTTCACCTTGTTCTTCGCTCTCTGCACCGAGATTATCAGGGTAAAAGTTTAAATGTGAATCCATAAAGTGAAATTTTATATTCGTTATGCACTCGAGCTTATGGAATTTGGAAATAAGATTTTCGACGATTCTCGCATAATTCTTTGTTTGACAACGTCGATGAGTGCAAGGCAGGATTTTTCTCATCTTCTTTCAATGTTTCAATAAATTCTTCGTCATTTATTAGTTTACGAATTCGAGGTCCAATGAAAATACCTTCCGTTATCTTAGAACAACTAATCTTCGGAAATTTAGTCATTAAATATTTGACAGCATCACTATTTTTCTTTAAAGCCTCTACAAAATTTTTCTTCAACCCTATTTGATATGTAAAGGGGGAAGAAGCATTTTTAGTTTATGGAAAAGCGGTTCATTTTCAACGTTTTGTTCACCTAAGCGAAACATACTTCTTTCAGGCCACATTTTTTTGTATATAATGATTCTTTCTGTCTCTGCTGTCCCATTTGCATAAAAAGCAAGGCTACTTTGTGTTTCCTTTTTACAAGCACTGTAAAATTCCTATTGTTCCCTATTACGATAGACAGAGATTTTGGTTTGTGGTAACAAGAGGTTCCTTTGCTTTAATCTTGATCCAAGGATTTATGCTGCTTCTTTTGATAGCCCTAGATCCCTAACTAGATCATTTAATGATGCCTTATCAAATAAATGTGGAATGACACTTGCATTTAAAATAAATTAGGGTCTTCTAATTGATGATCACCTGCAAATGCTGCGTACTGACCATCCTTTTTGATATAGGATTCTTGAACCGTTTTAGGAATCGGTATGGATTCTCGAGGTCGTGAGGAATAGGTTGCCTAGCTGATGGTATATCAGGATAAAAGTTAGTTTGCTTCTTTTTGATATTAAGGCCTGTGATTTTGCAGACACAGAAGTAACAATTGTCATGGTGACTTTTTGATTTTCGCCAAACCATTGGTACGCCAAAGGGCATACCTTTTGATTTTCCCGATTTCCATTGCAAAAGCCCTTGATAGCACGTTCCGCACACGCTATGGGGGCACCACCATTTGTCTTAATCACCTAAGGCCACACCAAAATATTCTTTATTGCATTCTTTCATCTTTGGGGTGATACGTTTCCTCTGTTTGGGAATTGTGAAAAAAGTAATTGTAGCAGAACATTTCTGGATTAGCTTTGCATTTACGCGGCTTTATTTATATATTTAAAACTATTTATGAACAAATTTATTGTTAAACATTTTCTTGATATAAAATTGCAATGGCATGCATTTAATCTAAATGATGATTATATATTATGCTTACAAAGTCAATATCTTCAAAATATTTTGATGACAGCGATGACATCAGCTTATTTATAAAATTAAATATTTTCAACTATTTTTATAAAAATTGAGCTAATTTTGAAAAAGGAAGGTTATATTCATGATCTACGGGTTGGAAATTACTATAAACAACTTTCAAATATTGAGAAGGAAAAGTGTGTGTACTAGTGTTATTAATTAATTATAATAGGCAAATAAGCCTGTTCAATAGCTACACCTTGAAAGCTATCCCTATTTTTGGAGGTAAATAAAGGATGCTCGGCGCAGACTTATATTTGCTTCAATACATTTTGATATTGATTTACAAAAGAAACCTTAATGAAATACTATCTAAAACATGGATGATATTGGTTCTCTCTTGAAGGTAGTCTTTATTTAGAGGTTGTATTTTATCATAATATAAGTCATTTTTATTTCATGAAAAATGGTCAGTCTATCAGATCGGTAGTTCCCACACACATGGTGAGGTTTAGCGTATTTCTTATGAAGCATAAAGAGATATAAAAAGAAAGTTGGAAAGAATTTATACATAAATTAAGTTAAGAAAAACCTCCGAGGCTCGGATAAAGGCAGCAGATTACAAGGCGGGGATATAATCGACCAGAAGATACATTGAATATTTATAACGTCGGCTGATTGTTTGAATAGAGGGAAGCAGACGATGGGTAGACAGCCTGGCTAAGCCTAACCTATTCCTATACACGTTAGTTATTTGATTCAAAGTGCATTTTATTATAAATATTATTATGAATTTTATTATAAATATTATGATGGCGAGATTTCTATTACTCTAATTATCATTTTATTATCAGTTTTGTACTAAATACACCCATACCTCGCTTTGCGTCAGGGTTACGTTCCAAAAAAAAAAAAAACACGACGCAAATTGAAAAGACGCAAAGTGAAAATAAATTTTCTATAGAAAACCATTTAATGATCGAAGATAGGTTCCAGGATTACGAAAATACTATCTTTTAAAAATAAAATTGACCAAAGTAAATTTTTTCAAACAAAAATAATATACAAAAACGTATTCAATTAAACAGAATAAACTACATATTTATTTAATTTATGAAAATTTAATTAAAATTAATCACTGTCTGATGAGTCCATAGTGGCTGTTGTCGTAGGTCGGCTTTCTTTCACAAAAAAATGGTCCATTGTTTGTTGAACAGCTTTTTTTTTTTCAGCGTAAGATAAATTTCCTTGTAGCAATTGATATTGGTTTAATAAGATTAAAGCAAAGGAACCTCTTGTTACCACAAACCAAAATCTCTGTCTATCGTAATAGGGAACAATAGGAATTTTACAGGGCTTGCAAAAAGGAAACACAAAGTAGTCTTGCTTTTTATGCAAGTGGGACAGAAGAGACAGAAAGAATCATTATATACAAAAAAATGTGGCCTGAAAGAAGTATGTTTCGCTTAGGTGAACAAAACGTTGAAAATGAAACGCTTTTCCATAAACTAAAAATGCTTCTTCCCCCTTTACATATCAAATAGGGTTGAAGAAAAATTTTGTAAAGACTTTAAAGAAAGCCTGGGACACTTTTAAACTCCTTCCGCTCTCAGGATCGTTTTTTAAAAAAATCTCCATAGCTTCGTCAATCAAACACATCGCTTTAGAAATTTTTTGGAGGTTAAATTTTGTTTTTAGAGATTTCTATTAAACGGTCTGAATTAGCATTTTACTTAATGGTATTCTTTCCGCAACTTGATTTTCAATCCAAATAGAGAGCAAGGACTCCATTTTGATCATCAAAGCACTCCTTGTACGCGTCATCATTTTAGTGTCTAGTGATGTTGCAAATTTTGCAGCCTCTCTTATTTTATCCCCATCTCGATCTCTAATAGTTCTGACAGTTGTTGCAGCCAAACCAACAGCATTTGCTATCTCTACAGCCTTTTCTCCCTTATCAAATCGTCGCAGAATATCTAATTTTGTCTCCAAGCTGATAGTTTTTTAGTATTTTTGGCAATTCTACCAGCAGCGCCCTTTTCCTTCATATTTGGGTGAAAAAAAAAACACAAATTTATGTAAAAAAGAATATAACTCTGCCAATCAATAAATTGGGGAAATATTTACATCTTACATGAATATTTGTATATTTTTTTGTAACAAAAAACACCACGTAAAACTTTATATAAATAAAGTTATTATTATCTTTTTAAAAAAGCACAAAACACTTTGTAATTAAACTGAACTCTAAAATAAGCAAAACAAAGTGAAAATAAAATTGTATTAAATTTGCGTTGATTTTTAGTTAGAAAGGGAATCCCCAAATTTTGATGGCATGGCGCAATCAAAAACAAAGGTGTTGCCATATTTTAGGTAAAAAAAAAATTAAAGACTCGAATCCAAAACAACGCAACTTTGAAAATCTAACGACGCACAGTGAAAATCAGTAAAAATTAAGCAGCGACGCAACTTCGAAAAAAACGCAAAACGAAACGACGCAAAGCGAGGTATTGGTATACTGATAAAGTTTCCTTTTAAAATGAGTTTTGGTCTTTTAGTCTGAAAATGCCAAAGCTGATGCTGTAGCACAAATTTTCATATAATTTGCGAGGAATACGCAGAGAATAGTGTCAAATATTTATAAACAAGTCTGGTGATTTTTTTTAAGGGAGTAGCGATATTCCATTTATATTGGTCTTTAAATATAAGGCAATAACGCGCCATCTATATGTACGAAATGAAACTATTAGGCATTATTTAATTTCGAATAGAACTTCCTACTGTTGTTATGGCGATGAAATATATTGAAATGGCTTGGGTCATCAATTGCGAACCCCTTCAGCGGTTTCGTATCGTCCATATTTTTGTTTGACTACCATAGCCAAGATTTCCCTAGAGGGTAAGCTAATTAAACAGAATCGTACATTACATTAGTCGAATTATAGAGATAAAAGCCAGACGATAGAAGCCAGACCTCCTGAGATCTGGGTCTTGATCGCTTGATCTTGTTCCCTGAAATGATCCCTTAAATATTTTTGAAGGCTGCGGCGCCTTAGTTGTGCTTGGTGCTGCCTTGGTTCCCTCAAAACGGCGCGCACTCGCCCTCTTCTCCCCCGGGGTGCCCACGGCCTCGCCGTCGCCTCTCCAGCTCTCTCCTTGGCCCTCCACTGCGGCGGGCGCTTGGAGACACCTAAACATGAGCGATGCCTTAAAATGCTTACCGAAGCATGTAGAAGGCAAAACAATTGTCGAATTAGTCGAATTATAATAATCTATATGGTAAATTATATTATCAGAGCCGCTGGGTGGGTTCAACAATATGACCAAAGCCATCCCAATATATATTAATCTTTGTAAGGACAGTTTAAGAAGGTTTTTTATTATTATTATCCCTAGTAGACGTGGTACAGGCCAAGATGTTCATGGTGGGTAGAAGTTGGCGACTGTTTTTACTACAAGTGCACCACATGTCTACAAAGGTTAAAAGCAGCTCGAATTCGAACTTACAAATGTGCCAGACCCCCGTTTGGTTACTTGCACTTTCTGTTGGAGTTGGACTTTTGCAAGAATCGGGGGCCATTGGATCATTTTTTTAATTAGAAAAAAGTGTCCAATGCGGGATTCGATCCCGGGTCGTAGCGGTGGGGAACCAACGGTTTAGACCACCCTTCCACCGACCCCCCCGTTTTATTTTATTTATTTATTTATTTTTGCTTATCCCCAGTACACGTGGTACAGACCATGACTACCATGGTGGGAAGAAGTATGCGAATGCTTTTACTGTAAGTGCACTACATGTCTACACATGTGAAAAAAGCTCGACTTTGCACTTACAAATGTGCCAGAGCCCCGTTTGGTTACTTGCATTTTCTGGTGGGGTTGGAATTTTACAAGAATCGGGGGCCATTGAAGAATTTTTTTAATCAGACCAAAATTCCCAATGCGGGAATAGAACCCGGGTCGTAGCGATCGAAAACCAATGGTTTAGAACATCCTTCCACCGACCCCCGAAGAGTGGTTAACTTGTTATTTACATAATTTTAGATTGTATTAGATTAACATAGTTAGACTTGAATTGTTTCATTGTTATTAAAATGTACGCAGCTACAATTTTAGACCGTTGTTACCGAAAATAAAGTTCGTTTTTGTGTTTACTTCTCGCGTCTATTTTTCAACCCGACAAAGATTATATAAACCAAATAAAATTTGATCGGGATTTTGATCCAGACCCATTATATATGGGACTATATAATTATATATTGGTTATATAATATCATACAATTGGATAAAGAGAAAGAAGCCTCGATATAATTTTGAAATAAAAAGTTGTTTTTAAAAAATACAGGTACGCCTTTTTAAATATATATTTATATTAACCGGATCGCCTTTGAAATCCAAATAAGTAAATATGGTAAAGAAAAGCCAGTTCTTTTAAGATAGCTCATATAATAACAATAATAATTGCCTTTTAATTAATGTTAAAACTCTTAATTAATGGGGTTCGGTGGAAGAGTGGTCTAAACCATTGGTTTTCGCCCGCAACGACCCGGGATCGAATCTCGCATTGGGCACTTTTTTCTGATTAAAGAAAAAAAAATGTTCCAATGGCCCCCGAATCTTGCAAAATTCCAAACCCACCAGTGAGTGCAAGTAACCAAAACGGGGCTTTGGCAAATTTGTAAGTTCATAGTCGAACTGCTTTTCACATTTGTAGATATGTGTTGCACTTACAGTAAAAGCAGTCGCCAACTTCTACCCACCATGATTATCATGGCCTGTACCACGTGTAATTGAGATAGCAAAAAAAATAATAATTAAAATCTTAACCGACGATTTTAATACGGAGAAGCAAAACATTTATTGTCTTAGAATGAAGTCAAGCCTTTTATATTGTTTTCTGTTGATAATTTACAATTTATGCGGATTTCTAAATATGAAAATAATAGAATTATTATTGTTTGACCAGTGACTCTCTTGTTGCTCTTTGTTACTTTGTAAATAAATAGATGTCGTTTGTTAGTTGCTGTGTGCACTCTTCCTTTTAGTGTAAGGTTATTGTCTTTGTGTCTGAACTCCTTGTTAAATAAAACCCTTCAGGGATCAATTCCTTCCTCTTTTTAAAAACATTTCCCAATTTCCGTTTAGTGATTATCAAAATTCGCCTTGGATAGAAGAGTGAAAGAGAGAAGCCGCCGGGAACAACTTTAGCTCCAACGTCCAGACTAGTACAGTAGCGTTTAATAAATGTTGCAGCTTTCTCGATGGATCTTCATCAATCACGTGAACTCAGCGCTTTCTTCTACTATAAATATAATGTTTATCTTCTCTCTTAGTTTATCTCTTGAGATGGTATAAATATTCTAAGGTTATATGATAAAACACAATTTGGATTATAGTTTTTTATTCTTTTGTCTGATGATGGTAATAATGCTCTTACCGAAACGTCACACACCATTAATTTATTTGGATTTGGTCTTATTTTCTTTTATCTATATTCTGAGGTTATAATTAATAATATTTCTTATTTTAGCATATTGGTATGGAATTTATAAACCCAATAATTTTAAGTCCGAATAGATTCATCTCAAGTCGCACTATCACAACCTCCCATAAGCGATCCATATTATAAACAAATACCTTTATGAAATAAACGATGAACATCAAAATGATACCTCCATAAAGAAACCATAGGCAGGAGACTAGGGTTACCCATAATACATTAGCGGGTTATCTTTTATAAGGAATTTAAACTATTTTTGACGTGTAGGATTCTGGCGAAATCACTTGGAGGTTCACCACTGATGTCTCAGATCCTATCAATAAATTTTGAATTGCACTAAGGGCAGTAAAAAAGTGTTTTATCCGGAAAAGAATTATACGCGTCAATAAGTTTAAATTTACTTTATTGCTTAAATTGCTTTATAGACGGACTCCCATGAGAGAATTTAACCGATATATCCACAAAGAAATATAGCTTCTTAACAATAGATGTGGTGTTTTTAAATGTAGTTTAGATTGATAAAGAGGTCCCAGGGGCAATGGCACAATCAGAAGAAAGTATTAATAACCTACAAGGTGTAGGCTGGGGAGGGGGGGGGGGGGAAGAGAGCAAAGGTCGGAATGACGTTGAGATGGCGTCGGTGAATCCTGCTGGGAGATTTAATATGATTTACGTATATAGTTGTCTGCCTCAGGAATACACTGTATAATAAAACCAGAGTGCAAGAACTCCGAGATGCCAAGTTTAATGATCTTCTGAAAGAGGCAAGGATATTGTATTAGCGAACGTAGACTGATTAGGCTTAATCAATTGAATTTTTAAAACCTTTTCTTTTTTTATTTTTGAAACTCTTTTTGTATAAACTGCTGTAACGTAGAAAATTAGGAAAGACAGACTTAAGGATGACACGGCAATTTATTTAAGGGGGAATCACAAACTAAAATAGATAAAATACAAGAGAAGCAATGCGAGGAAGTGTTCATACAGAGTATTAAAATATATAAACATCAAAATTACCAATCTGTTAATAAAATAATAATACTTTGCTACTATATATAATCCCTTGCACCACATCATTTGACAAGGTATCGTGGTATGTGGTAGGTAACTTTACTCTATCAATATTTTATTAACTTAAGCTGTCGGTCTTTGGAATCTCTTTACATAAATAATAGGTGACTTGTAGCGGACGCTAGAGATATAAACTGTAAACTTGTAAATAGGTAAATTCACGAATATCTAATTAGGTAAATAGTTTTGTAATAATTATTTAAGAATTATATCCTTTACCAATTATTGCTGACTTTATAATTTATTCTATCTATTTATCAATTATATTTGTTTTTAATTCTGCATAGAATATGCATTTAATTTAATGCATTTAAAATAATAACAAAGAATATTTAGGGTTGATTATTTGAATGTAAAATATATTAAATAATTTTAAAAGTAACAACCTTTAAATAAATATATTTATTTGAAATATCAAGAGTATTTATAAATTATCTAATTATATATGTAAAATGCTAATCATCATCAATATAAAAAAGTGGAATAATAAAAAGTTGCTAGAAGTCTTTGTGTTTTTGATTCTTTAAAATCTATAAATATTAAAAATAAAAGATTGCTGTGTCTAAATAACTACTTGTTACTTGTTGAAATTTTAATTCTGATTAAAGTTACTTTTGGCAAAAATGACGCAATATACTATCACTTAGCAATTACTCTCTATAGAAAGTCTCTAAGACTGGAAACCTTCAGTAAATAAAATATTAATTTAAGAAACCTTTCCTCCTGGATGCCCTTTTCCAAATGAACTTCACTCTCTCTTTAATATCCCCATCCTTTCGTAGATAATTATCGTTGAATGCTTCAATGTAATATACACTGTAATAAATGACTTCATAATTTAAGACATCTAATAGAAGAGATGGAACAATATAGGCATTTAGAACTGAAAACTGAGTAGTTAACTTCTGGAAAGGGACATGTTCTATCATTTTGTCTCTTTGCCACATCCAGTTTGAGACTTCCCCAAGAACACATCTCCAGCGAGCATGACCAACTGAGATAGCTGACGAGAGCTGGTAGACAGAGATAAAGGTCTGTTGCATTGCTCTGTTTAAAACTTGAATTCCAGTGACGTTGTATAAACACAATAAGATATTGGCTTACTTATAGATGACCTTCCATTGATAGATTCTGAAATGACCTTTTACCCGACCTAACTCAGAAATAACTACAAGGCAATAACGCGCCATCTATATATAAGAAGTTGTAGGATTGAAATATATAAAGAGAAAAGAAACAACGGTTGAAGTAACGGCCGTTGGAGCAAGCCTAGATGTTTACCGCTGAGTGGCCAGAGTCTCTGATGACGTCTCGCGCGCATGCGTAGTCAGGTTGACGCTCGCGGTTGCCGATGCCGTCCACAGCCCCCTGTGTGTAGTGGAGCTTTGTCAAAGTGTAGTCGCCACAAAGTAAAACTATTAAACACGAATTTTTATTCTTCCAATAAAATAGTTTTTCGTGCAATGGACAGTCGAAAGTGTTTTTTATTACAGTGTTTATTACGCATATATAGATGGCGTGCTATAACCTTATCATTAATTTATGCCTAATGGAATTTTTCTTATTGTTTGCGAAAGAGCATATTTCGAAATGAAAATATTTCTATGCAATTCTACTGCCTAAAATTATGGATCCATAGATTGTTTTTACTCTATAACTAAAATTACATCCTACAGTATCGGGTATATAGGAAGAATCCTTCAATACAGTATAATACAGCTCTAAAAAAGCGGTATAGGTCATTAAATTGGGGAAACTGCTGGGAAGGTGAATAACAGATGATCATTCCCTCCTACTATTAACAATCCTAATATGGACATTAGAAAGTTTGTTTTATCTGAAAATTGAACATTCGTGTTTAATAGTTTAATTTCTTATAACTAAATTCCACTGAGAGATCATCTCTAGGAGAGACCAAATTTATAAATGTTCTTTGGCATTCTATCACAAGAGATTCTAGTCTGCACTATATCTGCACTGTATAAGTCTTTGTAGGTTTTCAACGGAGCTGTTTTTTAAATAAGGCTTTCCAAAGAGCACAGTAATCTAGACACGCGGGAGTTAGAATGCTGGACAGTTATAATTATATTTAAAAGGTTAAAAACGATGTATTTAAAGTTGGAATACTATATCCACTAACAACCTTGAAATTCTCATATGTCTCTCTAAAATACAATAACACATTGTAGGTTATAATAGAACCATCCGTAAGAAAATATATTCTCCTGATCTCTTCTGGAGGTAGTCTCTTGATTGGGATTGATTTAGTTCAGTTCAAGTATTTTTAAAACTCACAAAAGTAAGTCGCTTAGGAAGGTTCCCAGACGGGTCGCTCACGAGAGGTTTCACTATGATATTTTAAAATAGATAACAAAGCCAGGATTCCAGAGTAAAGTTGGGGAAAGAGGAGTGGATTCCATGTGTGAGACGCCAAAAACGGCATTCCAGCGTGGGGGGAGGACAACGGGCAGTCTGGTCACATCTGCGGCAAGTAGAAGACGTGGGGAGTTGTCTCTGGGGAATGTGACCGTGTGGATGATCCTGCAAGACGGTTCGAGGAGAGACTAACATCGGAGCGGTCTACAAGGCGGTGTAGTCCATGTTGGACATGTATAGTGTGAAGCGGAACGTTTCACAAGAGTGACATCCACGGCGTCAAGGATTCTTCAAACTAGGAGGTTGAAGGCAAGTCTCCAATGATTGTATTCCTTCTGTTTAGTGCCTGTATAATAAAGCGCAAACTTTTGCTGCATCCTTACGAATTCCCGTGTGCTATATTTGTGGCATACTGATTAGAAAAAGAATACAAACAGCCTTTGGATACGACGTAACAGTGTAAACAGAAGTCTAATTAAAGAAGATAAATTATAAAGAAGTTATACAGCAATCATTTAAAGAAAGCCATTAAAAGTGATCTAGACCAAAAATCTGTATATCTACTAAATTAAATAGCCAGATTCCGAAAGAACTTGATTAAGAGGGTGAAATCCCTCTGTGTAGAGCTCAGAGCGTATTTAAAGAGAACGACCGAAAAAGAACGGACAAGATTTCAGCAAGTTTCTCCAATAACGATCCACGGCTCAGTGATCTGCGACTCCATTAATTACTGGAGCTCCAATCGAGGAGAACTTTTCTTTAAATTCTTCCTCCATTTCTGTCAGGAGTGTCGGCGATAATGGTAAGAGTTAAATTGACTTTTTTTGTCATTTAACTTATTAAAAAAAAAAAGAAAATATATATCTCCCCTGGTCGCTTGACCGTTAGTTTCTGATGAATTGCGCCATCTGTCGGAATAAATATCAACCAAAGAGAAAGGATATTTAGAAAATATTCCAAAATATATTTAAAAAAAACACACACACAACTGATTAGTTGATATTTATTCTGATAGAAGGCGCGCAAACCATCAGCAACTTTCAGTTTCACATTCAGAAGAAATTCCTTTTTAACCTTTTTAATCCAATGCTATCAGCACAATTTTACTTTTGTTCTATGAAATGAACACGCAGGATCGGTAAGGATCTCTCTTCGACTCTTTTATTTTTAGTCAGCTTCGTGGATTCATGGAGAACAAAGTAGATAACAGTTAGAGAACAGCATCCAACAGCCGCCGTAAACAACAGGAAGGATAACTTCACTCCTAGCCACACACAGATGGGCTTCTTCCTTCTTGACTGGTCCATCCACTACTCTCAGCTATTCTTGGGGGTCAATACATGTAGTCGAACTGACTCTGCTTACCACCACAATGATGTTGAATCTTTCTTTCGGGCAATTTCGCAACAATTTGAATGAATATCAACAAAACTGTTCGTCTTCTATATATTTCCGACGTACATACATAGAGAACAAAGTAGGCCACATGCAGAAAGGATCACCCAACAGCCGCCGTCAACAACAGGGAGGCGGACTCCACCTCTTGCCACACACAGATGGGATTCTCTCTTCCTGGCTAACGCCCCCCTCAGCTATTCTTGGCGTAAACACATGTAGCCGAATTGACCCTGCTTACCACCAGGGCGATGTCGAAATTTTCTTTCGGTGGAATTGTCGCACCAATTTGATTTAATATCCACAACACCTTTCGTCTTTTATATATTTCAAACGGTTCGGCCAACATTATAAGCTTAAGAAAAAAATACATCTCCTAATCGTCAAACTAAAATTTGCTGATGGCTTGCGCCATCTGTCATCATATATCATCATTAATAATATCAGAAACCTTTGGTTGCACAATCAGTAGATGCTCTTTTATTTATTTATTTATCCCCCTAATCCGAGTACAATTTCACTTTTGTACTATTTTTTTCACATTTCACAAGATTGGTTTTCCTTGAAAAAGCAGATCGTTCAAAAATCGGAAATAAAGATAGGTTATAGTGACCAAATAATCGTATTTACCAGAAAAAGATCCCCAGGTATACAGAGGGAACGGAGTAAACCAAGTTTAAATTATATGACAGATTTTTTCCTAAAAAAAAAAAAGTGCCCAATGCGGGATTCAATCCAGTAACTGTTCAAAAACGACCGTTTTCACTATTCGCCATTTACCAATCCCCTAATATTTTGTAAATGTAAGAAGGTATAGTTTGGTATCAGGCGGCCTTTTATTAATTAAATATGTTATCTTGTAGAAGGGCAAAGATTCCCGAAAGCTTGAGACGGTTTTAAAATAAAGAGAAACTCATCTCCGGAAACCTTTTAAAATTGTTTATTTAATGTAAGAAATACTTAAACACGATTATCGTAAACATAAGGATATGGATTTTAGCGCTGTGCCTAATACAGTTATTTTTGATCTGGAAGCATTTATTTGAGTCTATTCTTAACGGTATATTTTTGCTTTCTTTAGTTTGGGATCAATAGCCTTCCGGCAAAATACCCATCTCTTTCATTTCATTCTATAACTTATAGGAAATATTAGTTATCTGGTATATTTATTTGATCATTATATAAATATATAGCCGAAGCAGAAATAATCGTAAAATAATTTTATAAGCTAACTTCAATATAACTTCAAAGAAGGCCAAATTGGATTGATGTACGTTACTTTAATATTTAGTTTGTAGCAATTTGTGATATACTCACTTTAGACACATTTTCTCACTTCTCTTCTTTCTAGAAATTATTTTTTGAAACCACCACAATCTAAAAATGTTATTCATTATGAAATTGTGAAAAACGTTTAAAAATACAAAATTGTTTCTCACAATAAGTTTTATATTTTAAAATGCTAGCTTTCAAACGATAATCGCTCTTTTTTTCAACAGGCTTAATAAAAAGCATAGACTATATTTTGCAAGAAATATTTACAAATATATACGCGCGCAGCGTGGATATTTACAACTGCAGTTTTTTTTATTTCATATATATAAATTTTATAATTTTTTGATAAAAAAAAAAAGCTTATTTTAGTTTTAAAAATTGATTTTCGTCTCTAATAATTTGTGGGCATTACGAAAGTAGATATAGTAACTTAGGGTATAAATTAAAAGTAACTTAACAGAGAAAACGTGTATAGTAAAAAAAAACAAACAATAAAAATCAAAAGAAATAGTAAATTAAAATCACACGATTAATAAAACAAAACCAATACTTATATTTTATTGCAGCGCTGATAAGGAGCGGACCGGGGTTACATAGGTATGCGAGGAGATCACCAGACAAGCACACACAGATAACGTTTTAAGCGTCTCCACATAATCTCTCTGGAAGAGTCTCTTGCATTCCCTATCAACCCTCTAATATACAAACACTAGCCGAATGACCCGGGCAACGCCCGTGTTTTACCCGATTGAATGTTTTGATTCAAATACTATTTGTTACAATTATAATTTGGTGCCTTAAATAAATGCATATGTTAGTTAATAACTATAGCCTATGTGCTTTATCTGTCTATGTACTGTTGGCTTCCGTAGGCGTCTCTTACTGGGAAAAAGAAAGAGAGGATTCAATTTGGTTATTAACTAATATATGCATTTATTTGGGGGGTCCGCTCCAACACAATAGTTACAGAAATGGGGGGGGGGGGGGGGGGGGCAAAGGTGGCGTGATCGTAGCCGACCAATAGGAGGGCGCCATTCCAAAAAAAAAAAGCAAACCGTGACAGAGGCCAGGAATGACGCTCGTAACTGTATATAGAATGGCCACATTCGTTCAATGAGAAGGCATGGTAGATCAGTTCATTTATAAGGTTGTCCCAAAAGTTCGTGTTTTTCTTTAAAGGTTGTTTTTCTTATTACTTGGCCAATAATATGATTACGACGAAAACATAATACAATTTCGTAAAGATAGAGGCTACCTGGCCGGCATTCAATTTCTTTAAAAAAACAGACACTTCGGCCAATAAAGGTTTTCATTTTCACTGGCCGAAGGGTCTATTCTTTAAAAAAACATAATACAATTACTTTATACATAATACAAAGACAGTATACATAACGGCGAATAATTATGGTATTTCAAGTTTTTGCAAGTGTTTACGAACTCTTGGAACAACCTTGCAGAAATATAACCTATATCCTTCCACACACCTGAATATCCTAAAACTGCTGATGTTTGTCAAATAATTTAACAAACAAGCCTATCAACTCCATAAATGCGATGACCGTGTTTGATGCACGATTTCAACTCATAAAATGTTGCGATTTGAAACTTTCTTCTCTTTAGAAATTGTTCTTCTTTTTAAAGGAGAAAGAAATAAAAATGTTTAGTTCCTTGTCTAAAACCTCCTCTTCATTATAAGCAACAACGGTAAAAATTCAAAATAATAATTATATATCTGTTATTATATAGTTATTTGTTTTAAATATCATCATGCATATTTTCTTCATATCTCTATATATTGTGCCAAGAATTGCAAATACACTTATAGAGAAAACCTAATGAAATTTTACCTTTTAGCATATACGCGTATATCAGGATTCAGACATTAACTCTGAAAGCTATTTGATACACAGTAACCTTTATTAAATACTAGCCGAATGACACGGGCAACACCCGTGTTTTACCCGATTGAATGTTTTGATTCAAATACTATTTGTTACAATTATAAATTGGCGCCTTAAATAAATGCATATGTTAGTTAATAACTATAGCCTATGTGCTTTATCTGTCTATGTACTGTTGGCTTCCGTAGGCGTCTCTTACTGGGAAAAAGAAAGAGAGGATTCCATTTGGTTATTATCTAATATATGCATTTATTTAGGGAGCGACCCGCTCCAACACAATAGTTACAAAGACGAAATAGCGAGTGGGGGGGGCAAAGGTGGCGTGACCGTAGCCAACCAATAGGAGGGCGCCATTCCAAAAAAAAAAGCAAACGGTGACAGAGATGAAAACTGATGACTGATTGATTAGGAGATGAGGAATGACGCTCGTACCTGTATTATATATGTTCTCCTGTAGAAGGTCAAAGATTCCCGAAGCCTTGAGACGATTTTAAAATAAAAAGAAACTCAAATCCGGAAACCTTTTTTAATTGTTTAATTAATGTAAGGAATACTTAAACACGATTATCGTAAACATAAGGATATGGATTTTAGCGCTGTGCCTAATACAGTTATTTTTGAACTGGAGGCATTTATTTGAGTCTATTCTTAACGGTAGATATTTGCTTTCTTCAGTTTGGGATCAATAGCCTTCCGGCAAAATACCCATCTCTTTCATTTTATTCTATAACTTATAGGAAATATTAGTTATCTGGTATATTTATTTGATCATTATATAAATATATATACGCCGAAACAGAAATAATCGTAAAATAATTTTATAAGCTAACTCCAATCTAACTTCAAAGAAGGCCAAATTGGATTGATGTACGTTACTTTAATGTTTAATTTGTAGCAATTTGTGATATACTCACTTTAGACACATTTTCTCACTTCTCTTCTTTCTAGAAATTATTTTTTGAAACCACCACAATCTAAAAATTTTATTCATTATGAAATTGTGAAAAACGTTTAAAAATACAAAATTGTTTTTCACAATAGGTTTTTTTTAATTTTAAAATGCTAGCTTTCAGACGATAATCGCTCTTTTTTCAACAGGCTTAATAAAAAGCATAGACTATATTTTACAAGAAATATTTACAAATATACACGCGCGCAGCGTGGATATTTACATTTTTTTCATATATATAAATTTTATAATTTTTTGATTAAAAAAATGCTTATTTTAGTTTTAAAAATTGATTTTCGTCTATAATAATTTGATGGGCATATTACGATAGTAGATATAGTAACTTCAGTTTATATAGATTTCGTGATATTATTGCCAACTTTAACATGACAAAATTTACTTTTAACTGTTTACACAAGCACAAAAGATATTAGGGTATAAATTTAAAAGTAACTTAACAGAGAAAACGCGTATAGTAAAAAAAAAACAATAAAAATAAAAAGAAATAGTAAATAAAAATCACACGATTAATAAAACAAAACCAATACTTATCTTTTATTGCAGCGCTGATAAGAAGCGGACAGGGGTTACATAGGTATGCGAGGAGATCACCATACAGGCATACAGAGAACGCTTTAAGAGTCTCCACATAATCTCTCTGGCAAAGTCTCTTGCATTCCCTATCAACCCTCTTATATACAAACACTAGCCGAATGACCCGGGCAACGCCCGTGTTTTACCCGATTGAATGTTTTGATTCAAATACTATTTGTTGCAATTATAATTTGGCGCCTTAAATAAATGCATATGTTAGTTAATAACTATAGCCTATGTGCTTTATCTGTCTATGTACTGTTGGCTTCCGTAGGCGTCTCTTACTGGGAAAAAGAAAGAGAGGGTTCCATTTAGCTATTAACTAATATATGCATTTATTTATGGAGCGACCCGCTCCAACACAATAGTTACAGAAATGGGGGGGGGGGGGGGGGGGGGCATGAATGACGCTCGTAACTGTATATAGAATGGCCACATTCGTTCAATGAGAAGGCATGGTAGATCAGTTCATTTATAAGGTTGTCCCAAAAGTTCGTGTTTTTCTTTAAAGGTTGTTTTTCTTATTACTTGGCCAATAATATGATTACGACGAAAACATAATAAAATTTCGTAAAGATAGAGGCTGCCTGGCCGGCATTCAATTTCTTTAAAAAAACAGACACTTCGGCCAATAAAGGTTTTTATTTTCACTGGCCGAAGTGTCTATTCTTAAAAAAAAAAACATAATTCAATTACTTTATACATAATACAAAGACATTATACATAACGGCGAATAATTATGGTATTTCAAATTTTTGCAAGTGTTTACGAACTCTTGGAACAACCTTGTAAAAAATAAACTATTTCCTTCCACATACCTGAATATCCTAAAACTGCTAATGTTTGTCAAATAATTTAACAAACAAGCCTATCAACTCCATAAATGCGATAACCGTGTTTGATGCACGATTTCAACTCATAAAATGTTGCGATTTGAAACTTTCTTCTCTTTAGAAATTGTTCTGCTTTTCAAAGGAGAAATAAATAAAAATGTTTAGTTCCTTGTCTAAAACCTCCTCTTCATTATAAGCAACAACGGTCAAAATTCAAAATAATAATAATATATCTGTTATTATTCAGTTATTTGTTTTAAATATCATCATGCATATATTCTTTATATCTCTTTATATTGTGCCAATAAATGCAAATACACTAATAGAGAAAACCTAAGTATATTTTGCCTTTTAGCATATATATCAGGATTCAGACAATAACTCTGAAAGCTATTTGATACACAGTAACCTTTATTGAATATACACACGAGATACCCAAGTGTTAACAAAATTATAAACGAGTCACATATAGAACAAAAGTGATTTTGAATTGAAAAAACTAAAATATAATTATAATGATAATTATTGATATAATCAATCAATACTATAACGATAATAAAACTTTTACAAATAACATTTTTTTCACGTCTTGATAAATTCTCCATAGACAACAAAATCAATCTTCTGGATGTTTACAGATTATTGACCGCCAGTCTATATAACTATCGGTTACTGGTATACAAGGTATAAGTCCCCATGATAGGTAAAAAGAGCTGCTGTCATTGGTTGGCTTTCCGGTAGCACCACATGACAATCAAACTTGTCCACCCCCCCCCCCCCCTCAAACATATCCATGAATTTATAGTCTCTATGACCTTGTTTAAATGTACAATATTGTAAGATATAAACTCAAAAGGAGCTTCTTGTGTAGAACATGTTTATTTCGCTAGATTTCGAACGATACCGTTCTTTAACGGGCGTAAAGACAAGGTGTGATGTAAGATGCGAGCAATTATATATCTTGACTCTCAATGTGCGTCTATATAATTGCACGCATCTAAAAAAATACCTTGTCTTTACGCCCGTTAAAGAACGATGCCGTTCGAAAGCTATCGAAATAAACATGTTCTATAGAAGAAGCTCCTTTTGAGTTTATAATCTTACAATATAGTTATGGTAATGTTAATGTCTACATAAATGTACAATGGAATTATTTTAAAAACATATAAGTTTATTCCATTATACAAATGTACAAAATAATCACCTACATGGAATTTGAAATTGAAAGAAAATTCCAAATTTTAATTTCCTTGCCTCAAGGCAAAACCTTTTGACAGCTTAATTAGTATTTTCTATATATTTCTCGATATGGGGAAACAAGGAAACACATTTAACATCAAAAGAGAAAACCAAATTGTCATACATAGAGTGGCTACGTAGATTCAAACATTTCCTTCTTTAATTTCAAAGTACTTTAGTAACTTCAGGGCCCAACACTGAATAACGAAAAATATTTTCCTTATGTTACCTACGCTCTATAGACTTCTCATTTGTCGAAAACGGCTAAGTGCGCCTGTCTAGGGGGTGGGGGGAACTACACAATAATTTCAGAAATATCATGACATACTTTTTATATTTAGTTTAAAATCAATGCTCGTACTATATTTTGATATATTTTCACTGCCCTCAAAACTTATATCTGCAGTTTTCTTTCAAATACCTACACCAAGAAATTACCTAAAAGTGGAAGCTATCTGAACAAAACACTCAAATACAGTATTACCCGGTAGATTAAACTGGCGAAAACGCTGGAAAGACTCACCACCGATGAGTTAGGCCCTCCTAATAGTTTTATAAATTGCCGTGACCAAGAGAAAGGAAGTAAAAACGTATTTTATTTGAAAGAAACACATTATCGCTCAAATAGTTTCTACTTCTAAATATAGATGGCACGCTTTGTTGCCTTATTCTATATACAGTTACGAGCGTCATCAATTCTTAATCTCTGTCACCGTTTGCTTTTTTTTTTTTTGAATGGCGCTCTCCTATTGGTTGGCTACGATCACGCCACCTTTGCCCCCCCACTCGCTTTGTTGTTTTTGTAACTATTGTGTTGGAGCGGGTCGCTCCTTAAATAAATGCATATATTAGTTAATAACTAAATGGAATCCTCTCTTTCTTTTACCCAGTAAGAGACGCCTACGGAAGCCAACAGTACATAGACAGATAAAGCACATAGGCTATAGTTATTAACTAACATATGCATTTATTTAAGGCGCCAAATTATAATATTGTAACAAATAGTATTTGAATAAAAACATTCAATCGGGTAAAACACGGGCGTTGCCCGGGTCACTCGGCTAGTAAAGAATATATTTACCAGACATCTCGAAGGATTTCTCAAGACCTAATATATTTCCAATTCTATTAAAAAGACAAAATTTCTTAATTGATTTGAACACTCCAGAAATTTTGAAAAAAAAATCCTTGATATTTTGAAACCTTTTTATAAACCTTGTTTTAAATAGACAGAAAACACAAAATAAAATTTCAAAGGTAAAAGTGTTACATTATTTTATTTTATAAATTGTCAAAACCCCATTAAACATTTCCTTCCCGCACGAGGAGAATCCTAATCAAGTCAAACTACAAAAAGCCATTGTGGCATTATTTTGTTTAGAACAATGAAGAAAATCCATTGTTAAAATACCTATACGTTGTGAAAGAGAATTATTTTGATTTTAATTTTTAAAATATTTATAAAATGTCAATGCGTGTATATATATTTTTTCATAGTATTTATTCATATTGTATTTCATGAAATATCATTTTTTATTTTATAATTCTTTTGATATATATAAGATTGTCACAAAAGTTCGTGTTTTTCCTAAAACGTTGTTTTTATTATTATTTGACGAATACATAATATATTACAAAATACAATTACTTTATACATTATACAAGAACATTATACATAACGGCGAATTTCAAATTTTCGCAACTGTTCAGGTACTTTTGGGACAACTTTGGTTTTCTTTCCTCTATATTTCTAAAATTTGCAAAAATATGTATATTGAAATAACATTTAATAAAAATAATATTCACATATAAATTGAAACGCTTATTTATCTCCTTGCAAGTTTTAAAATTCATTTTGAAAACATAACATTGAGAAGTTTCAAACAAACAAAAGTTTGCAGAAGGATGGCATTTATGTATCAAAAAGTGCCTCCTATTTTTAAAATGCTTTAAAATACATTTGTGTTTATCAACCCACTACAAACTTAATAATGGCGAAAAAAAATGTACAACAACATTTAAAGTTGGATTTTGCTTAAATTTGCCAAAGCTGGTGTTGTGGCTCATTCATTAGCATCACCTACACGTTTTGTATTGGCGCGATTAAAAAATATTATCGTTTGCATTGTTTTAATGTATCTTAGATTTTTAGATGGTTAAAGTGCTCGTTGTTAGGGGATATGCCTTCTTTGATTTTAATATATATCATTAATAGACATGTGCCTTGAACCACTCCAACGATATTTTTAGATAGCAAAGTGTCATATTTTAGAATGAATATGAACTAAACTTTGAATTTAGATTATTCTAATATATTTGAACAAACCGTTTTCTTTTTTAATGAAAGAAAAAACAGGTTTTCGTTTCTGGCAATTGGCTCTCGTCAGACAGAAGGGTGTACTTCAAAGCCTAAACAGGCTGGTCCTGGATACTTATTGAAAATCTGCGTAATTACGCGTAAAGGTTTATGTAAATAACTTGGAAAAGTAATCAAAAAGAGAATAATATATATATGAAACAGTAAAATTAATAAATAGACATATTTGACTGCTCAAATGAGTAATTTAGATTCAAGAGTTTGCAAAAAAATCGCGCGTAAGAAAGCCGTTCAGTGATAGCTTTTCTTGATTTACTAAAAAAAGGACCCTGATTCAAAATTCTGAAATAAACCTAAATCAAGGTTTAGTCCATATTTAACCCAATAGATGGCATACTTCCATATGAATTTCTTATTAAAGTGGTTCGAATATATTAATTTATTCATATATATGTAAAATTGTAAACCCAAACGAATTTTAAATAGAATTTTTTTATTTTGAAACTTGGATTATGCAATCGAATATCCGATAGGTCTCTTAAATGGAGAATGAACTGTAGAGATATCGGTCTCTAATGAAGTACATCTCTGGGAATGTCACTAAATGCCACAGATGGTAGTCCTAAACATGTGACAGGTCCATATGTCCTGGGGAAGACATTTGTCTTGTCGAGTAGATAATTGGATCATTTCTCGTGACATCTCGCTCCACAATTAATGCTCCACTAAACAACCTTCACCAGTCCCGGTATTAATAGAAGTCATCTGGTTTGGATAGACTGAGATTATATTTCCATGTATTCAATTTTTCTTCAGGGGATAGGTGGTACGACTCTCTTGTCTGCTATTGACAACGAGGACCCGGGATCGAATCCCGGAACTTTTTTCTGAAGAAAAATATGGCATTCGATTATTCTACAACTTCAATCCCACCATTATGTGCAAATAGCCAAACAAGGCTCAAACATGCTATAGATACAAGAGTCATATTGCTATATACATAGGTAGACATGTGGTGTATTTAGAGTAAAAGACTATGTTAGCTACATATTACTATTTCTTGTACCTTGTCTCTGTCATATATAGTGTATATATAGTGTCCATCAAGTCGAGTTCGACCTTTTGTGACTATATGAACAAATATTCTCCATTATGGTCTATTAGTGACTATCACACTCGGCTCATCTAGTGACCTTCCGGTAGCTTCCTTGACACCTTCCAGCCAACCCATTGGAGTTATTGCTCTCTTTATTCGATTTGTCCCAACATCAAAATCGTTTCTATCCATTTATATAGTAAACTAAACTAATATAACCATATGTATCATCTCTAAGTGTTCAATCATGCGACTTTAGAGTGAGGCAGAAAGAGAATGGATGGGAGCGAAAGTAGGTCTTGAGATAACGATAAAGCCAAGCTACACTTCCTACAGACTCTACGTAAGGCCAATAGCATCACCCTAAGGACAATGGCCATTTTCGCCTGAGAGTATAATATAGACGGATTCTGGACAAATAAGTTCAGTTCTCGCTGACGCGTTCTTGATGTCAGATATATCTCTGAAACCATCAATACTGACAGCTATCGGGAAAGCCCTTGATGTATGCCTTAACCAACAATCCCTGCATCAAGCAGAAGGAATTTTAATATTCAGTGACTCCAGATCCGCTCTAGAAGCAATTCAGAAGGGCAATACCAAAATCACACAAAAAATACACTCATTACTTACCCAACTGGAACCATTGGAGAAGAGCTGATTTCTACAATGGATTCCTGCCCATGTTGGGATCGGGGGTAATGAAATGGCAGATGAATTGGCGAAGGAAGCCAGAGAGTTGAGCCAAAGGAAAGAACAAATGTCATTATTTGACGCTGATGATTTGGCAAAATACAAGATAATTAAAAAAAATAAAGAAAAGAAAAAATATGCGAAATAAACTCTGAGAGAAAAATGACAAAAATTATAACAAGACTCAGAACAAAACACTATAAAGGAATCACAATACATCCAGATGGCACAATAACCTATAGGACATGCAACAACTGTCCTGGTGTGGAACTAACACCTACCCACATATTCTCATGCCCAGCAATGGACGCAGCCTTGCAGAAAATTGACATGGACTCAGAGCAGAAGCTTTACACACCCAAAGATAGTGGAAATTGCTGCTGTTGTGATAGAGATGCATGGGGACATCTGAGGCTCTTTATTGGACACGACAACAAAAAAAAAACCATCAATATCGTCACATGTGGTAACCAGCCAGGATTCGACCTCTGCTCTTCAAAGGACTAAATTTCCTTTTCCCTTATTTATTATTCATTTCATTATATGAATTATATGTCAGCTTCATTAATTAGTGCGGATTATGCAGTTTATAGTTGTATTGACAATATGACAATTAATTAATTTAATCGCCAAATATCTCTGTCTCCCCGCCCACGATATCACAAGTTAACTTGGTCCTCCCATCTTTCTTTGTGGCCTTCCACGACCTCGACCGCACCACAAGATACCAAAAGTAATTAAAATAAATAAAATGTATTCTTGATACCTAGAATAAAATATATTATTTATTATCAGCATATTTAAAACTTACTTTGTTAATACCTAAAATAAAACAAAATACATAGGGTGTGAATTAATGTATATCAATTTATTTTCAATCAAGTTCCTGAGAAAAAATATTTGATTCTGATTCAAATATTCAATATATCCAAGCGATCACAAACATGATCTTGGCCGAAAGATGTTTGTTGAATTTCTATTGTATATTGTAGATATCTTTTATTTATTTATTTATTTCAACACACAAACGCGATATCCCGGCTAGGGATAATTGCATCGATTTACATTTTTTAAACAGAAACAGTTATAAAATTTTTACAAAAAAAAAAACACATCAGTAGAAGAAGGCAATGAAGAAGGAGGAGGAAGAAAGCGCTATCTAACAATGCGGTATATCAGTAGTTAAGCAACGTTGATGGGAAGATTTAGAGGAGAATAGCATCTGGTGAGAAATGAAGCCGCACACAGTCGGTACCATCAGTCAAGATAAAATGGTCAATATAGATTCCATCAGACACTGTCAACGTATTACATATAAATCTGCTGATATCTCACTATTTCATTTACAGACGGGCGCCATATATATACAAAATTATAAACTATTTTATCGTTAACTTTAACTAATTGACAGGCACTTCTTCCTTTATACACAGTTATTTCTAGTTTTTTTTATCTTTCTCATTGTTAACATCTTATGACTATTCTATTCGCGGCCTAAATTTATTGTATATATATGGAAGCAATGGTCGCCTCTCCCGTCAAAATAAACGTCAGAATCTGACGCCATCTATTGACCGTCGCCGCAACTAGCGGCATCGGGTCGGTGACAAAGCCACAACACCAACGTTGGCAAACTGATAAACGTCCACCTAGAGACCATGGTTTCGGGCTAATGGCCCTCGTCAGTCTAGGGCGGACTTTATTCCATGAGATCCACACGGGATCTAATGGAATCTTCACAATCTACCAAAGAGGTGTTTTGCTGGCAATGTGGCTGGGCCAAATCTATTGGCGTCAGATGGCGTCAGATTCTGACGTTTATTTTGACGGGAGAGGCGACCATTGCTTCCATGGATTAATTTCCTCCCGGCAAATTTTCCATATATATATATGTATAGACAAATGTGAAGGCATACATGTATGACAGCGCAGGTGTCCCTAGGGGGACATAGCGCTTTAAATTGAAATAAAATAAAATAAATAAAATAATCGTGAATGTTTCCATTTGAAACAGTTTCTTACTGCACTTAGTGCATTAGGGAAATTATTGGAAACGCGTAGCTCATCAATGGTTAATCCTTCCAGCAGGTTCGCCATTTTAATCTACCATATCACTCTAATATTGTATTTGACTGCTTAGCTTCTATATCCATCAATAAAGTGGAATTTATAAGCAGAACAGTCAAATACTATATGCTATAACGGCAGTGGGAAATTGTTAATTTTAAATAAAAGCATACGCACACTAAAATGATTTAAATTTGTTATAACCATTTTGATTATAAAATCTTTCCGTACATTCCTATATCCGTATACAGGGTGATCCAAAAGTCCCGCACAACTTTAAAAATTAATAACTCCGCGAATATTCGCGCTAGAGCAATGCGGTAAACACCATTGTGTTCAGGATGCAATGGGATTTTTTATGGCAAATAATGTAAAATTCGAAATTGATTTTAGTTACAATTTTATTCGCCAGATGGCGCTCTACCAGAATCAGATATTCAGCGGCCAAATTGTTTGATAAATTGAAAAATATAACTGATCGACACGTATTTTTCCTTTTTGAATACCAGGAAAGAACCCTAATAATATCAAATAACAAATTAATAAAACACCACTTCGCCAAAAGTATGAAGAATTGGTTAACGATTTTCAAATACAATCAGAGATATGTAAAATAGGTAAATGCAAATTAAAACATGTAGCAAAAAGAAAATTGATATTTTAGATACGGTTTGTTTCCGAAGATAATAAATTTCTAATATTTTTAATTCAACTCTCACTCAGTATCGATTATATTTATTTTAATTCATTTGAAAAATATGTATCTATCTCTGATAATTTATTTTACTCTGGAATGCCGTTGTTGTTGTCGTGTCCAATAAAGAGCCTCAGATGTACCATGCATCTCCATCACATCAGCAGCAATGTCCACTATCTTGGGTGTGTAAAGCTGCTGCTCTGGGTCTATGTCAAATTTCTGCAAGGCTGCGGCCATTGCTGGACATGAGAATATGTGGGTAGGTGTAAGTTCCACACCAGGACAATTGTTGCATGCCCTATAGGTTCTTGTGCTATCTGGATGTATTGTCATTCCTTTATAGTGTTTTGTTCTAAGTCTTGTTATAGTTTTTGTCATTTTTCTCTCAGAGTTTATTTCGTATTTTGATCTTTTCTTATTTTTTTGCTTAATTATCTTGTATTCTGACAAAGAATCAGCGTCAAATAATGACATTTGTTCTTTCCTTTGGCTCAACCTTCTGGCTTCCTTTGCCAATTCAAATGCCATTTCATTACCCCCGATCCCAGCATGGGCAGGGATCCAATGTAGAATGCAGTTATTCTCCAATGGTTCCAGTTGGGTAAGTAACGAGTGTATTTTCTGTGTGATTTTAGTATTGCCCTTCTGAATTGCTTCTAGAGCGGATATGGAGTCGCTGTATATTAAAATTCCTTCTGCTTGATGCAGGGATGGTTGGTTAAGGCATACATCAAGGGCTTTCCAGATAGCTGTCAGTTCACAAGTGAAGTTTGACGAAATCTGTCCTGCTCCTTCTTTGATTTTGATGTTTGTTCCATCTTGCAGTATTATGTTAATTCCGGCCCCTCCATTACTCAGGGTAAGGTCTGAAGATCCATCTGTATATGCTGTTAAAGGGCGTGGCCTAGCATTTTTAATCAATAATTTGTACTATGAGGACATAGCCGTTAAGGTATCAAAGGTTGATAGCCCAAGGTATCAAAGTCTACCTCAATCAAAACAAAGCCATCAACATATACAATATGTATCACCCTCCAAACAATACATTTATTGACGATGGAACAATGGCTCAATTTCTTACAGACAACACTATTATTGTAGGTGACCTTAATGCCAAACATCAACTATGGGGATGTTCTACGCCAAACCCTAGAAGCAAAATACTATCAAACATATTTGACGACAATGCCTTCATGTGCTTAAATGATGGGAATCCTACCCATCATTCCTACAGCTATAATACTGCACAAGCCCTTGATATAAGATTTTACTATCCTGACATTTTCCACAAATGCAAATAGCAAATATTAAAAGGTTTTGAAAGTGATCCTTTGCCTAATTTGATAGAAATTAGCACCAAGACCAAAACTAGCTCAATTAAGAAAAATTATGGAACTTCAAAAAGGCTAATATGATATCTTTCGAAAATACCATTATTGAAGCAGCCAAAGTTTCAATACCAAGAGGTTATATTAAGAAATGGATTCCAAATTATACACACCAGGCAAAAAATATTCAAACACTTATAACTAAAAGAAATGAACTTCAAAAAAGTGCACCCAAAACCAAACAAATTGTAGAACTGAACTGAACATTGTGATTGCAAAAATAAAAAGATTATACGTAAATGTGAAAAGGGAAAAATGGAAACAAACTTGTGAAAACCTGAACCCAAGAAACCCAAATACAAAACCTTGGAATTTGGCAAAACAAATTGGCAGAATCCAGCCACAAACTGAAAACACAAATATGATTGAGAATACAGATGGTACACCAGCAACTAATGACAAAATTGCTGCCAATCTTTTAGGTAATTCATATCAAATAAGTAGTAAATCAAGGTTGAAAAAAGGCCCGAAAGATTATTCATGACTGTAAAAATGTCACCAGCACTCATAATATTTTCCATGAAAAAAATCAATATGAAAGAGCTAGCTTATGCATTAGAAAACACTAACCTAAACAAGACTCCTGGGCCAGATGGAATCCATGGCCGAATGATATCAATCTTGGGCAAAATTGGCAAAGAAAGACTTCTTAATATTTTCAATAACTCCTGGAAAACTGGAAAATTGCCTCAAGACTGTAAAAATGCAACAATAATTCCCATTTAAAAACTTGACAAATCTGCTGATGACACAAAAAACTACCGACCTATCTCCCTCACAAATATTTGCTGCAAATTAATGGAAAAAATTATATTCAGACGACTCACCTACCACCCCGACACAAGAAATCTCTTACCAGAAGAACAATATGGATTTAGGAAAGGACATGGGACAATAGTCCAACTCTTATTTTTCACACAAAAGGTAAAAGATGCACAAAACAAAAAGCCAACTAACCACACCATAGCTGCTTTTTAGACCTTACACAAGCTTTTGATAAGGTATGGAAAAACAAGTTAATTACAAAATTATACAAACATTTCAAAATTGATGGAAAAGCTATCACTTGGATAAATGATTCCCTTAAAAATAGATACATCAGGGTCAAATATAATGGCACCCTATCTAAAACCTTCAAATTGTACCAAGGATTACCACAAGGATCAGTCCTTAGCCCAACTCTCTTCACCCTATTTATTGCAGGCATAGAAGACAAATTTTCACATAAAACCAATATTGGACTTTTCGCTGATGACATTATTCTATGGAGCAGCAACACTAACTGGAAAAAAGCTGAAAGAGATTTGAACAAGACTATTCTCGACCTAGAAAAATTTGCTAATAAACATAAATTAGAATTTAACCCCCAAAAATCTGAAACCTGTCTTTTTACTACCGATAAGAAACTATACAAAATAAGACCAAATATTATTCTGAAAGAACAACAATTGCAATATAATAAACATCCTAAATATCTCGGCTACACCCTGGATCCAGAAATTAACTCCAGTAAACATATTGAAGGAGTTGTTAGAAAAGGAAGAGACCGACTAAAAATCTTGAAATATATTTCAGGAAGAGTGGAGAGCTGAAGCAACAACACTAAAATTAACTTACACATCTCTAATGAGACCTATCTTGGAATATGGATATCAAATCTATGGTACAGCATCTGAAACAAATCTAAAAACACTGGAAAGGATACAACTAAATGCACCTAGAATTATTACAGGTCTTCGAAATACCTGCCCTAATAATATTGTACTTTGCGAGGCAGACATTATGCCCTTAAAGGATAGAATAAGCTACAATCTGCCAAAATATATAAATAAAATCAAGAGTTATGAAAATAAACACAGAACTTTCAATTACATACTTATTTGGGAACCCAATATAAGACTCAAAAAAGAAGGCCCTCTCCACCTGGCCAAAAGAAATGGATTTTTAAAATATAAAGTGGAAAAATATTATTTAGCTGAAAAAATATCTCCATGCGAACCACTAACAAAATGTTATTTTTAATGCCACTTTAAACGAACCCACCAACAAACAATACCAAAATCCAGAATACTTAAAACAATTATCATTAGAAATAATTAATATAAAATTCCTAAAAATGCAATAACTATCTATACCGATGGTAGCAGAGACGAGTTGGGACACACTGGCAGTGGCTCTCTCATTAAACCCACAAATGGCAATGAGAAAATGAACAGAAGAAACCCAGATTTTTGCTCAATCTTCAGATCAGAACTTATAGCCATCTATGAAGTCTTAAAATCCATCAGAAATACTAAACATCGCGATATATGGATTCTTACTCATAGTAGAAGTGCCATACAACACTTGAGTCACACAGGGGAACTTAGAGACAAAGTAAGCAGGAACATAATTGGTTATCTCCAAAAACTCTCAATACCTCAAAAATCACCTTCAATGGATACCCTTACATGTTAGCATTGAAGGCAATGAAGCTGCTGATGCGCTAGCGAAAAAAGGCACAAAAGAACCCTTGCTACAGAAAAATAAACTTACTTTTAAAGAAATAGAAACAGTAGCCAAAATAAACAAGAACTGGAGGATCCCACCTAAGCACAGTTGGTACACCCTAGAAGCAGATGGCCACCCAGACCTTTCAGTCCACAAGCCGGCATGCGAAGCATGCCCTTCGCTGCTATTCTGTTCAACTCATAAGCCAAGTAACGGTAACCAAGCTAGAGCTTGGACATTGTACCTGGAAACACCACCTCCCAGACAACGTGTCTGGAAGGATTTCTATACCGGTGGCCTTTAATCACAGCAAAATAGGAAACTATCTACTGTGTCCAGCAGGGACCGCGGGGAGGCAGCCCCCGGTCGACTCTGTTCACTCACAGCTGAGGAAAAGCTCAGCTGCCACGTCGTGGGCTTTCTCAAGAAGCTTGCTGTGATTTCTCAGCAGCTTACTCTCGATCGCGCCCCTCGCCCTCCTTCTCTCTTCCTGCACACCCACTACCCTTGGACAATCCAAGACGTAGTGGCGTGCATTCACATCCCTTTCTCCATAGACGCAATCAGGGTTTCTCTTAATTTTAAATCTGTGGAGACTTGGGGAAGAGAGCCCATGTCCCTAACTACCCTAATGAGTTTGTGGGACATTACCTTACAGAGTTACTTGGGTGTTGTTACCCCATTGAATACCTCTCTCCCCTTCACACTGTTCCTCCATCTGTCCAACCATAAGTCCTGGACGTGACCCCTGATCCTCCTATAAACTTCTTTCTTGGTCACTGGGGTCCTCAGTGATCTACCTCTAAAGCATCCTGCCTTAGCGATCCTGTCTGCGAACTCATTACCTTCGATGAGGCTGTGTCTCCTAAACCAAGGGAGCTCCGGAGCCCGCGTCATCATCTCCAGCTCCTGGATTATTTGATGCGCGAGTTGCCCTTTCTCCAGATTGATAACGACGAGGGCCGACATACAATCTGAATAGAGGCGGTCCGGGCTGAAGTTCTTCTCGGCACACACTCTGAGGGCTACCCTGATCGCAACCAGCTCAGCTGAAAAGACCAATTCGTCCACTCTGAGTGTTAAGCTTTCTTGGAAGATCAGCTCTCCATTAGTGAAAATCACTACTTCAGCTCCAGTATTGGTTCCAGACTTACTACCATCAGTGAAAACCTCCGTGCCAATCCCTGTCGGCCCTCCAGGACTCCAATTCCACTTTGGCAACCACTGCGGAGGCTTCCTTGTGTCCCTCTTCTATTCCAGGGCCCCCGCTTAAAGTCCCAGGGCATCTTCCCTTTTCTCCCAGATCTTCTGTCTGATGGTCTCCTCCTCTAGTTTCAATCCCAGGGGAATAAGCCCAGCGAGGATCAAAAAGGCCTCACTGCTGGTAGTGCGATATCCCCCTGTGATTCTGAATGCCGCTGTCCTCTGCACTCTCTCTAGAGTTGTTGCCACCTTCTGATCCCTGTTTCGGCGCTACCAAGCCCCGAAAGCATATAGCAAGATTGGCTCGACACAGGAGAGGCAGAGGTTCCTAGAAATAGTACCCTTCTTCTCTCCCCCCCCCCCCCCCCCCCTGTTGAGGGCCAACCAGGACAGGCCTACACAACGCCTCCCTGCCTCTCGCCACCATCTCCTCCGCCTGGTATTGCCAACCCATCTTGTCATCAATGACCACCCCCAGGATGGTCATCCTATTGACCAACGCTACCCTCCGTCCTTCCATCTGGATAGCCGGCTTGTGTTTCTTTTAGTTCTTATGTCCCTAGGCTTAAAGCTGAGGGCTTTAGTTTTGGAGACATTGAACTTAAGGCCAGAGTCATGGGCCCAGATCGAGAAAATTTGGAGAGAAGTTTCAACAGACTTCTCAGCCTTCGCTCTCGAAGCAGTCTCAATGATGAGGAACTGGTCGTCAGCATAGAGAACCAGCCTGTCTCCCTCATGGAGCTCCTCCTGGAAAACGGTGTTTACCAGGATATTCCACAGAATAGGTCCGCAGCAAGAGCCCTGGGGGCAACCCCTAGCACAGTTTCTTTCCAACTTCCGCCCACCAAAACTGAGGCTAATCCGTCTATCCCTCAGGAAGTCACGAATCAAGCTGCACAAATTATCAGGACAACCCATGTCCATCAAATTTCTCATCAACTTGTTCCAGCTCATGGAGTTGAACGCGCCATCAATGTCCAGGGCCACGAAAAGAACCCAAGCACCCTTATTTAAGCCCATCTCAACCCCCTCTAACACCTCGTTTAGAGCTGTGGTTGTGGACTTCCCTTCCCTAAAACCATGTTGGAAAGAGGAAAGGAGCTCATTACTCTCTAGCCAGTGCTTCAGTCGCTGAGCTAGTAGGCTATCCAGGACCTTACCTAGACACACTAGTAAAGAAAGCGGACGATAATCATTAGGAGAATTACCCTTTCTACCAGACTTTTCGAGAAGCACTACTCGGGCAACCTTCCATGCCTCAGGAAATGTACCAGTGTCCAGGCACTTATTGAATAACCTGGAAAGAAGCGATGGGTGCATCCTTACCAGGGCTTTCACGACCGTGTTATCGATCCCTTCGGGACCAGAAGATTTCCTTTTCCCGAACTTGAAAGCCGTCAGTTTCACCTCATTCTCAGAAAAGGGCGGATCCACCAAACCACAAGTGGTCAGAGAGATCTCGTCCTCTGGTTCCTCGTTTCCGAAGTGCCGATCCAAGTTGTTTTTATTTTGTCTTCTGCTTTCGAGCGAGTAGGTCTAGAACACATTCTCTCTGAATTTTTTCATTGTTGGTGGATGAAACAGCACCAGTGATTATTTTGGCCGCTTTTGCTTGAACACTGTCTAGTCTTACTTTTAGTGATGAGCTTGAGGGAGCCCAGACCGGTGTTGCCTATTCCATTATCGGTTTTATTAAGGTGGTATATGTTGTTCTAAGAAATCTGGGTTTTGCTCCCCAATTTGTGCCACATAGCCTTCTCAGAATGTTTAGTTTTCTGATAGCTCTATTTGAGGTGCTAATTATGTGCTATGAAAATTAAAATTCCTCATAAATAATAATTAAAATAATTTTGTTGACATCTTGTCAATACATACACAGTCTGCACTATTAAAAAAAGATAATATGCATTATATACACTATGTACAATGAATATGGCGCCTCTGCCAGCGCTGCAGAGTTTGGTGGAGAATCGCCAGTGGGTCTCCAGCGACACCACGCATTTTGCGATCTACGATGAATACGTAGATCGCGTACTTCGCCGCTTAGGAGATGGTGATGGCGTGGTCCTCGAGACCAACTGGAAAGATCCAGGACTGCAGTATCACACCTAGGTATTATGGATTTCTAATTTTATCAATTATTTGTTTGTTTATGCTTATTTTGTGGTTATATTTATGCCTTTTTCCCTGGGAGTGGAGAAGACGCATAGGTTTGGTTTTATTGGGTTTATGGTCATTTGGAGTTCCATTGCCCACTTCTCCAGTCCTCTCATTGATGTCTTCAGTATCTTTTACGATTTTTCTATGCTGCTACTTGTGTGCCATATGGCTTTATCATCTGCATAACAGGCAACCTTTGTGTCTTCAGTGAGGTAAGGATGTATGTCGTTAATATATAGCAGATAGAGTAGAGGACTGAGCACAGATCCCTGAGGTACACCAGCCCATGTTCTTCCTTCCTTGGAAAATTCTCCATTGACCCGAACCTTTAACCTTCTTCCCCTTAAGAAGTCTGCATTCCAGATTAAGGTTTTTTCTCTTACTCCGATGTTGTGCAGCTTTTCACGTAATTTCTCCTTCCACACTCGATCAAAAGCTGAGGTCATATCAAGGAATATAGCCGTGGTCTTCTTTGGCGGTTTTTCCCGGAAAGAATCTATTATTGATTGACAGAAGTAGAACAGTTGATCAGTTGTACAATGCTGGGATCTATAGGCCGTTTGGTAGAGGTTTATTTTATTATTTTTTGTGAGCCAGACTATGAGCCTAGAGTGGATAATTCGTTCTGGTATTTTACAAAGTATGCTGGCGAGAGCAATTGGCCGATAGTTCTTGTATTCCTTGGCATCTTTGTTTGGCTTCAGTATTGGCACTATAATTGATATCTTCCAATTCTTTGGTAGTTTACCAGTTTGCCATGAAATGTTCAGTATTCGTAGGAGTTGATTATTAGCTTTGACTTCAAAGTGTTTAATCATTTGACCAAAGATTAGATTATCTCTTGGTGACCTCTTGGATTTTTTTATTGATGAGTTTAGCTCCTTCAGTGTGAAGTCTCTCGAGAAAATATCTTGTTGATGGAAGTTTCTTGCTTGTTTAACTAACTGGTTTATATTATTTTTAGAGTCCTGTCTTCATTCGTATAGTTGAGTATGGAAGTGCTTGAAAGATATTCAGCAATTATGTCAGCCATCTGTTTGTTCTCGTTCTCGCTGTTCTATTCATATCGGTTAGAGTATTGGAGGATTGGTGTTGGTTTTGATTGTTCTCTAACACTCTAATTATATTCCAGTGCTGGCTGTCCTTTCTTGGATCCATTTTTTTCGCAGAATTCTGCCATTTTTCTTGTTTGAATATCCAAATTTCTTGTTATATTTTGTGAATAATTTCAATGAGTTCCTTTCTGTTTTATTTGTTTTAAGAAGTCCATTGATATTGTCTCTCTCTCTGAAATCATTGTTTCGATGTTGTGGTCCTTCCAGTAAGGTATCCACAGGTCTTTACGTCTACCTCTAGTTATCGATGCTCTTTTGCAGCTTTTTAAATGTTCGAAGAGAATTTTTCCAAGCTTTTGTCAAGCGTTCTGTAATTCAATTTTTCGTTGCACAGTTCTTCAAGCTTTTCTGTGAATTTTTTTCAAGTCGGCTTTCCTAAAGTTCCATGTTCTTTTATTCTAATGGACATTCTCAATTTTGAAGTTTAGGGTTGTTAAAATTGGTCTGTGGTCACTGATTGCACCTCTCAGGATTTTCCATTGTGTTGTGGGTGCGATGTTGTAATTTATCGCTGTGATGTCTATTGCGGATTCTGTGCCTGTGGACTTAGATAGATAGGTGTTCTCTCCGTTATTTAACGGTGTAAGGTCGAGGTCGGTTAGCATGTCCTCAACCTACCGACTTTTGTTATCCTGGACAGGTGATCCCCGAATTGAACTTTTGGCGTTAAATTCGCCGAAGTATGATTGTGATATCCGAAGACGCATCACTTAATGTCTCTATTGTGTGTGCCCATACAAAATGCAAAGATTTCACGAGCTGAAAGTTGGCGATTTTGAGATGCGTCAAGAATTCGCTGCATGGGTTTTCCGGCAAATTGATATTGATGAAAACTGGCTGTCGAATGTTCTGTGGACAGATGATGCTCACTTTTCTCTAAACGGAGAATTTAACATTCAAAACAGCCGCATTTGGGCAACAGAAAACCCTAGGATTTTCACAGAAATGCCACTTTACCAGCCTAGAGTTAAAGTTTTGTGTGGGTTCACTTCTTTTATTATTGGGTCATTTTTCTTTGAAAAATCAATGGAAGAACTTTTAAAACCGTTTTTGTAACTGGTGAACGTTATGTTCAACTTTTGAGAGAAAAGGTATTTCCCATATTGCAGGGCAAAAGCACTGAACGAAATAACATTCATGAAAGATGGAGGACCTCCTCATATCTCCCGAGGTGCCAAACAATTGCTGAAGGATACGTTCGGTGAAAATCGTGTGATAAGTCGCCACTTTATATACCAGTGGCCTCCAAGATCACCAGACTTGACGCCTTGCGATTTTTGTCTATGGGGCTACATTAAATCGTGTGCTTATCGATGCTGGCCTACCACATTGGCCATGTTGAAGGCTTCTATCAGATGGCACGTTTTATCAATTTCAACAGATATGTTATTTAATGCTGTCCATTCTGTGATTTATCGTCTGCAGGCGGTGATTGAGAATGAAGGGTGCCACATTGAGCAAGAATTGTGACCTAATACAAGAGAGAAGGCAGTTACCTCATGTGTTATATAAGCCGCCATGTATTATATATCTACCAATATTTTGCAGCTCTTTGTGTTGGGATATGGGGAAAATAAATGCTCCCCTCACATCTTGACTCTTTTTTTTTGTGAACAGTAATATTTTGTTTGTCATTTGCTCACATATTATGTCGTGCAAACCAGAGTGTTATAACTTCTCGAATAACACTGGTACACACAATTTTACCCCTTATGTTTAGTTTTTCGCTTTTCGCTCATTAGAAGAAATACATAGATAATAGATAATAGATAACATAGAAATACATACATAAGAAATACATGTAGCATAAGGGATATTTTCTGTACACCAATAACTTTAGAAATTTTGTGAAAAAAATAATACAAAATGATTTTACTACCACGTTTTTCAACGCAAAAGGTCGATTTAAAATTTATTTTTATTTGAGGGGACACATTTTTAAAATTGTGTACAGTATAATAAACAATGATAACATTTGACAAGCCCATAGGATATTTGGAATAAAGTACGACAAATATATTTTGTCACTCCCCTCTATATTTCATTTGTTGGATCATGACAAATATCCAGTTAAATAGTCAAGGGTCGCCAATCAGTCAAGAAACTACACATTTCTTATAGCAAGAAATCCTATTAATAGTGCCATCATAATTTTTGGTACTATATTAACATTTCAAAAATTCGTATATTGATATCAGCAGTGTTTTTCAAACATTCAATCTATTTCACAAAACCTCATATAAAAATAAATATTTTGCTACATGTTTTAATTTGCATTTACCTATTTTACATATCTCTGATTGTATTTAAAATCGTTAAACAATTCTTCATACTTTTGGCGAAGTGGTGTTTTATTAATTTGTTATTTGATATTATTAGGGTTCTTTCCTGGTATTCAAAAAGGAAAAATACGTGTCGATCAGTTATATTTTTCAATTTATGAAACAATTTGGCCGCTGAATCTCTGATTCTGGTAGAGCGCCATCTGGCGAATAAAATTGTAACTAAAATCAATTTCGAATTTTTCATTATTTGCCATAAAAAATCCCATTGCATCCTGAATACAATGGTGTTTACCGCATTGCTCTAGCGCAAATATTCGCGGAGTTATTAATTTTTAAAATAGTGCGGGACTTTTGGATCACCCTGTATATATAAATATAATGTAACTTTGCGGGAAGGAAATATATTTTTCGTTCAAATATGCATCAAAACAAATAATGATCAGCATATCTTCAGTACATATAGTAAATATTCATGGTTATTTGACCTTTTAACGGATATACCACTTTACCAAATTGAAATATATTTTTAGAAATGTATGCAGATACTATATCTCATCTCGTTGGAAGTTATGACACCGAAGCTGCCCCTGTACTGTTTAAGGTTATAGCCTGAAATGTTGGTATGCAGTAAGGGCAGTAGAAATTGTTTAATATCAAAAAGAATCTTAGGCCTTTAAAATAGTTTTGAATTTTGATAACAGATGGCGCGCTGGTGCATCATATACAGGTTATATATACATTTGTTGATATTTACCAAACATCGTGTTATGATAAATTCATTAATATGAATATGTGAAGAGGTAATCAATAAAAATCAACGAGTTGAATGAATTATAAATAAGACTAGTGTATTTTTATATAATATGATAGGTACACAATAAAGCTTCCAAAAATCAAACAATGTCCAAAAACTCTTAGTATTCATTTTTTTTATCTAGCTAGTGGTCTCAAGTGAGGTTAGGTTAACTAATTTGGTGGATGTTAATCTGATAGGTCGCTTTAGATATTTCTTATCTAATAATTATAATAATTACTATTTTTGTTTAAACATAATTAGAAAAATGAAACCAATAAAGCACGTAATTGTATTTAAAAAATAAAACACAACTTCTATGGTTTTAACTGCGATGGAAAATATTGAGAAAACCTAGTTCATCAGTGGTGAACCTGCCCAGCGGTTTCCTCAGTTTAATCCTTTATACCGCATTTTGGCGCTCTACCATTGTATTGGAAGATTCTGCTAATATATACGACACTTTAGAATGAGATACTGTTATTGAATTCAAGCAAACAATGAACGTATAAACAAGGATAGACGAATTATTTAATCGTAGAAACTTTCTCCTTGGGATATTAAAATTTCTCCTGGCACTTAACTTTATATTTTTAATAGACGAATTATGTAAAATATTTCCATCTCGAACAATTCTCTTTGCCAAAATTCATTCGGGAAGAAGACGGTAAGTCATGTCATTTGGCCGCAAGTGCTATATGATTTTTATTTTTATTGTGGATTCTACAAGGTGGTCCTAAAAGTTCGTAAACACTTGCAAAAAAATTTAAATACCAATATTATTCGCCATAATATTATTCGCCGTTATGTATAATGTCTTTGTATTATGTATAAAGTAATTTTATTAGAATGTATTCACCGTAATAATATTATTAGTCAAGTAATAAGAATGACAACGTTTTAAGAAAAGCACGAACTTTTGGGACGACATTATATTTGATTATTTGTATATACACAAGATTTGATTGAGTCTAATTCAATGATGAATCAAAGTTATTTACATACAATAGTAAGTGTTAGGTTTTTTTTAAATTATTATTATTATTGTATTTTATTAATTAATTATAATTCATATTCATAGAATTTTATTGTTACTTATCATCATTTTTGTTGTTGTTTTTTTTCTTCTTCCGTTTTATTTTGTGTTATATACAACTAAATCGCATTAAATCGTAATGTAATTCCCTTTTGTTGTTTGAAATAAATCGAATTGAGTCAGCTCGTTCTTTCTAGAAGAAACTTCAAAGAAAACGTGCTAACAGTAAGTGTGTGTTGATTGGAAGAACGCCCACAAGTAGAAGCTGCAGCCAACGCAGCATGTGGGCGGTATAAGTGCATATAGACATTGAGAGGTAAAAGAATGTAATCAATTTTCTTTAGTAGAATTCCCATCTCTTATTAGCTGTGTGGGTTGGTATTTTAGTACTCGCCTACAGTAAAATATAAGTTTAAAAGAATTTGTCATTCAGAAAAGTAAGATAAACCAAATTTATATGAAATGTTTGTTTCGTTTGACATACAAGTGCGGAGGATGGGTTTCATCCTTTCAGAAATTTCTAAAGATGTATTTACTAATACCTTTAGTTCCATTACTTGCCATACAAACTCAGTATCACCACAATACATTCTAGAATGATTCGTAAAATAAGAGACACTAAAATTTATATTTTACAAAAACGTCTATACTAATTAGGCTTTAAATAATAAATATTGATTGTGAATTAACTAACTATATTAATAAATAAAATATGGAAAAAAGATATATATTCATATAAATAATATATTACAATTAATTTATTTCGAATTTATGCATAATCGGCCATGTCTTTATTGTTTGTGCATGAACATTGCTCGATGCGAATATTTACGTATAATTCTAGTTCCCCTCCATGTTTATTACCATAGTGTTTGGTTAAAATCATTATTACTATTGTTATTTTCTTCTTTATTGTTATTATGATTTATTAATTTGTAGATATATTAATCAATTATTAGTTTTTTTTTTAATTCTCTCTTAATTCGGCAACAATAGTTGTTAATATTTTGTTTCTGTTTGTAGATTTAAAATCGTATTCAGAGTGGTGTGTATGTTAAAAATTCTAAATTATTTTGTTTTGTTGTTTGTAGTAAATTAAAAATGTATAAACTCTAATTTAAGTCTCTGTTTTATTCTAAAACCTCTCGTGTTCTCTCTTGGAAACCTGATATATAAAGAAATATTTAGAGAGATTGACGACTCCTGGAGAAGATGAACTCAAGCTCAGCGAAACACTTCAATTTATAAGATTTAAGTTAGTTACAGACGCGAAATAGTTTGCCAAGATACCATAACCAAAGATTCCATTTAAAATGTGGGAGATATAAACAGATTCGTTCAATACAAAAATAGAGATACGAAAAGAAGTGGATTAAATTAACAAAACTGCTGGGAGGGTTCACCACTGATGAATCAGACCCCACTGATGAGCAAAGCCCTCCCAATATTTTTTCATCGCAGTAAGGACAGTAGAAATTTGATTTATGTGTGAAAGAAACATCAGCGTCTTAAAGTTTTCATTTGCAACATATAGATGGCGCGTTATTGCTTTATATTAATTTATTTCTAACTTGTCCTTATTGTTTGCGGAAGAGCATTGCACGATGAAAATATTATATATAATTCTACTGTCCTAAAAGGTTATGTCCATAGTTTGCTTAAATACCATTTCTGATATTATACCCTTCAGTGTACCATAAGGTGTGTTCATTAATTTCCAGGACTGCTCTGTATCTTTGAAAAAATAAAACAAATAAAAAACTAATTTAATATTTTTCAAAATATGCCCCTCCTGCCTCAATACACCTGTTCCATCTTTTTTTACAATTGTCGAAGCAGGAGATAAAATCACTTTTTGAGAGGTTCCTCAAGGTTGCCTTCGATTCAGCTTGTATCATATCAACGTTGTCAAATATTCTTACTTTTAACTTCATTTTCAATTTAGGATAGAGGAAAAAGTCATTGGAGCTAAGTCGGGGGAATAGGGTGGATGAGGGATCTGTATGGTTGAATGCTTGGCCAAGAACTGCAAAACAACACTTTCGACTTGAAGTATCCAGTCATTGTTTTGCCATCTTTCAGGTCTTTTAAGGCGCACTGCCTCCCTTAAGCGCCTCATTATACCCAAATAAACCTCTTGATTAATTGTACGTCCGAAAGGAATAAATTAATGGTGAACCAAACCATTAATATCTAAAAATGTAACAAGCAATGTTTTGACTTCGGATTTTGTAAATCTTGCCTTTTTGGGTTTCGGTTCCCCTCTTTCAATCCATTGGCTGGATTGACGTTTGGTTTCCAGGTCATATTTATACACCCATGTCTCATCCCCGGTAATGATTTTTTGCATCCATTCTGGATAGGTCCGAGTTATTTCAACCATGTTTTTGCAGTCATCCATTCTAACCTTCTTTTGTTCCTCTGTTAGAATCCGGGGAACAAATTTTGAAGACTTCCGGATCAGGTCCAAATCTTTTGTTACTATTTGATGACACAGTCCTACAGATAGTCCAGTCTCTGAAAATAAGTCTTTAATAGAAATTCTTCTGTTAGATTTAATTAATTCATTTATTTTGAACTTGTTTTCCTCGCAACGTAATGATCTTGGACGCCCAGTATGCTGATCATCGTTTACTTTTTCCCGACCTTTTGAGAAGCGTGAAAACCATTTAAAAGTTCTTGAACGGGATAAAGCTGCATCGCCAAAAGCTTCTTTAATCAATTAATACGTCTCAGTAGCAATTTTTTCAATTTAAAACAAAACTTAATACAGATTCTCTGCTCTTCGAAAATGGCCATTTTAAAATTAGAAATGCGAACCTTACAAGGAAGTTGTTTTGTTCTATTTTTAGATCGGCGCGTGCGCCACGAGACTCGTGCTTTCAGTCAGGTGTGGTCGAATGTCCAATATTTAACCCTTTAAGCTCTAGGGCCCAAATACTAACTATCACTATCAGGACCACACTGCCTAAACTGATGTTCAAGTAGTTGTTAAGTTAAAAATGTTTTAAATAAATAAATATGATATAAGTGTTCTGTAAAGTGCAATATAATCCTGACTCCTCTCTCAACACAACACTCTGATTTTATTATACTGAAGTGAGTATTTAATTTTTTAATTGGGGGTTAATTATAATTAATTAAATAATCGAATTGAATATTTCAAAATAAGGTTTTAAAAATATAAAAAGGTATTTTAGATATATACAAGGCTATTTACACAGCTAACACTTGTGTTTAAAAGCACAGACTGGATGCAAGCCTCTCTTGCACTTTGAACATATGGTTCTAGACCTCCGCTTCAGGCCTTCTTTTGTACACTCCACACATCTACTCTCTCTCTTTTCTGGAAGTTTTTCGAGTACTTCCTGGCTTGTTGAAGGCAGAACTGGAGGTACCAAGTGATTTTTAACCAATTCAGTTATTACTGAATAGTTAAAAGCCCTTCTAGAAAGCTTGGGGTTGTCTTTGGTATGCTGTTCATATAGGATGAAGGAGTTTAGGAGAGCCCTGTGGAAGATGTTGAGGATCACCTTTCTATAAAATTTACTTCCTTTTCTTTCATCCATTTATGTATACAACATTTGATCATTGAGATCTACCCCTCCCATGTAGCTATCATAGCAGATTTTCATCTGTGGGTAGTCAGTCTCTTTGGTCTGACACCTTCTTTTTGCCAGAAGAAGCATCACAAAATGTTGAGAGAAACTTCACTGGAGGTTTGCTCTTCTTTTCTTTGTAAGCCAGGGCCAGTAGATTATTATTTACCATATAAAGGGATTCATCAACACCTAATTTTGCACTTGTTAAGGTTTTAGGAAGTCCCTTCCTATTAGTTCTTATAGTACCAGTCAAATAAGTATGACTGTCCAGTAAGTCCTTGGCTAGGTTGATGCTGGTGAAAAGTTATCAGTTATCAAATGATAACCTTTTCCAACTAGACTGGATTCCTGGAGCAGATTCATTGGAACATCATAGGAAAGGGACTTGATAATTGGAGATAATTTCCCTTTATATGGCTTCATTCTCAGACAATAGCCAGTTTTAGATTCACAAAGCATCCACAGTTTGACTCCAAATCGACCATGGTGCTTTTGGGGCATATATTGTCTAAGACGAGTTCGGTTTTTTAGGCACACCAAGCTCTCATCAACTGTAAGATTTTGAGTAGGCTTATAATAATATATAAACTTGTTGTTCACATGCTCTATGAGCTTCTCAAATCTTGCAGTTGGGTTGTAATCAGGATGAGAACTTTGAACCAGGTTGGAGTCATCAATCAGAGAAAAGCAGCTGTAGAGCAACTCAAATCTCCCTCTAGACATAACTTTACCAAACCACGGCGTCTCTAAAAGTTCATTCTTGCTCCAATAGTCCCTGATTTGGTTCTTCTTCACATTGCCCATATTGAAGATGACTCCAATAAAGGCCATCATCTCATCCAAGGTAGTGTCCTTCCAGGCCAGCTTCCTAGAAAATGGAGGCAATTTGTCCCTATTGCTTGCCAATAAAGTTTGGGCACATATATTGGTAAAAGCCACAATTTCTTTCATCAAATTCATTGTTATGAATAACAAAAAGTATTCAATAGGCCGGATAATAGAGGGGGGAAGGTGCTGTGGGCCACAAACTTCTTCAAAAGTCAATGTTTTGGATGTGGAAAATGGAGTATAAACTCTTACCCAAGGACTTGGCTGGTTTTCATCCACTTCTTCATCAGAAAATTCATCTTCAAAAGTGTCTTCAACACTTTCTTCAAACTCAGAAGACAAAGAATAAACTTCAGTGTCCTCAGAAAATGCAAAGCATTCTGAACCGGAAGCCATTTTTAAAAAATAAAAATAAAAAAAGGAAATCGCAAGACAAAGGAGATAAAAACACAGCTAACGTGTAGAGACAAGCCCAGAAGTGAGAAGGGAGGTGATAAAAATAGCCATCCACCACCCCCTCCCCCACGAGGGGCCCTACAAGGAAGTAACGATAGATCGGTACCCCGGCGCTCCTGGTGACGTTATAGGGTAACGATGGATCGTTACCTCGGCGTTTAAAGAGTTAACTCTGTATAAAATATTTTTATTTAGCTTTTTCATTTATTTTATTTTTTAACCAGTCCTGGAAATTAATGAAGGCACCTTGTATAATCAGAATCATTCAATAGAGTATTAGAGCTCTAAAGAAGCGGTCTGGTAGATTAAATTGGCGAATCAGCTGGGAGTATTCAATACTGATGAGCCAGACACTCTCAATATTTTATTATGTTATATATAGATGGCGCGTTATTGTTTTATATTAACAGTAAAAACAGTGGGAAGTGCGTCTTTGTTGAAAAAGAAATAATTCTTAATGGTTTCAATTCATATAAATGTTGCAATATAGTGTTATTCTGTAGGATGACTGTAGTGTGGTTGGTTAGATGCAGTAGTGGTGGCCACAATGTTCAGAGTGGGTTCAGGCGTGATTGGGATTGCACACAAGGAAAAGAATGTTGGATGTCACCACAGAGATGGAGAGAGAGAGTGAAGCCGACGCCGGTCAGGGCAGATCTGTGCAGAGGGGTCTGTCAATCATCGTGTCTCAAAGCTGACTGATTCTATATACAGTTACGAGCGTCATCAATTCTTTTTCATTCCTGTCACCGTTTGCTTTTTTTTTGGAATAGCGCTCTCCTATTGGTTGGCTACGATCACGCCACCTTTGCCCCCCCCCCCCCCCCCCCCCCCATCATGCCCCCCCACTCGCTCTGTTGTTTTTGTAACTATTGTGTTGGAGCGGGTCGCTCCTTAAATAAATGCATATATTAGTTAATAACTAAATGGAATCCTCTCTTTCTTTTACCCAGTAAGAGACGCCTACGGAAGCCAACATTACATAGACAGATAAAGCACATAGGCTATAGTTATTAACTAATATATGCATTTATTTAAGGCGCCAATTTATAATTGTAACAAATAGTATTTGAATAAAAACATTCAATCGGGTAAAACACGGGCGTTGCCCGGGTCATTCGGCTAGTCTGTTATAATAAGATAAGATAAGAAGGGGGGCACTCCTGGTAACCTCGACATGTTTTCCCGACCTTTTCCTGTCCTGGCGCCAGCTGTCACTCAAAGGCCGAACTGGCGACTTAAATTGTTTTTACAGTTTTGGGTTATTATGCTATAGCAATATTACATATGATATATATAAGTATATATAGAATATATTACAACATATATATTATTGTCTCTCGTAAATTTTCAGAATAGTTTAAAAATTTCATTCAATCGGAAAACTAATATATTACCTTGTTTGTAAAGCGTTTTAAAAAGAGTTTATAAATCATTCTAGCAAATTGACAGACCAATTCGGGCCATCTAGAAATTTGTGGGCCATTTAAATAGAGGATCAAGAAAAGAAAATCTAAAATGCACATCTAGCTTCTATTTCTTGTTAGGATTCCATGCGTAGCTTTCCAGAAGCGATTGTTATTAACTGAAAAATGTGGCGTCTCCTGATTGGTTGTAGAGGTTCAGCCAATAGGGGACAAAAGACTTCCAATTGGTTCTTCTCCCTGGGTGATTGCTTTTCTGTTTTGTTTTCTTTTCCTCCCTCCGTGGTGAATATTGCTTTACATTTTCGGCCTGGCTGGAATTTCTATTGCTATCTCCCACGCAATCTAGCTGGATTAAAAACCACCTATGTTCGAACTTGTTAGCAATGTCGTCTGGTTTCAGAGTGCCTTATAAAGTCTCGTTATTAGCGTTTTCTAAAATCTTTTTTGGCCTTTGGAATGGTAAACTTGGACTTCGAGCGAACCTGAGGTTTTCTTTAACAACAGCAAAAACCTCAACTAGATATCAAAAATAAATATTTCTTTAATATCATTCAATATAATAAAAGGTGAAATTATTATTATTACATCGATAAAAGGCATTTCTTGATCGTGCAACTGAATTTTTTAAAAATCAACGATTAGTTGATATTTATTCCGATAGATGAAGCAAGCCATCAGCAACTTTCAGTTGCACAATCAGGAAATGCCTTTTTTCTTAATTTATCTACCTGATCCAGGTAAAAATTCACTTTTGACCATTTTTTACATCGATAAGTTTCTTTATATATATATATATTTTTTTTAATTGCATAAATCACTAGCTTTCGGACACAAAGGTTGCAGGGCCAAATCTATGCCCAAAATATCGATGAAAATTTTGCCGAAAGAATATTGGTCTATAAAGATAAAGGTTGCCTCTCCTGTCAAAATAAACGTCAAAACTAGACGCCATCTATTGACCGTCGCCGCAAACTAGTGGCCTCGGGTTGGTGACAAGCCACAACATCAGATTTGGAAAACTGAGAAGTGTCCACCCGGAGACCATGGTTTCGGGCTGGGAGGGTTCACCACTGATTAGCCAGACCCTCCTATTGTTTTTATCACAATGAGAACACCACTGATTAGCCAAGCCCTCCCAATATTTTTTCATCGCAGTAAGGACAGTAGAAATTTGATTTATGTGTGAAAGAAACATCAGTGTTTTAATGTTTCAATTTTCTATATATAGATGGCGCGCTATCAGCCTAGGGCGGATATTATTACATGAGATACACAGGGGATCTAATAGAATCTTCACAATTTATGTAATCAATTGAAAAACTGTCTTGTTGATTTCCAGAGTCTGCTAACTCAATATGGATGGCGTAGTAAACAGTATGATCAAATAAAGTTCTAACAGGGATTCCCAAGGCAGTACTATTGTAACCACTCTTGTATATGCAATTAAAACTATATCTTTATATATATATATATATAACTCTGAAATTTACATATATATCAAAATAAAGGCCAATTACCCAGTCAAAATGAACTCTAAAATAAATAATACGAGTGTATGTCTCATCAATGGTGAACCCTTCTTGCGGTTTTGTCAGTTTAATCTACAGATTTTCAGAGCTCTATTATTATATTGGACAATTAATTTTTATATATCCCACACAATAGGAGGAATACTTGGTTATGGTATCTAAACAAACTATAGAAATTGCGATAATATAAAAGAACAAAAAGGAGTTTCTTGTGTAGAACTTAGCTTTCGAACGACATCTTTCTTCGCCTTTGAAGAACGATGTCGTTCGAAAGCTAGCGGAATAAACGTGTTTTACACTAAAAGCTCCCTTTTTTTCTTTTATATTATCGCAATTTAGTAATGGTAATCAAAAAGTTGTTCTCTACAAACAATGGAAATGAACATGAAAGAGACTAGAATTACATGTACATTTTTGCATCGAACAATTCCCTTCCACAAGCAATAAAGAAATAATAAATCAAATATAAAGCAATAATAAAATTAAGCGGCATCTATTGATCGTTTTGCAAACTAGCAGACTTTTCCGTTCCATAATAGATGATGCTCTTCTGTCTAAAAATATCTTGTGAACACGATCTAGATATGTTTTTTTTTTTTTTTGTTTCTAATTAAAATATACAGTTATCAGCGTCATAATCAATTCTTTCTTAATCAATTCTGTCACCGTTTGCTTTTGTGAATGGAATAAATACCCAAATATGGCCACTTCTCATAACCATCGGTGGTTCAGTAGTAGAATGCTCGCCTGCCACTCGGGCGGTCCGGGTTCGATTCCCGGCCGATGCATTTTTTTTTTTACAATTTTTGAAAACTCATTTATATATTATACAAGAATGACATCCACGGCGCCAATTTATAATTGTAACGAATAGTATTTGAATAAAAGCATTTAATCGGGTAAAACCCGGGCGTTGCACGGGTCATTCGGCTAGTATTTATATATAAACGCTAAGGGCGCCTCTTCCGTCAAAGCTAGACGCCATCTATTGAACGCCGCCGCAAACTAGCAGCCTCAGGTCTGTGACAAAGCAACAACATCAGCTTTGGCAAACTGAGAAAAATCCAACTGGAGACCATAGGTTCGGGCTAATAACTCACATCAGTTCAGGGCAGGTTTTTATACAGAAAAGGCAGCCTTTAATTCTGATAGATCGATACCATACAGGTAAATTCCCATCTATATTCACATGATTTTTGTATAAAATATTTAGATACATGTATGTAAATTGTTAACAATAAATAAATATTTTCAAGAAAATTAGAATCTTATTTTAATACTGAACACGCACACAAAATATTTTTAACAATTTGAATATAGATGCATACTTAATACATGCATATACAAATATATGAATTCTATAAAATATGATAAGGTTTATATATATATGACATAATGGAAGAATATCTTCTCTGATTGTTCAATTAATTGATTATATGGACATGTCACCATCTATCTATATAAAATATTAGATGTTTTTCTTTATTTAACAAGAAAAGACAACCACGTACGCATTTCAGGCTGTTGGATCTCAGTAGCATGGTGCAGGCTGTACTTCAAAGACACAGTAAGGTAGTCCCTCTTTACAGCTTCTTTTTAGCTAAAGAAAAATAATATTTACAATTAGACCCGGGTAGTTGGCGACTTCTGTACGCTCCAGGAAAACCTGGGTTACTTAAATAAATAATAAAAATTTACAATTATATGTGCATAAATACCCTTAAACTTGTTTTAAACAGAAATTTCAAAATATAATTTTATTGTTAATTCAAAGAAAGGCCACACACACATTTTCCGAGAATTTGAAAGTATGTTTTTAGTTTATTTATATTCCGATAGATGAAGCTCTTCCCCAACGGTAACATTCAATAACATTTTAAAAACTGCAAAAATATTTTATTACATTGAGTTTCTTTTTTTATATTAAATTTCAAGCTTTTAAGCGATAATCTCTCTTCAACGAGTATTTCTCTATATCATATAATCTCTGCATTAGCCGTCGCGCAGAAACCACATTATTGACTGTATTGACTTATCCAATAAAAGCCAGACGATAAAAGCCAGACCTCTTGAGCTCTGGGTCTTGATCTCCGGTCTCGATCACTGAAATGATCTCTTGACTATTTTTGAAGCCTGTGGCGCCTTAGTTGTGCTTGGCGCTGCCTTGGTTCCCTCAAAACGGCGTGCACTAGCTCTCCTCTCCCCCGGGGTCCCCACGGCCTCGCCGTCGCCTCTCCAGCCCTCTCCTTGGCCCTCCTCTGCGGCGGGCGCTCGGAGACACCTAACTATGAGTGATGCCTTAAAATGCTTACCGAAGCATGTAGAAGGCAAAACAATAGTATATTGACTTATCCATTGATGAGCTCTACTCATCCCCAGTAGCCACTGTCAACAAGCTCTACAAGCTTGATACCATTTTTTTTGCTTATCCCTAGTAAACGTGGTACAGGTCATGATGATCGTTGTGGGTAAAAATAGGCGAGTGCTTTTACTTTAAGTGCACCACATGTGAAAATCCGTTTGACTTTGCACTTGGAAGTGTGCCAGAGCCCTGTTTGGTTACTTGAACTCGCTGGTGGGGTTGGACTTTTGCAAGAATCGGAGGCCATTGGAGTATTTTTTAAATCAGAAAAAAAGAGTGCCGTAGCGGGGTCGTAGCGGTCGAAAACAAACGGTTTAGACCACTCTTCCACCGACCCCGCTTGATACCATAATATGATTGAGTGGAGATAAGAAAGAAGAAGATATTAATCTCTATTAACGATTCAAGATAAATTGTGAAAATTCTTTCAAAAAAACAACAAATATTTTCTCACAATGAAATTTTCAGATTTCTTTTTGTTATTAACTTCATATATGTATAGGAAGTAATAAGCGGTATTCTTTAAAATGAAATTAATACATTACAATAGAATTACAATAGAATGAATCGGGTAATATCATTACTACAAGTTTGCCCCAAAAGTTCGTAAACACTTGCAAAAAAATTGAAATACCAATATTAGTTGCCATAATATTATTCGTCGTTATGTATAATGCCTTTGTATTATGTATAAAGTAATTGGGAAAATTCGAAACTAGTATAGATGGGTATGATTATTTTTAAAAAATTTAACAAAAAATAACTGGCCTTACTACAATGGAAATTTTTAAAAGAATCATACGCGTCTATAAAAGTTTTGAATTCTCATAACAGATGGCGCGTTAATGTGTTCTATATACAGTTACGAGCGTCATCAATTCTTTTTCATCTTTGTCACCGTTTGCTTTTTTTTTTTTTGGAATGGCGCTTTCCTATTGGTTGGCTACGATCACGCCACCTTTGCCCCCCCCCCCCCCCCCCCCACTCGCTTTGTTGTTTTTGTAACTATTGTGTTGGAGCGGGTCGCTCCTTAAATAAATGCATATATTAGTTAATAACTAAATGGAATCCTCTCTTTCTTTTACCCAGTAAGAGACGCCTACGGAAGCCAACAGTACATAGACAGATAAAGTACATAGGCTATAGTTATTAACTAATATATGCATTTATTTAAGGTGCCAATTTATAATTGTAACGAATAGTATTTGAATAAAAACATTCAATCGGGTAAAACACGGGCGTTGCCCGGGTCATTCGGCTAGTCATAATAAAATCATTGTATTATGGATTAGTATGTATTCGCCGTAATGATATTATTCGCCGAGTAATATGAAAAACAAAGTTTAAAAAAAAAACACGAACTTTTGGGACAACCTTATAGAAGAGAGTAATGATAACCGCAACGAATTTGTATATTTAAAAGGCTACGAGCTTTCAGAAAATAACGTTCTTCAACAGGCTATTACGCGAATACCGTATTCTTCTCTAGTTTCTTGTATTCGTATAATGGCCTGTTGATGGACCCTATAGTCCGAGAGCTTTCAGCTTTTCAAATAAGAAATTTAAACTATTTTTGACGCGTATGATTCTTTTAAACTCCGCCTTTACCGGTCCCAAGCCCGGATAAAAAGGAGGAGGGGGAGCAGTAACAAGCTCGCTAAAAAACCTGGGCTCAGCTGGCCCGGCTGATAGTACCTTGTAAGGGCTCCTGATCCAGGGATACAGGATAAGCAGTCTCTCTACTCCATGTTAGGAGCGGCTGCACATGGCGTCTGTTCCTCATGTCAGAGGCGGCCATTTCTTTTGGAGCTAAGTCGGCCTGCCACTAGGTAGTGCTCCAAGTCTTAATGACAAAGGCAGAAACATTCTACTTCATCCAGTCATTATGGTTGTCAAGTCTCAAACTCTACAAACTTGATACCCTAATATGATTGATTGGAGATAAGAAAAAATAAGAAGAAGATGATTCTTAAAAAAAAATAATTTACTACTGCCCTTACTGCAATGATAAAATAATATGAAGGGCCTGGCTCATCAGTGGTGAACCCTCCCAGCGGTTTCTCCAGTTTAATAAAGAAACTTGTCGCTATTACTCTAGAAATTTTATTGTAATAATACTGCAGGCTTTCGATCATAAGATCTTCTACAAGCTGTAGAGATTACATAGCGTTATATCACTACAGTCTGTGAGAAAGAGTCATGCTCCGAAAGCTCTCACGGCCAAACACCGATTTCTTTAAATTGTAGAGAGAGAGAGAGCGAAGTATTTATTATTTTAAAAAACATTTATTATTTTATACAAGTAATAACAGAGTATCATTTTTTTATGTTTATATTTTACTACTCTGTAAACTTTTCTCATTCCTTATATTTTGTTTATCATTCATAGTTTGTTCTTGCCTTGAATAAATTGCTGTCTTATCCTGAAGTTTGTCTTTCCTAATTTTCCATGTGGCAATATATATTGTTGCACCAGGTTGTGGTCTGGCAGACTCTTCAGCCTTGATTCTCAACTTTGACATTTCCAGTATCTTTCTAGAGCGTGTTTCAACCATCTTGCAAAGTTAGATAAGTGAATAATTAGACAAACTATATTTTAGAGAGCCCCAGACTAATAATCTTTATCACACAAATCTTTAAAGAGGTGACTAGTCACAATGTTGCAAAATACAAAAATGATTTTATAATATACATAATCTGAGAAAAAAAGGCATCTCCTTAACGTGCAACTAAAAGTTGCTGATGGCTTGCGTCATCTATCGGAATAAATATCAACTATTGGTATTTTTTAAATATTCCATAATTAGCCAAATACCCATTCTTGATTAATCAAGAAAAGCTAACCACGTACGCGTTTCGGTCTGTTGGTCCTTGTCAGCGTGGTGCAAGCTGTTTTTCAACAACCAAAAAACTGGTCATTCAGGCATCCTAAAAAGTCATGAAACGGGTAGTCAAGGCCAGAATTGCGTGAGAACGCGAAACAATGTGGAAAATAATACAAATGTGAAATTGTACTGGGATAAGGTGCATAAATTAATAAATTATTCATAAAATCGCATATCAAAACTTATGTATCAATAAATAGCATATAATATATATATCCCAAAGGATATATTTACAAAATGGCCGACCAAATTATATACATTGTGGTACAGCCTGCATCCTATTGCTGAATGCGAACGGTCTGAAACGCTTTCGTGTTTGGCTCTTTCTTGAAAATATAGGAAAAGGAAAAAAAGGTTTCATAAGTTGGAAATGTAAATATTTAAATTAAGTTAAATAGAGTTTCAAAGTGTGTTATAGGAATTTGTATTTAGGCATGCTGAAACTTGCCATTATTTTTAAAGCCTTATACAAAGGGGGATCAATAAATAAGGTGAATTATCTTATTTCTTAAAAATTAAGAAAGCAAAAATAATTTTAACTACAAAAAATATTAAAATATAACATCGAGAGACTATTTAAGGTGTTCTGTTCTTTTTTCCCACGCGCGGCGCGAGACTTATAAATAAACTAAAATGGAAGCTCCCTTGAAGGATTGCACCTCGCTTGAACAACGTGCAGTTATTCGTTTCTTGAATGCAGAAGGTATTCAAACATCTCAAATATGCCAAAGAATGAAAAATATCTATGGTGAGTCTTGTTTGTCTCAAAAAAACATTTATAAATGGGTTAATGAGTTCAAAAATGGACGAGTTACATGTTCCTCAGGTCTCAACGTTCGGCCGGTAAAGTTTTGTTAACAATTTTTTGGGATGTTGATGGACCAATCTGTCTCGATTTTTTATCCTCAAGGCAACGTATGAACAGCGACCTTCATTGTGACATTTTTGTAAATAAGCTAAAGCCCGGTATAAGAAACAAAAGAAGAGGGAAGCTTAGTAAAGATGTTCTCTTCCTTCGTGATAATGCAAGGCCGCATATACCATGTAAAACTGTATCTACAATCATTAAATTAGGTTTTGAAGTTTTAGAACATCCTGCATAGAGTCCGGACCTAGCCCCCTCTGACTATTTCCTTTTTGGACTACTAAAGAAGGAGTTAAAGGGAAAGCGATTTGACTCGGATGAAGATGTCCAGAAAGTGGTGCAAGATTTTTTTCACACGCTTCCTAAGAGTGCCTATAAAGAGGGTATTTACAAGTTGCCAGAACGATGTAGACGATGTATAGAAAGCCAAGGTGATTATTTTGAATAAATCAAGTCCTAAATTTTAATATTATTCTTTTTTTTTTTAAATAAATTTTAATTCACCTTATTTATTGATCCCACCTTGTATATTTGAAAGTATAATGCATTTCTTTTCCTTTAATTTACCCAATCTATTAGCTTGATTGTCTTTTTTTTTTCTGTATATAAATATCATATTACCATTGAGGTACTATTACTCTTTTCCTTCAAGTATCCTACATTTCTGGTTGGAAAATCTGTATAAGACTAAAAGGTCTTAAAAAAGCTTTTTATTGTTGTATATTTGAAGATATGTTGTTTGCATAGAACTCAATTGTGTATATAGCTCAATTCCATATTGCGAATATATATATAAGGCATCACCTAATCGTTCAACTTTCAGCCGCAGGATGAGAAGATACCTTTTTTCATAATATATGCCTCTTATCCCAGTACAATTTCACATTTGTACTATTTTCCACATTGTGCCGCGGTCTCACGTAATTCTGGCCTTAACTACTCGTTTCATGATTTTTCAGGATGCCTGAATGACCATAGTTTTGGTCGTTGAGGTACAGCTTGCTCCACTCTAATGAGGGCCAACAGCCCGAAAAGCGTATGTGGTTAGCTTTTTTTGAATAATCAATAATGAGTATTTGGTCAATTCTGGAATAATTAAAAATCAGAGAATAGTTGATATTTATTCCGATAGATGGCGCAAGCCATCAGCAACTTTCAGTTGCACGATAATGAGTTTCCTTTTCTTAATTGATCCATCCAATCCCAGTACGATTTCAAATTTGTAATATTTTTCACATACATAATGAAGTTCAAACCAGAAAAAAAATGATCCTCCTAAAAACGAAATAATTAAAATCCAAATTCTTCACTTTTGATTCCGACCTTTCAGCGACAGAAAAAAAGGCGACTGAAACCTTAATATAAAAAGTAAAAAGTTGATTTGATTTTTTCTAAACGTTTTCAAGTGACAATTATTTCTCAGATAATATAATTAACAAACATAAAGAATAAAATAGAAAGAAACTTTAATATATTTCTAAGAAAAAAAATATATATATTAGAAAATCTAATTGAACCTTTTAAAAAAAAGGAGTATAATTATAAATTAAATATTTTTATAACCATATTTCAAAAATGTTATTGAACCAATTTTTTTTTTAAATGGCACAATATTTTATTAGAAAATCTTTTGACAAATGACCAACTTTAAGTTTGACATCACCTAAATGAAACATTATTAGATTATTTTTCACAGAGTAATTTCTCCAAAAAATTCTTCCTATATTGAATTAGTGTGACATCAATTAGAGTGTACTCAAAGGAATAATTAAGTTTTTACGTAAATTTGCATGGGCGCATTTTGATAAAAATTACTATTTTTAGTTTTATTTATATAGAAAAATAAAAAGCTTTTGTCCATAGTTTTCTTGAATACCATTTGCAAGATTCCACCTTTCAGTGTTGCATATATGAGCAAAATGATCCAATACAGTATTTGAGCTTTAAGAAACGGTTTGGTGGATTAAATTGGCGAAACCGCTGGGAGGGTTGACCACTGATGAGCCAAGGCCTCCCAATATTTTATTTATAGCGTTATTTCTTTGTATTAATAGAATATTTTACTGAATTGAGTAGAAAAACTTAAATGAAGAGTCATCTTGCTAGGAGAAACTTCTATAAAAAGGAAAACTTTAATCGCCAAAATTATTATTTTTGAAAATTAGCAGCTCTCCGTTTAGAAGACACTTCTTTCTAAAGGACACTTTGGCTCTGCAACTAAGTATATTTTAGAAATAAGTTCTACGGTGAGGTGTATTCATAGTATTTACTATTTAATCATTTATGACCATTGACCGGAATGCAGAATTTGCATAGGCAATTGTTATTGTCATTATTATTAGAATGTAGCTTGTGCTGTAAAGACAATTAAATCTTTAGTAGCTTAAATATAAATGTCTGATCCTTAAATTCTAAATACACCACAGTTGGCGACGAGGATAAAAAAGTAAGTTTAACTATGTCAAATATAGTGCCATTTCCATTTTTCACGCCAGATCAAGACTTCGAAATTTTCGTGAAATGTTTACGTTTTGCGTTTGCTGCGAATGATACTTCGTTAGCTAAACAAGTACCAGTTTTACTGGCGGTGATAGGCCCAAAGTTATTTAAATTGGCCGAAGATTTAGTAGCGCCTGAAAAGCTGGAAACCAAGTCATTTGATGAAATAGTCGCACTTCTAAATAGACATCTCGCACCTACACCTAGAGTCATACCAGCTAGATATAAATTTTTTAAATCAAGTCAAGAAGAGGAAACAATATCTCAATTTATGGCAACATTGAGAGGTCTAGCAGAGCCTTGTAAATTTGGAAGTATGTTAAATGAGATGTTAAGAGATAAGTTGGTGGTTGGCGTTAGATCCGAAAATCTACAGAAACGCCTATTGCAAGAAGGCGATGACGCAACATTAGACAAAATTTACGAAATTGCATTATCATACGAAGCCGCAGAACGAGATTTACTATCAATGAAAAAGGTAGATTATGCAGATGCAAATGTTCATGATGTTAAAAAATTAAATAGTGCATGTTCTCATTGTGGTAGACATAATCATCTATCAAATAAATGCTTTTTTAAAAATGCAAAATGTCATGAATGTGGAAAAATTGGACATATAAAGCCGGCTTGTAAAATTTGAAAAACTAAATATGCAAAAATACAGAATGGATCAAAAGCTACTAGAAAAATAAATGTGGTTGAAGCAAGTAAAAATGGAAAATATTTTATTACTCTAAATGTGGACAACAAAAATATACAGTTTGAATTTGATACAGGTAGTTGTCACACGTTAATGCCAATAAATATATATAAGAAATTGTGGAATAAGAAAATATTTCCTATAAATTTACATCTCAAATCATATTCAAATAAGAAGATTGATGTTATTGGCAAAAGAGAAGTGTTCGTAGCAGAGGCCAACAAAAGTCTTCCATTGATTATAACTGAAGCAAATAGGTCTGTATTGCTTGGCACTACTTGGATCAAGTGCTTGCCTGCTAAATTTTTAAAATTCTCGGACATAAATTTAGTCCAAGAAACAACATGTTCCTCTTTGGTAAATAAATTTGCAGAAGTTTTTGGCACCTCAAATGTAGGTGTAATTAAGGATCATAAGGCGCATCTAATTCTTAGAAAAGATGCTAATCCTAGATTTTTCAGGGCGAGAAATGTTCCTTATGTAATGAGAAACGCCATTGAAAAAGAATTGGAAAATCTTGAGGCCCAAGGAGTAATTACAAAAATAGAAAGAAGCGATTGGGCTACGCCTATAGTGCCTATAAGGAAAAAGAATGGCCATGTCCGTATTTGCGGAGATTTTAAAATAACACTAAATCCTGTCCTTAAAATTGATCAATATCCACTACCTAAAATAGAGGACATTTTTGCCATTCTCGGAAGAGGAATAAATTTTAGTAAAATAGATTTGTCCCAGGCATATTTGCAATTAGAATTGGACGAAAAATCAAAAGAAATGGCTGTAATAAATACCCATAAAGGACTCTATAGATATAATAGACTTCCTTTTGGCATTGCTTCTGCACCAGCAATATGGCAGCGAATAATTGAACAAATATTGTCCGGCATACCAGGAACTCTTGTCTATCTAGATGATATGCTAATTACCGGAGAGTCAGAGGCTGACCATCTTAGAAATTTGGGGGCAGTCTTAAATAGATTAAATGAATATGGCCTCAAGGCTAACAGAGACAAATGCAAATTTTTTCCAAAACCACTAAATGTAACCCAGTTACGAGCGTTTTTGGGATTAGTTACCTATTATCACAAATTCATCAGAAACGCTGCAGATGTTTTATCGCCCTTATATGCTCTTCTAAAAAAGGGAACAAAATGGCATTGGTCAATAGAATGCCGAAAGGCTTTTAGGCAAATCAAAGAAATAGAGAAAAAGTATACCAGAACACATTGTATGGTTGGAAAGATAAGCCATCAAATACTGAATTGCTCTCGTTTTATTTGCGAAGAGAAGAGTTAACTGTAGAGCAAGGAATCCTACTTTTGGGAACACGAGTAGTTATTCCAAGGAAATTCAGAGCGAAAATTAAAGCTGAGTTGCACCAAGGACATCTAGGTGTTGTAAAAATGAAAGCATTGGCGCGAAATTTTATTTGGTGGCCTGGAATAGATCGTGAAATAGAGGAAATTACTAGAGTCTGCAGAGAGTGTAATATAAATAACCATACGTTAAAGCAAGAAAGTGTTCACAGGTGGGAATCTGCTCCTACACCATGGTATCGAATTCACTTGGATTTCGCGGGTCCATTCATGAACAGAATGTTCTTAATTGTCATTGACAGTTATTCAAAGTGGCCGGAAGTTATTATAATGAATTCCACGACCGCGGGAAATACTATCCGAGTTCTGAGAGACTTATTCTCGCGCTATGGTATTCCTGACCAAGTGGTCACGGATAACGGCCCTCAATTCGTTTCGGAAGAAATGAAATATTTTTTTAAATCAAATGGAGTTCATCATTTGAGGTCTGCTCCTTATTTTCCAGCTACAAATGGTTTGGCAGAACGTTTTGTACAAACTCTGAAAATAGGCTTAAAGAATATGAGAAATGAAGAATTAAATAAGAGTTTGGCAAATTTTCTGTTCACATATAGAACAGTACCACATTCGAGCACTAGGGAAGCCCCAGCAGTCCTTTTTTTAAAGCGGATGCTTAAATGTAAGTGGAACCTATTGAAGCCAAAATTGGAAGTCAAACCAGGATTTAAAAAGGGATATTCCCCTGATTTTGAGGAGGACGAGAATATCTTGGTCAGAGACTTTCTGGGTCCAAACAAATGGAAGGAGGGAAAAATTATAAAGAGACTGGGGAAGTGTTTTTATACGGTTAAACTAAATGACGGCAGATTATGGAGACGGCACGTATGCCAATTGAGAAAGAATTACATCGTGCCTAGTCCGGCTCCCGAGATATTTCTGCCGGAGCAACTGATAAAGTGTCCAAGTGATGAGAGCCGTGCAGAGGATGGTTCTGTGGAGATCCCCAGTGAAGAGAACATTCCCTCCTCTTCAGGAATCTCTGCACCAGAGGAGCCCGGTCCCGCAGCTTCGGACCAGGATAGGACGCCTCAGCGAAGGTATCCTATGAGGGATAGGAGACCTCCTGAAAGATTTGGATTTTGAAGGAGGGGAAGGAGCTGACGTGTATTCATAGTATTTACTATTTAATCATTTATGACCATTGACCGGAATGCAGAATTTGCATAGGAAATTGTTATTGTCATTATTATTAGAATGTAGCTTGTGCTGTAAAGACAATTAAATCTTTAGTAGCTTAAATAAATGTCTGATCCTTAAATTTTAAATACACCACATACGGTATAAGAAAAATTGAAACTAATTAACACTTGATATTTTCTATTTCAAATAAAACATATATCTACTGTTATTATTGCGAGGGAAAAATAACTGATGGGGGAAGGGGTCTGGTTCATCAGTGGTAAACTCTCCCAGCGGTTTCGCTAGTTTATTCTACTAGCGCTCTGATTGAGTCATTTTAGGAATATCTTTATCCTTATATATACTACGGTCCATCAATTCTCCTTATCCACGGGATTTGACAGGATAGAGAGGAATTTAAGAAAACACGATTCATGCCAATCAAGTTTTTAAGATTTATAAAACATATAATTTATTATTTTATTTGTGTACCATGTGTACTAGGGATAATAATAATATATACCTTTTATTGAAAATAATTCTTTAAATTCTCTCTAAAAATAATTTTGCATTGTAATATATTGAAACTATTCTAGACGCGTATGATTTTTTTAAAATTAAACAATTATCTATTGCCCTTACTTCAAAGAAAAATTAATGGGAGGAACCCCTGGCTCATCATTGGTGAACCCTCCCAGCGATTTCGGTAGTCTAATCTACCATTGGCGAAACCGCTGGGAGGGTTCACCACTGTTGAGCCAGGCCCTCCCATTAATATTTCATTGCAGTAAGGGCATTAGAATATTGTTATGTTTTAAAAGAGAATCATACGCCTCTAGAATAGTTTAAATTTCTCGTAACAAATGACGCGCTAATATATGCAAAGTCTTAAGATATATTTATAAGGAATGCTAACTAGTTTTGACTAATCAATAAGCACGATTCATATTTAACAAATACATTTACTGGTGTTTCTTTTCAATAATATAATTAAATATTAACTCTCTACAGACCTTACTGCAATGTAGAGTTGAATATTTGATGATATTATTGAAAATAGACACATTACCAGTAAATTTATTTGTTACAAATTTTATTGATAGATGGCAATTAAATTTTTAAACGATTCATATTGTAGTTCCAGAGAATTTTCTATAAATATTTTCTTTCAAAAATTATAGAAAACTTTATAAATATAAACTGTGTAGGAACATATTTTCATTAAATTAAGAACATTTATCATTATTTAATTATATCATTAATATATAATAATATATCTTTAAATAATGATCAAAGCCAAACATACGTGAACCCATTCAATATAATTACATTTTATGATAGAAAGTAGATATCTTTCCGCACAAAACTTTTAGCAATCTATAAATTTCAATTATAATTTGGTGATTTAACTAAATTTTAAATAATTTGCCCATAAATATATAATTAAGATAACGAGCAATTAAGGAAATTACTCTAATGGTGAATAGAAAGATGTTCTAATCTATATCAGGATTTATTGAATAGATCCCAACAGAGATATCTAACAGATATAGAGTAATGCACCTCTCCTGAACGATCCATATAATGAATGAGTATGTGGCGACCGCACTTTGCTTCAGCGAACTGGGACAAAGCTTCAAAACACATACGGGCAGAAAAATGGCGGCCCCACTATGCCTCGGCAAGCACGTGTTTTGGGAGCACGTCACTACGCATGCGCGGGCGTCAGCCGGAACTTTCTAGCGACTGGCGTCTTCCGACACACTTGATCTGGCACTCACGCGGTAAACAACAAGGCTAGAGCCGACGGCCGTTACTTCAACCTTTGCTTCTTTTCTCTTTATAATTTCTTGCTTTAAATAAATTAATTTTAATTATAATTTTATCAGCAGCATTTTTCCACAAGCCACATCACGCAACAACCATCCTACAAGTATAAAATTCTATAAGTAAAAAAGACTTCATCTGACATATCAGCAATGGAAGACTACCTCCAAGAGTGCATAGGACAGGACTCGGTAACCTTCGGCTCACCACATGCGGTTCTTTAGATGTGAAGCTGCATGTACTTGCATAAATGAAACTTTATAGTACACACACACGCGCTATTTTATTATTGGTATGAAAAAATATTGAAGCTCTTTAAAAACTTTGGAATTTTGTAAAATGTAATTTTTGACTCTTCCGACTCAAAATGCTTGCCTGACCCCTGGCCTAGACGAATCTTTAGCTTTCAGATGATCTTTTTTTCGGATGTTTATTCTTTTGTATACCTTTAGGACTGTGAGATGAAGCTCTTTCGGTTTGAAATCTCATGGCCCAAATTTATCAAGAAACCAATCGTTCTAACCTAGCAAGTTTTTAATAGCAGAAAATATTTATTTTTTCGTCTGTTCTAATATATTATGCTTTAGACAAACTCTGATAACGAATACCTATTATAGGCAAATTGTCTAAATTGTTGGAAAGTTAATAATTATTGAATATTTATGTAATGATTGGTATGGTTGTTTCTTGAGATGGATTCAATCAGAGCTTGAGTTTGATTAGATTTAATTATGTTTTAAATTTTTTATTAGACTTTGGAGGGGCCACGACGGCTATAACACCTTGTTCGAACCACTGCGGCGACTTAGGTGATCAACAAGTATGGCCACCAATCCGAATTGACGCGAAATAATCCGAAATTTCTCATATAAAAATTGTAGATACCCAAACCAGATATGAATACATGTTGGGGAAGGAAACAATTTATGAATATTTCTTCAATATCAAAGAAAAATACATAAGGACACCTGAAAGATAAACGCTATCTGCAGAGAACTCAGGGAGAGCTTATGTATCTTGAAATAACTCGATCGAGAATTTAATTAATAACATCGTCAAGCAGATCAAAAATGAAAAGTTAAAACTGGTATGCAAATTGAGAGAAAATCGGATGACCCAATGTCGAACATGATATAAGAATGATGATATATTTACTAATTATGTTCGAACTTAAACATCTCAGAATATGTGAACTCCGCCTTTGCCGGTCTCAAAGCCCGGGTGAAAAAGAGGAGGGGGAGCAGTAACAAGCTCACTGAAAAACCTGGGCCCAATGGCCTGACTGATAGTACCCTGTAAGGGCTCCTAATCCAGGGATACAGGATAAGCAGCGTTTGTACTCCATGTTTGGAGCAGGTGCACATGGCGTCTATTCCTCATGTCAGAGGCAGCCATTTATTTTGGAGCTAAGTCGGCCTGCCACTGAGTAGTGCTCCCAGTCTTAATGACAAAGGCAGACGCATTCTACTTCACCCAATCATGATGGTTGTCAAAATATGATTGGGTGGAGATAAGAAAGAAGAAGAAGAGAATATGTGACGCGGCCTTGTGAGAGAAAATTTCGCTGCAACTGCATTTTTACTAGACTTCAAGTCTTTGAAGTCGACCGCCAGATGACGCATATGTAAATATGAATAAATTGTATTTCTTTTTTAAAGTTAATTATGAAGAAATTTTCATATAAATATGTACTGGGGGTAATCTATATCTTAGATTTTAATTGTTTATTTATTTTAACCAATGATTGACATAGCTAAAAATGAACGATTCATGTATTAGAGATTTGGTTCACTATTTCTTCCAATGCCCTCTCTTAACAGAAAAAACGTACTGAAATTTTCCCAAGCCCTAATTTTGGTAAATTTAGATACCATCGCATATGTCAATTTCTCTCTTCAGCTCTGGATGATGAATTACTGATTGTTAGATACTTTAAGTTCTGCACAGAAGCTGGACGCATAAGTAAGAAAGCAGGGCAAAGGATACTGGAGGATGACCTATCTGTAAATAAGTAACTGAATGTGAGACAACTTTATTTTGTTGTAAATGCTTCCTCTTCCCTCTCCTCTTGTTGACGTGTAAATACGGCGAATCCTGTATGGGGCGGAATGCCCTAAATAAAGGCTTTTGTTGTTGTTGTTTATTTATTTTATCAATTTGTATTTCTCTCCTTTTTTACATGAATTCCTCTATGACAGGTATAAATTAAACTGAACCTTTAATGATGTGGTTAATTTTATTCATGAAAGTTTGTCAGGACTGCATAGCACTGCAAAAATACTCATGTATTGAAACAAGCGAGATTTTCTTTCGAAAAATGATATAGCAGCTGAGCCGACCGGATATTATAACATATATATATGAAAAAATAATAGAAAAAAATATATATATAAAATAAAAAGGTCAGTTGTTGATATTAAAAATAAAAAAGGCATATCCTGACCAGGAGCATATATGCTTTTCAGAAGGCAGAGCGCCGTCTGGTGGAAGAGAAATCAACTAATCATTGATTTAGCCTGTTCCCTGGTATTTGGCCAACCCATATTCTTGATAAATCAAGCGCCAATAGTGCGAAACGCGTTCCTGGATGGCTTTTCTTGATATATCAAGAAATTGGGTTGGCCAAATATCAGGGAAAATGCTAAATCAATAATTAGTGATTTCTGTTCCACCAGATGGCGCTCTGCCTTCTGAAAAGCACATGTGCTCCTGGTCAGGATATGCCATTTTTATTTTTAATATATATATATATATATTAAAAATTAAAAATACCTATCCTGACCGTGCTCACATGAACATTTCTAAATGGCAGAACGCCATCTAGTGGAACAAAAATAAACAAAAGGTTTATTTAACCTGATATTTGACCAACCCAATTTCTTGATAAATAAAAAAAGCCATCCATGTACACGTTTAGGGCTGTTGGCCCTCGTCAGTGTGACGCAGGCTGTAACTCTACGGCCAGAATTTGGTCCCAGAGGCCTCCTGAGAAATCAAGAAATGGGTATTTAAGGCCAAACTTGCGTAAATACGCTTTTCGTGTGAAATTTTTACTAAAAGGTAAAAAATACAAAAAGTCCAGGTGTTGATATTAAAAATAAAAAAGGGGTATTCTGAATGTGCTTAAATGATCATTTCTAGATGGCAGAGGGCCATCAGGATATGCTTTTTTCATTTTTGATATAAACACCTGATCTTTTTATATTTTTTCATATATATGAATATATATATATGAATATATGAATACAAATATACGAAATGAAAATAGCATAAGAAGAAGGGAATAAAGTTACAGGAAGAGTAGATAATGAATATAATATGGCATCAAAAGGGTTTTCATTATATTTTTAAGCGAGAAAAAAGCGTGGGGCAGTCTGTTCCTATGAGCCAAAATATTTTGGTCCTAAAGGCTTCCCGAAAAATAAAGAAATGGGTGTTTAAGGCCAAATTTGCGTAAATAAGCCTCTTATATATGAATTGGCTTTAATATCAACACGACATTCTTTTAAAATTTCTTATTTTTTCACACATGTACACACACACACATAAACATCTATATATACAAAGGTGGTCGCTCAGGGAGGAGGTTGCTCCCTGCAAGTATCATTAAACGTTCTATTCCAATCAGACAGGGCGAAGGGAGAAGAAAAACACGACTAGCCAACACACCAGATGTTCTCTATGTAGCTGGATAAAAAAGGGGAAACAGCTGATGGCCAAACTTTTCTAATACGAAATTATTTTTGAACGATCAATATCTCGTCAGAGCACAGAGAATGTTTGGGCTGTAAGATGACAAGATTTGATCACTTTCCCTTGTAGAAAGATAAAATGTCATTTTATAATTTGTTTTGTGTATTTTAAATCGAGCTACCGTGATACAGTTTAAAAACAATTGTCTTTCCTGGAGGTAGTCTCTTATTGGAGGTTTAATTATTGGGTATATTGTCATTTTATAATTAGTTTTGTGTATTTTAAATCGAGCTACCGTGATACAGTTTTCTAAAAAAAAGCAATTGCCTTTCCTGGAGGTAGTCTCTTATTGGAGGTTTTATTATTGGGTAAATTGTCATTTTATAATATTATAAAGGTGGTCGTTTGAAGAGGTGAGGTCGCTGATAAGAGGTTTGGATGAATAGAAAAGGTTTCTATTCATTTCTAGACTATGTTATTTCTCGTTGGCAATAGTTATAAAATATTCTTCTTATCAATGCGAAGTAAAGGCAGTAGAAAATTGTTTTATTTTAAAAATAAGCATACGCATTTAAAATACAGAAGACTCTCCTATAACGCGAGTTTTTACAACGTGATTTCGTACAACGCGATAAAAAAAATTGCGACAAATTGATTTATACAACGCGAATTTTCGTATAACGCGTTATAAAATAAAATGCGGAAATTTCCATATTGACAACTGTACAATAAATATAATTTTTATGCACACGCGTTTTTCAATTTTTTTTTTTTGTTTTTGAACGAAGTAGTGTTGTATACTTTGTCAATTTAATTGCACATGTGTTTCTGTAAGTAAAACTTTTTAAATTGTGGTAAATTGAGTTTTAAAGCTTAAAATAATATTTTTGACGCATATAAGGTATTAAATTAGAATTCATATGTAAATATTTTGCGAATATAAAAAATTACGAAACTTGCTCCCCAGGCATTATGAATAAAGTTGGAAAAAAAAAAAATTGAAAAGGAGATATACTGTATCATGTAAAAATGCATTGGATAAAATGATGTATATAGGAAAAATAATCATATACTAAAATCAAAACTAAATGTTATATCATTTTATATGCAAATGTATATTTAAAAAAAAAAACAAATTACGTAGTGAATAAACTTTAATTTGTTTTTTATATACATTTGCATATAAAATAATATAACATTTAGTTTTGTTTTAGTATACAATTATTTTTCCTATATACATCATTTTATACAATACATTTTTACATGATATTTGTCACTAACAATTTACCCTAACAACATTCGCGTTATACCAGTTTTATTTCGTACAACGCGAATTCCTATAACGCGATTCCATACAACACGGACACACATAAATCGCGTTATAGGAGAGTTTACTGTAGTTTAAATTTTTATATGTATCTATTTGCATGATTATTTGTAAATATAAAAATCAAGAATACATTTTTCTTTTTGAGAATTCTGTGTCATATGGTTTAAATATTTATTTTTCGCCAGTTTACATGGTGTTCGACCTTTATTTTTTCTTTATTGGTATTGTAAGTGTTTACCGATTGGGTTTCCATAATAAAGGTAAATTATAAAAAAGTAAATAATGAAATAGTTACCTTCAGAAGTTGCTAAGTTTATTTATTTATTGTCGTCCTCGTAGATGTCTTCCTCGTAGTCTTCACGTCCGTTGCCCCAATTGTCCTATCCTCACATTTATCTTTAAAGTGGTGTGACGTTCCAGTGGTACCAAATATACATAATAATAAAAAACAAATACTCTGTCGAAATATAATACACAATCATTGAAAATCTAATTTATATTATTATTTAAATCAATTATGAATATTCTATAAAATAATCCCTTGCATAAATATTGAGTAAAATCAATCATTCCTCCAGGGAAAAGTGTCTTTTTGAAAACATTTTTATTGTTCTCTAGATTTCGGGCACGTACGCCCTTCTACAGGAGAAAACCTGGTATAATGTTGTCTAAACATGTTTTCTCCTGTAGAAAGGCGTCCGTGCCCGAAAGCTAGAGAACAATAAAAATGTTTTCAAAAAGACACTTTTCCCTGGAGGAATGATTGATTTTACTCAATTATGAATATATTATAATTCTTATTAGATTAAAAGGTATATACATTATGATGCAGTAATATGAAGTATTTGTTTAATCAAATTACTATTCTAAATTTTACGTACCTTGTATATAAGGCAGATTGTGTTTTTGTCATTATAGCATTATGATTAATTCCAATATAGGATGTTCTTTATTGGTGTGTTTGATAATTGTTCTCTGTATTGATATTCATTACAAATACCTTTGTTTATATATATATAAACACATGTGCTTTACAGAAGGCAGAGCGCCATCTGGTGGAACAGAAATCAACTAAACATTGATTTAGCCTGTTCCCTGATATTTGGCCAACCTTAATGGCGCTCTGCCTTCTGTAAAGCACATGTGCTCCTGGTCAGGATATGCCATTTTTCAATATTGATTTCAACACCTGATCTTTTTATCTTTTATTTTTTTATTTCGTTTTTTAATGTGCTAAGCGTATTTACGCAAGTTTGGCCTTAAATACCCATTTCTTGGTTTTTCGGGAAGCCATTGGGATCAAAAAATATTTTTTGGTCGCAATGGTTCAGCCTACTCCACGCTGACGAGCGCCAAAAAGCGCGAAACGCGTTCGTGGATGGCTTTTCTTGATTTATCAAGAAATTGGGTTGGCCAAATATCAGGGAACAGGCTAAATCAATGTTTAGTTGATTTCTGTTCCACCAGATGGCGCTCTGCCTTCTGTAAAGCACATGTGCTCCTGGTCAGGATATGCCATTTTTTAATATTGATTTCAACACCTGATCTTTTTATCTTTTATTTTTTTATTTCGTTTTTTAATATATATATATATATATGTATATTCAACTTGTTAATTTATCGAACCTTTTAAAAAAGTTTATTGTCCTGACGTTTCTACGATTCACTGTAGTCTTTTTAAATATGAAAAACTTATAACGGAAGTATTGCCTTTTGTCGTGACAAAAATTGTTACTTAGTACACTTCACAAACAAAAACAAACTAGGGCCTAAATTAAAAGCCACTTAACGAAAACGCGTACACTCAGCAATACAACAACAACAAAAGAAGGTAGTAAATGAAACCCTCAATTAATAAAACAAAACCAGTACTTATATTTTATTGCAGCGCTTATAAGGAGCGGACCGGGGTTACATAGGTATGCGAGAAGATCACCAGACAAGGACACAGAGAAAGCTTTAAGCGTCTCCACATAATCTCTCTGGTAGAGTCTCTTGCATTCCCTATCAACCTTATTTATGTACCAACATGACCACATTTGTCCAATGAGAAAGCATGGTAGATCAGTTCACTTAAAAAACAAACAACATTCTCCCCAAAAAACGCTGATATTCTTAAAACTGCTTATGTTTGTCAAAATAAGTTGACATCGATATATTATCCAGTGTACATACGTGTACATACGCGAAAAATGATATTAGAAGCCGTATCTCATCCGTACTCATGAATCCCACAACCCAAAATCCTCAGGCCCGCATGGAGAGAACCATTATGAAAAGGTTGAAAGATCGGAGTGACATCATAATCTGCAACTCTGATAAAGGATCACAGACAGTCGTTATGGATATCTCAACGTATAGATCCAAAATGATGGACGTCCTTACAGATGAATCTACTTTTATTCCCATAGATGAGGATGCCAAGCTTCGCACCTATCAGGATTTCAGGAAAGCTCTATTAGAACAAAAAAGACTCTCCCAGATTAATTCAGAAGAATTCAAATTATTCACATCACGCCTTACCACAGACGCCTACATATATGGATTACCTAAGATACACAAACCTAATGTCCCACTGCGCCCTATCGTAGCCTGTCACAGATCACCGTCAGCCCCATTAGCCAGGTATTTATCTAATTTTTTCTCCCCGTTACTAAAACAATATAATCATAAATTCACGGTACACAACACACCTAATTTCATTGAGGAGTTATGGAAAATTTCCCCTGGTCCAAACACCATAATGTGCTCTTATGATGTAGTTTCATTGTTTTTAAGCTTACCCCACTCAGTTATTAGAGAAAGCATAGTTGCCTTCCTGACAGAAATACAGACCGATGCATCCACCATACAAACAATAGTATGCCTGGCAGATATTTGTCTAAATATGAGTGTATTTAAATTTGAGTCGCAAGCATACAGACAGATACGGGTTCCCCAATGGGGAGTTCGTTTTCAACAGTTGCAGCAGAATTGGTGATGATCATGGTTGACAAATCAATCAATGAAAAACATAGAACAGATATCGTGTTATGGCGCAGATATGTAGATGATATCTTTTGTGTCTGTGATCAGAGTTCATACGAAACTATATTAGCATCCCTTAACAGTTACAATGAGGATATGTCGTTTACCATAGAAATAGCTCAAGGGGGTGTAATACCATTCCTTGATGTTCTAATAATTCAAACTCCAAACTCTTACCACACTACCGTATATTACAAAAAAGATTTCCTCCCCAACTACACGCATTACACTTCCTGTTGTCCCAATTCCCAAAAAATCAGTATTATAAAAACTTTATCTAAGCGTATACACACCCATTGTTCCCTTCCATCTTTCCAGGCAATAGAGAAACAGAACATAATCAAGAATCTCAACTCTGCAGGCTATCCGACATCCTTTGTTTGCAAACATTTTTATGTTTTCTCAGGAATAAGAAATACTGCTCAATACCGGTCCACCTGTTTTATTCCATACTCTTACAAATCGGCGGCCATAGCACGAATTCTGAATAGATATGGGGTAAACTCATATTTCTCCAACACACTCAGTCTGGCAACCAAACTAAAACAGACAATAGCAAGAAGTAGTGTAACCATTGATTCCCTTAATTATCACAATGCCATTTACTCCATATCATGTGAGCAGTGTGATGCCAAGTATGTCGGAGAGACTGGGAGAATGGTGAAGACCAGAATGGTGGAGCATGATAGATCGGTAAAAAGGAAAGATCCCCGCTCTCTAGTTTACCAACACATACGGGACACAGGCCACACATTCAATATCTATAACCCCTCGGCCCATTATCATGAGATTAAGAACAAACACCAGCGATTGGTCCTGGAAGCTATACTCACCAAAAAATTTAAAAGCATCAATAGAGCAATAGACCTTCCTGAAATATATGATAATTTAGTACTGGAACCTCCTACCTGAAAGATCTAGTTTTCATTAACTTACTTATACTTTTACACGTCAATGGCAATTTTGGTTTATTTTATTTTATTTTATTTTATTTCTATTTTATTTTGTATTATTTCGTTTAACAGTCGTTGTTCATACTTAGTTTCTGTAATAGCCAAGTATTGAATGTATTATACGTTTATTTACTTGCTTTGCTTAATTTTATGAATGATCCTCCAATATTATGTTAATTTTCTCTGGCACAATTTTACATATCTGTCTTATTTTCTTACTTTTTGTATATATGTATATAGCTGAATGCCACTAATAATTTTGTCTCGTTTTACACCAGTAGAAGGGTGATTGTGCCCGAAAGCTTGTGAACTAATTTTGTGTAATAAAGAAACTCTTTCCTCATCAAGTATTTCGTTCTTAAAGTTTAGTGAAGGAATTATTATTTCAATACGTGTATATACAAATAAAAAAAGCCTAGCGATGCAGAATGTCTTGGGACCGGAGAATACATCGATACATGACACTAATTCCCTAATAAATTTTCTATCTTTGAAAAGATACACACACAACACACAAATTTCCTTGAATCTACAGGACAATAAACATTTTAAAACGAGTTGATAAGTCTATAACTTGAATTGATAAAAATACAACCTACACACATAAAACCAATTATGTTGTTGTGTGGTGTCCAATGAAGAGATGTCTCCGGGTGTGTATCTTTATCACAGCATGTTATCTCTCGTTACAATTACGGTATTCTATATACAGTTACGAGCGTCATCAATTCTTCATCTCTTAATCATTCACCTCTGTCACCGTTTGCTTTTTTTTTTGGAATGGCGCCCTCCTATTGGTTGGCTACGATCACGACACCTTTGACCCCCCCCCCCCCCCCATCATGCCCCCCCCCACTCGCTATTTCGTCTTTGTAACTATTGTGTTGGAGCGGGTCGCTCCCTAAATAAATGCATATATTAGATAATAACCAATTGGAATCCTCTCTTTCTTTTTCCCAGTAAGAGACGCCTACGGAAGCCAACAGTACATAGACAGATAAAGCACATAGGCTATAGTTATTAACTAACATATGCAATTATTTAAGGCGCCAATTTATAATTGTAACAAATAGTATTTGAAACAAAACATTCAATCGGGTAAAACACGGCGTTGCCCGGGTCATTCGGCTAGTTCTCTATAACTACCTAATTTATTGATTTTATTACATTCTATTAAAGGGCCATTTACGAATGTCGTTAACTTCTCTTTATTAATCAAAAATGGGTAGTTGGTCAATTCTGGAATGATTAAAAATCAACGAATAGTTGTTATTTATTCCGACAGATGGCACAAACCATTAGCAACTTTTAGTTGCACGATCAGGATATTAATTTATCCACTTGATACCATTACAACTTCCCTTTATACTATTATTTCCCATTATGCTCTGTATTGAGAATATTGACACGATTTCAGATTAGAGGCACACAGTTCTATATTAGTTTTTATTAATCAATTGATAAATTCCGTGAGTGATGTTTTCCTCACAACAAACTAGAAAATAAAAAAAATCTGTTAAAAATTTACATACCTTCCTTATATTACATTAAACAAAAAGGTATTTACATATTTACTAATAGAAACATTTTCTTTACATTTTCTATAAACAAATTTCATTACAATATTTCAAACTGCCTTGCTATATTGAAAAAAGTCCGACACTCGAACTCAATTGAGAGAATAACTTCAAAAGCGACTTTAAAAAGTTTCAATACCTCAGGCAGTTTTTCCTTGAAGAAACTTGAAAGGTTTCTCATAACTAAGGGCACTAACACACTAATATAGCTGGCAGTTATAATAGAGTTATAGGGCCATAGAACGCGATGATAAGAACACTCATATTCGATTGAGAATGGTAATAGAATTCGATATCATAAATGGTCTTTTTAACCGCGCTATCGGTTTAAAAGGAAATTTTTCACGTTTTATCATTTTTCTACTTCAACAATCGTAGCTTCTGAATTATAGCCCATTGCCCTCCGATACCATTATAAATATTCGATAGGATATTCTCAAATAAAAGTGGTTTATATGAGATTTAGCTCATTTATATGGTTCTTGTGTTCTGAAGAGGTTATGGTATAATGAGAAGAGGAGTTATTTGATGTAAGAAAGAAGCTGCTGGGAAAGGAACTTTGTCAAGAGTTGAAGAGGAGGTTGGTGTAGGTTGGTACGATTCGGTGACATGCATGGTCGATGGGACAGGTAGAGAAAAGAGGGTTTGAGGCATGTGGTTCTAGAGGTAATAAGAAAGACACATTCTGTAATATTTAATCTCCAAAGTTAATAACAGCCTAAACAGAAGGATTTATCTACCTCAACGATTCCAATACATTGATACGCCGCCATGTCAAGGATGCCCAAATGAGCACGCGGGATTGGTAAGGATTTTTGTTAGACTCTTTTTTTTATCTACCTCCGTGAATTCATGGAGAACAAAGCAAGAAGGCTTTAACCACTGCGCACAAAAAGATTTTTGGTCCCAATCGCTTCCCAAAAAATCAAGAAATGGGTATTAAAGGCCAAATTTGCGTAAAGACGCTTAACACATGAACAAACAATAGAAAAAATAAAATATAAGTGGGTCAGGTGTTGATATTAAAAATGAAGAAGGCATCTCCTGACCACGAGCACATGTGCTTTTTAGATAGCAGAGCGCCATCTAGTGGAGAAAAAATAAACTAAACGTTTATATAGCTTGCTCCGAGATATTTGGCCAACCCAATTTCTTGATAAATCAAGAAAAGCCATCCACGAACGCGTTTCGCGCTGTTGACGCTCGTCAGCGTGGAGAAGGCTGTAACCACTGCGACCAAAAAGATTTTTGGTTCCAATGGCTTCCCAAAAAAATCAAGAAATGGGTTTTTAAGGCCAAATTTGCGTAAAGACGCTTAACACATGAAAAAAACAATTGAAAAAGATAAAAGATAAGTGGATCAGGTGTTGATATTAAAAATAAAGAAGGCATCTCCTGACCACGAGCACATGTGCCTTTTAGATAGCAGAGCGCCATCTAGTGGAGAAAAAATAAACTAAACGTTTATATAGCTTGCTCCGAGATATTTGGCCAACCCAATTTCTTGATAAATCAAGAAAAGCCATCCACGATCGCGTTTCGCGCTGTTTGCGCTCGTCAGCGTGGAGAAGGCTGTAACCACTCCGCCCAAAATGAATTTTGGTCCCAATGGCTTCCCGAAAAATCAAGAAATGGGTTTTTAAGGCCAAATTTGCGTAAAGACGCTTAACACATGAAAAAACAATTGAAAAAGATAAAAGATAAGTGGATCAGGTGTTGATATTAAAAATAAAGAAGGCATCTCCTGACCACGAGCACATGTGCTTTTTAGATGGCAGAGCGAAATCTAGTGGAGCAAAAATAAACTAAACGTTTATATAGCTTGCTCCGAGATATTTGGCCAACCCAATTTCTTGATAAATCAAGAAAAGCCATCCACGAACGCGTTTCGCGCTGTTGGCGCTCGTCAGCGTGGAGAAGGCTGTAACCACTGCGACCAAAAAGATTTTTGGTTCCAATGGCTTCCCAAAAAATCAAGAAATGGGTATTTAAGGCCAAATTTGTGTAAAGACGCTTAACACATGAAAAAACAATAGAAAAATAAAAAGCACATGTGCTCGTTGTCAGGAGATGCCTTCTTTATTTTTAATATATATAGATATAGATGGAAAATTTGCCGGGAGGAAATTAATCCATAGAAGCAATGGGCGCATCTCCCGTCAAAACCTGACGCCATCTATTGACCGTCGCAGCAACTAGCGGCCTCGGGTCGGTGACAAATCCACATCGCCAGCTTTGGCAAACTGAGAAGCGTCCACCTAGAGACCATGGTTTCGGGATAATGGCCCTCGTCAGTCTAGGACGGACTTTATTCCATGATATCCACACGGGATCTAATGGAATCCTCACAATCTACCATAGAGGTGTTTAGCTGGCAAAGTGGCTGGGCCAAATCTATGACTAAAATATAGATGAAAATTTTGCCGGGAGGATATTGATCTAAATAGACAAAAGTCGCCTCTCCCGTCAAAATAGACGTCAAAACTAGACGACATCTATTAACCGTCGCCGCAAACTAGCGGCCTCGGGTCGGTGACAAAGCCACTATGAAAATCCTGACAAAGACGAAATACGTATAAGTCAAAACCCGATAGGTCAAAATTCCGACATGTTATATATGAAATAAACTTATTTCTCTCAATTCAATTTGTTGGGATATTGCATCTATATATAAAGAAAACATATTTTTTAACTTCAATAAGATTTTGGATGGCGGTTGTTATATATCCGTTGGTAGATAGAAATTCTTCTCTATAATAGAAATAATGCAAAAGATATAAGAAAGATGGTTATCTGATTAGGCGGAAGAGTGTACATAGAAGAACTCGGAGCAGAGTAATGGATCCCATTCCACATCCTCCTATTAGCTAAGTAAATCAGGACTCTGTAGAATTGACCAGTCGCAGCTCTGCACGGTGACACTTCTCAGTATATACACAATCTCCAATGTTTTTTGTTTTTTTGCGTATCCTTAGTACACGTGGTACAGGCCATGATAATCATAGTGAGTAGAGGTAGGTGACTGCTTTTACTGTAAGTGCACCACATGTTTACAAATGTGAAAAGCAGTTCGACTTTGCACTTACAAATGTTTCCAGAGCCCCGTTTTATTACTTGAACTGTGTGGTAGGGTTGGTCCTTTGCAAGAATCGGGAGTCATTGGAGCATTTTTAAAATAAATAATAAGTGCCCATTGCGGGAATCAAACCCGGGTCGTAGCGGTCGAAAACCTACGGTTTATTCCATCCTTCCACCGACCCCCTGCATCTGCAATGTAGTTTTATTACGAACTTGGATAACAAAATTGTTTCATGAAAATATTTCAGGAAGAGTGTAATTTTTTAACTCATACCATGTAATGAGGTACAGGTTATGATAATCGTGCCCTGTGGGCGACTCTGATTGCCTTTTACTTTATAAACACCTTATGTCTACACATATAGGTTAAAATTTGTATTTACAAGTTTCTCAGAGTTCTGTTTGCATACATGCACTCACTGTTAGGATTGGACTTTGGAAAAAAATAGGATGCCATTGAAGCACTATTTCTTTCTCTTTTTTTCAGAAAAAAGGTATACAATGTGGGATTTGATCTCGGAGAGTAACTGATGAAATATACGATTTTAGCATTTTCTCACCAACCCCATTGTATGATGGAAGTGCGCTACAAGAGGTAGACCTACAACAATAAAAAAACGATACTTTGAAGGATCGAACCTGGAATATTCTAATCTATAATCGGACATATTGACCTATGCGCCTCCAAAACTATATAGGGTAATAATACTTTAGCATATATATCAAATCTTCGCTAGAACGAATCAGGTACATTGCATACCCTTTTTTAAACGAACTTGAAATAGTCCCCAATATAGGTATTATATTATATAGCACTCATGGGGCTATAAAGTACCATAGGTATACGTTTTAAACGGGTGCGGTCAAGATTCCGAAAAACGGAATATCCCAACAAACTAAATTGAGAGAGAGCATAAGTTTTTTTCCGTATATAACAGTCAGGATTTTGATCTATCGGGATTTTGAGTTATTAGTATTTCGTATTTATCAGAAATTTCATTCCTGTCGATATTTTGGTTGTTGGAAAGATGGAAAAGAATGACGAGTCACGCCTTATATGGGGACTTCTTCCAAAGACAAGACTTTTGGACCCCGATAACTTCTATATTTACGTATTATGCGTGAGAGTTTATGATTATGGTACATACACCTTTGCTCTGCTCCACCTATATTTCTCATCTAAAAGGGCATGTGTCTCTTGTCTACAGCTTATATACAGGTAAACCTGTCTATAGCGCACCCTCTTGAGACTCACCAAAATAGGGTGCTATAGACAGGTCACTTTTAATGTGAATTGTTCACATTTTAATGTTTAAAATCGGGCGCTATAGAGAGGAATGAGGCTATTCAGAGGGTACGCTATAAAAGGTTTAACTGTATATAAATTAGTTACTTATTCACTACCTTTTTGTTTACTTATGTTCCTTATCCTGCTTGTCTACTCTAACCTATTTAGTGTTAAATATCAATTTGATATCAAAGTAAAGACAGGTATTATATCTCTATATAAATGGCCCCCAATGAGAATTAATATTTGATTCATTCGGACATAAACCACACAGCCGAATTAGTCAAATATTCATTCCCATTGGGGGTTATTATATAGGTATATAATACTGTCTTATATCAAATTGAAAATATCCACTAAGTAGGTTAGAAATAGACAAGCATACTATAATAAGTACACAAAAAGTAGTTGAGTAAGTAACTAATTTATATATATATGCAGTAGACAAAAGGTATACACGATATAGATAAGAAATATAGGTAGAGCAAAGGTATGTATCATATTATATACTTTCAATTCTAATACATAAATATAGTTATCAGGGTCCATAGGTATCTTCTCCTTGTGTTCAGAAGAAGTCTCCATGTAAGGTGTGACTCGCCCGTTTTTTTCTCTCTAAATATAAGTTAGATATGAAGTATATACAAAATGTATGCTGATAAGTTTTAACCTCCACCGACAGAATTATTTTGGCTACCAATATTCTGTTCAACATCTTTAGGAGATAGGGTATGGAATTATTATCAAAACATAATCACCGCAACTATTAATTTTCTATATTCGATAATTGAACGAAGAAATTATGGCGACATCGAAGGAAAAGGAGAAAGATCCGGAATGGTTGGATAGAACGCTGTAGATGTCGTGACAGTCGGCTTGAAATGGGGGAAGGCCGACCAATCAGAGAAGTACAGGTGTCAGAAGTAGTCCTACTTGCTCTTTAAGCACGTGTTGTAGAATTTCTCCCTGCTTGTGTTTTTCTGATATATCCTCTGTAATGAAGTAAGGACAATTACATGGAGTGAGCAGAGATCCTTAACGACCCCACTTACTTCATTCATATTGCCATCCGATGACGGCACTGTGGAAGCAATATGATTTAAAAGAGCTATCAAAACTTTCGCAAATCTATCATTAAATCATAAAAAAACATTCTTTTAAGAAACCAAATAGGCGCATCATTAAAATAATATTTACATATTTAACAAAGATTTCTAGAATATCAAATCTAACTAAAATAGAGATCTGGACTGTATTGGAGCTAAGAAGGAAGACCTATACAAGAACCCCAAAACTATAGTAGAAAAAATTATTGCTTTCAACCTTCATGACCTGGTGTAATCTTACCCATGGGATAATAATAAAAACTATATGAAGAAAAAACCTCAGATATAAATAATTATTAAAAAGACTGATTAGTGGTAAGACACAATTTGGATTATGGATTATAAACACGGTAAATAAGACCAAATCAAAATAAATAAATTGTGTGTGACGTTTCGGTAACAGCGTTATTACCAAAACGTCACACACTATTTATTTATATGGATTTGGTCGTATTTACCCTGTGTTTAAGGCTTATTAGTGTTATGAAACAACTAGGATGGATAAAAATCCATATAATTCAGATTACTATACAATTTGATAAATATGATGGAATTGTACTGGAGAATTCCGGTTCGCGTGTTTAAATAAATGTGTATTTGATTGAAGAAATTTCAATTTGATATATAATTAACGAATGAAGACACTAAGACGCTAATGTTTCTTTCACAAATAAATCAAACTTCTACTGTCCTTACTGCGATGAAAAAATATTAGGAGGGCTTGGCTTATCAGTAGTCAACCTCCCAGCGGTTTCGTCAATTTAATCTATCAGACCGCCTCTTTAGAGCTCTAATACTGTATTGGATCATTCTGCTTATATATGTTACACTGAAGGGTGGAATATTAGAAATGGTATTAAAGAAAACTATGGACATGAGCTTTTGGGACAGTAGAATTAAATTTAAATATTTTCATCGAGCAATGCTCTTCCGCTAACAATAAGAACAAGTTAGGCATGAATTAATACAAAGCAATAACGCGCCATCTATATATAACGAATGAAGACATTAAGACGCGAATGTTTCTTTTCACAAAATATTTTTCATTTCAGTAAGACAGTAGAAGTTTGATTTATTTGTGAAAAGAAACATTCGGCGTCTTAATGTCTTCATTCGTTATATATTGGTGGCGCGTTATTGCTTTGTATTAATTATATATAATTATGTGATGCTGAAAAAAACATAGAATTTTAAAACGAAAGTTGAAAAACGGGTGAACTCTAAAGTTTTCTCTATATTTTAGCCATTTTTTTATTTAAGACTATCAAAATATCGTTAAAAACTTCAGAATTTTTCTTAAATTTAAAGGATGCCAAGAAAAATATTGCTTATAACCGTGAATAGATTTAGGAAATGTATGAATTCGATTAAAAAAAAGGAAAGAAGGAACCAATCTTCTCTATTCAACAAGGACCATTTAGTTCTTTAGATTAAAAAACACTTCGAGAAGTAAATGTTTTTACAATCGACGTTTCGACAAAAGTCTTTTGTCCTCTTCTGCGAAAAAAAAAAGAAAGCATTTGGAAAGGCGTTAAATGTATCTAAAATCACCTTTTATTTGGTCAAAAGTGGAAAAAGATTATCAATGTGATTCAACAATAAATGAAGTTAATTATAGGTCAATATAACGCGCCATTCTATATACAGTTACGAGCGTCATCAATTCTTTTTCATCTCTGTCACCGTTTGCTTTTTTTTTTTTGGAATGGCGCTCTCCTATTGGTAGGCTATGATCACGCCACCTTTACCTTCCCTCCCCCCCCCCCCCCCCCCCCCCCATCATGCCCATTCGCTTTGTTGTTTTTGTAACTATTGTGTTGGAGCGGATCGCTCCTTAAATAAATTCATATATTAGTTAATAACTAAATGGAATCCTCTCTTTCTTTCACCCAGTAAGAGACGCCTACGGAAGCCAACAGTACATAGACAGATAAAGCACATAGGCTATAGTTATTAACTAATATATGCATTTATTTAAGTCGCCAATTTATAATTGTAACAAATAGTATTTGAATAAAAACATTCAATCGGGTAAAATACGGGCGTTGCCCGGGTCATTCGGCTAGTCTTTATATAAGAAAGAAAAACATTTAAGCACGCAAATTTATTTTAAACATAAAACAAACTTCTACTATCCTTACTGCAACGAAAAATAGAATTGGAGGGCTTGGCTCATTACTGGCGAACCCTCCCAGCGGTTTCGCCAATTTAATATTCAAGACTACTCCTTCAGAGCTCTAATACTGTATTGGATCATTCTGCTCATATATGCTACAATGAAAGGTTGAATCTTATAAATGGTGGACATAAGCTTTTAGAACAGTATGATTACATATAGACATTTGAATCAAGCAATGCTTTTCCGCAAACAATAAGAAACAAAGAAAGTTAGGAAGAAATTAATTATAAGGCACTATAACGCGCCATCTATATAAAATAAAGAGAAACATTCAAACACGCAAGTTTCTATCACTAATTTAAGTGACAGGTTTCTTTAACTGTCCTGGTGTGGAACTAACTCCTACCCACATATTCTCATACCCTGCAATGGCCGCAGCCTTGCAGAAATTTGACAAGGACCCAGAGCAGCAGCTTTACACACTCAAGATAGTGGATATTGCTGCTGCTGTAATAGAGATGCATGGAGACATCCGAGGCTCTTCATTGAACACGACAACAAAAACAACAGAGAATTGACATGGACCCAGAACAGCAGCTTTACACACCCAAGATAGTGAACATTGTTGCTGCTGTGATAGGGATGCATGTAGATATCTGAGGCTCTTCATTGGACATGACAACAACAACATAGGTTTCTTTATTGAGATTCATACGTTTCGCGAGATTTCGGGCATAAGGTCCTTCAACAATTACCTATGACGTACGATTATAATTTAATTTAGAAATATATCGTTTTAATAAGATTGACTAAAGTGCATACACATTTCTGTGAGCGCCAATCCTTTTATTGTAATTGATCACAACATCTGAGCTATCGCGTAGGTCACCTCAATCTAAAGCTAAGAAAGATGGCGTAGCACTGGGTTGCTATTGGACTGTGAAAGTATATACACTAATAGGTAAAATATAAATAATATGCAAATACTCTGTTGAGATTTAAATAATTATTGATGTTATCATTGCTATATATAAGTAATTATATTTCCATTGAACAGTTTGGCCACACCAATCTGCTTTATACAAAACTTCGCTTCATCACCTGGATGTTTACAAGGTTCAATCCCCGAAGAAAATAGGGGAACAGCCTCATTGAAATATTGGAAGATGTAATAAACATTTTGATCCAAAATAAGCGTTACTTAATTAAATGAATATATACATATTGTCGCGGAGATAAATAAAGCAAGGGCAAGTTTGGGGATAATTAATTTATTATAAGGGGTATTTAGAGGGAGAGAGAGAGAGTACAACTTACCCAAAGTTAAAGATAATCCTAATGAGCGACGTCAGCTCCCCCCGCCGACCAGATTCCGAGAACCCCTCACACCCGTGGCCCCCACCCCTGGAGTCCAGGGAAGATTGACAGGCGTCCCATGGGGCCTCTCGTGGTTGGAGCCGCTGAGCCGCTTGACAATATATATTATGATGCATTAGCGCGCCATCTGTTATGAAAATTCGAAACTATTATAGACGCGTATGATTCTTTTAAAAATAAAACAATTTCTACTGCCCTTACTGCAAAGGAAAAATTAATGGGAGGGCCTGGCTCATCAGTAGTGAACCCTCTAAGCGGTTTCGCCAGTTTAATCTACCTTACCGCTGTTATATTGCATTTTTCGATCTTCCTTTTATAGAGATACTGATGCTAGACTCTTGGAACTTTAGATGAACTATGGACATAAGCTTGGAAGACAGCTGAATTACATACAATATTAAGAAAAAGTCATCGAACAACTGAAAGTTGCTGGTGGCTAGCGCTATCTATCAGAATAAATATCAACTTTTCGTTGATTTTTAATTTATATATTGTTAATATATATAAATAAATATAACACTTGATAAAATAGAATTGCGTTTCGATTTGTTTTAATCGTATGAATATTTTAATATCTAAAAGAGTTATAAAAAGTATTGTACTTGAAAAATTATAAATAAACTCTAATCAGAGCAGAGTTCAACAAGTTGAAACAATAACTCACATATTACTCTTATATTGGTGTGAACTGACCTAAAAGTTACTATATTTACATATAAACATTATTTCTCAATTGCAGTAAGGGCAGTAGTAATTGTTTAATTTTTAAAAGAATTATACGCGTCTATAATAATTTCTAATTTTGATAACAGATGGCGCGCTAATGCATCATAACATATATAGCATCAACTTTCTCTCTCCACGATACTAATTATTACAGATACTTCATCAAATCAACTTCCATCATTGCTTAACATATTGTAAATAACTACCTTGCAATTTCTTCTATCTGCTTATGTTGATGCTTATTTGTTTAAAATATATGTTTATTTAATGCTCTTTTTCTTAGTTGTTTATTTTCTTTTTGACAATTCTGTTACCTAATCTACTACAATATTCACATACAATAACAAATACTACAATATATCAAACTATTATAATTCACAATTTATAACAAATCATGGAAATTTTAAGGGATTTTTATCAAAAATTGCGCAAGTGAAGACTCTAGCTGTCATTGTGGCAACGAATTCCAGGACTCGAGACACCTACTGCTGGAATGTTCACTCTTCTTCACCGCTAGACAACAGACAATAAATAATGTTGTAGATCTATATCAATTTGTAAATAACAGAGAGAATTATCATAAGTTTAATTATTTTTGTAAATATATTCATGATTTTCTTTCAAACCTGAAAGGTTCAGGTTCCTAATATATATATATATTTTTTTTTCTCTTTTTATTTCGATTACTTTTTTTTTTGTAAAAATTGTATAACTGTTTCTGTTTAAAAAATGTAAATCGACGCAATTATCCCTAGCCGGGATATCGCGTTTGTGTGTTGAAATAAATAAATAAATAAATAAAAACTACAATATGAATTATTGTAAAAAGTTTCACGCGCAATTATCCAGATAGGATATAGCGTGTCTTATTTGCAACTGGTAAAAAATAACCATATGTAAATTAATAAAACACATAATGGTTAAGAAATATCTTAAACTGGCAATTGGAAGTTGATGATGGTTGGCGCCATCTGTCGTAATAAATATAAACCAATCGTTAAAATTTCGTTTAATTTTATTCCAGAATTATTGAAGAAAACCTTTCTACCTTTCATGAAATGATGCACTAGCGCGCCATCTGTTATCAAAATTCAAAACTATTTTAAAGGCGTAGGATTCTTTTTGATATTAAACAATTTCTACTGCCCTTACTGCAATGGAAAAATTAATGAGAGGGCCTGGCTCATCAGTGGTGAACCCTCCCAGCGGTTTCGCCAGTTTAATCTACCATACCGCTTTTATATGGCACTTTCGATCTTCCTTTTATAGTGATACTTATAGTTTATACCCATTCCAAGAATCTAGCATCAGTATCATTATAAAAGGAAGATCGCAAAAATGAAATATAACAGCGGTATGGTAGATTAAACTGGCGAAATCGCTGAGAGGGTTCACCACTGATGAGCCAGGCCCTCTCATTAATTTTTTCCATTGCAGTAAGGGCAGTAGAAATTGTTTAATATCAAAAAGTATCCTACGCCTTTAAAATAGTTTTGAACTTTCATCAAATGTTATTTGGAGAATATTCTTGTGAATAATTATAAATCAACTATTAGTTAATATATTTATTTCGATAACTAGTGCAAGTTATCATCAACTTTCAGTTGTACGGTAAATAGCTCACCTTTTCTTAATTAATCCACTGACACCAATATTTTACTTCTGTACTTATTTTACCTATATCAATGATCAAATATATGTTACTAGACGAATGGCCCGGGCAACGCCCGGGTTTTACCCGAGAACGTATATATTTTAAAAACGTTTTAATTCAAATACTATTCGTTACAATTATAAATTGGCGCCATGGATGTCACTCTTGTGAAACGTCCCGTTCCAAACTTCATATATTAACTTTATGAACGGAAAAATATGTCTAGGGTAGCCTAGTGGTCATGGCATCTGCCCGGTAAGCGGAAGGTCGTGGGTTCGATTCCCATCCCTTGACACTTTTTTTATTATATCCATTCTGACCAAATTCTATCCGTGAACTTCACACAGTGAACTTCACACAGACAGAATAAGGCAATTATATAAGTAGATTGAGTTGATCATTACAGAAATATATAAAAAGTAAAATAGATCATTCTGTAGAGAGATACAATCAATTGAAATATATTAACCAAATTTGACTAGTTTTAAAAGTTCTCACATGCTGTATAATAATTCAGAAAAAAAAAGTAGAATTCGAAGAAAAGAATTGCAGAAGAATCGGCGAATTTGTTCATACACCAATAAAAATCCGATTAAATAAGTTTCAGTTCTCAAATATTCGCCCATATAAAACAGAGAGATACAAACAATTTAAAGAATTCAATAAAAATATCTAATCACAGAAAGATATAAGAATGAAAGTGTATCCGAATCTAATATCCCCTAAATTCTTTATACCACAAATCATATAATAATTAAATTTTACACGTTTTATAAAAATGTTCATACATGTAAACCTGATTGAAAAAATACTATTTAAAAAAGACAATAGAAAAAATCACAGACTATCAGGAATAAAATAGCAGAAGATTCAGTAATCCTGTAGAGATGCCATCAAGGGGAAATCGTCTGTAAAAATAAAACGGATGCTTACTTTAGTAAAGAAAATGTGGCATCGAGCTGTAAAAACTTTAAGAAATATTGTATTGAGACATTGTTCTTTATAGGCGTAAAAACCTAGTTTTGTAATCATCTCACTTTTTCAATGTTTCCTCTTTTTATTAATATAATAAACGATAATCATGTTATACATCTATTGCTTTCACACACACATTGTTGGAATTGCTGATCCTTATATCTATAAAAATGAAATCCAAAATCGATGTTTGTTATCGCGTTGCGAAAAATCTACAGAATCAATCATTATGAAATTTCGCATGTATGTAGCTAAAGATTCGTTTAACATGTAGGCTATTCAATAAACTAAAATGGTTAATGTGCTTTTTTTAAATGTAAAACCAAAAAGCGTTAGTTCCAGCCTTTTACCGCTTGGGCGCAGCACTGGTCGCGACGATAAATGAATTTGATTGGTTAATAATTTACACGTGGTTTGTTTACACGATGAATGTTGGTTTGTTTACACGGTGAATGTTTTTAAAAGGTAAGATTATCCAATCGCCGTGAAACTTCAGGAAGTTATTTACTATACTACTGGGAAGGTTTCTGGTTTGAATTTGATTTGAAATAAATATTATTTGCAAATTTCTACTTTCACTCGCAAGCAGCGCCTCTCGCGGCTTCTGGTGAAATTATATTTATAAATTGTAACAATGCTTAAAATGTGTTCCAAGTATAATAAATTTAATTTAAGAATTTAGTAATATAATATTCCAATGACGTAAAAAACTTGGCATTTTAATATTAATATATATTTAAAGAAATATTGTAACGTTTTTGTGTTATATGTTAAAATGTAATGTTAAAATATATTTTTACATTGTTAATTTAATTTGTTGTTGTTTTATAATAATGAAGATGCAAATTACATTGTTGTTGTTGTTTATTATCGTTTGTTTATATAAAAAATTTACATTGTATGTGATGATGATAACAAAAATTAATTTTTAAATTAATATATATAATTCATTGAGAAGAGGAAATAATTAATTATTAAATTCGCAAAGGTGACAATATCTTATTTAAAATAAAATAAAGGTTTTCAAAAAAATTATGTGTTTCGAAAATATTATTAAACGCATATAACAATATTTATATTTTTATACGTTTATAAATCAATATATAGGTGGATTGGATCTTTTCTAGAATCGTTTTAACAAATGTTCGTTAGGCAAACCTTTACTCGGATAAATACCGGGCGAAGCCGGGTACATTCGCTGAATACAGTTATTTACAAATCTTCGTTTGTGGCAAGATACTATTCCTTCAACTTCAAATTACCGAGTGGATCAATTAATACTGATTTTTTTCAACTTATCGAGTATTTTTCAAAGAACCTGGAAAAATTTCAAATTATCGAGAGTATAAACAAGTATAGATTCAGTAGGGATTGGATGTTTGCTAGAATCGTTTTAACAAATGTTTGTTAGGCAAACCTTTACTCTGGACGTATTTTTCTGTTCGTAAATGATACATAAAGTAACTTATAATACATGTATACATGTATTTAATATTGATAAATTATAATTTTATCTTGTTATCTCTTCTGCTAAAAGCTTTCAAGCCCGACAGTTAGGGTAACATATTTAAATTTACTGACAATGTATTTATTCTTGATAATATATGAACAAATATTATCTCCACAGACTTTACTGCAATGATAAAAGTTGTTGAATGAGAGGGGTTGACTTATCAGTGGTGAACCCTCTCGGTGGTTTCGCAAAATTTCCTCACTGATGAGCCAAGCCCTCTCATTCTCTACAACTATTACCATTGTAGTAAGGTCTGTAGATATATTTCTATATACAGTTACGAGCGTCATTCTTCATCTCCTAATCATTCAACTCTGTCACCGTTTGCTTTTTTTTTGGAATGGCGCCCTCCTATTGGTTGGCTACGATCACGCCACCTTTGCCCCCCCCCCCCCCCCCCACTCGCTTTTTCGTTTTTGTAACTATTGTGTTGGAGCGGGTCGCTCCTTAAATAAATGCATATATTAGTTAATAACCAAATGGAATCCTCTCTTTCTTTTTCCCAGTAAGAGACGCCTACGGAAGCCAACAGTACAAGACAGATAAAGCACATAGGCTATAGTTATTAACTAACATATGCATTTATTTAAGGCGCCAATTTATAATTGTAACAAATAGTATTTGAATGAAAACATTTAATTGGGTAAAACACGGGCGTTTCCCGGGTCATTCGGCTAGTATATCTATATATAAGAAATAATTTAAGCACGCAAGTTTCTTTCACATATAAAACCGCTGGGAGGGTTCACCACTGACGAGCCAAGCCTTCCCAATATATTTTTCATCGCAGTAAGGACAGTAGAAAAAATATTTTTTTCAATTTAAAAGAAACTCAGGAGCTTGAATTTTTGATTATTGTTATATAAAAGAAACACATTGTCAGTAAATCATTAGAACATTTATTTACACGATCTGAAAATGCCATTTTTCTCAATTTATCCAACTGATTCAAATTCACTTTTGTACATTTTTTGATATGTATTTTATGTTTTATAACAAATATTTTATATACAGTCGAACTTGGATAATTCGAACCCCAAGGGACCATAACAAAATTCGAATTATCCAAAAATTCGAATTAAAGATGTTAAATTATTTATATAGGAAATTCTAGGGACCAAGATAAATATTCGAATTAAAGAGGTTTTCGAATTAAAGAAGTTCGAATTATCCAAGTTCTACTGTAATATAAGGGTTTTCCGAGTCTTTGAAGTATTTTTGAAGCTATATATTAAAATTAATAATGATAATTTGAGTGAGTTTTGCAACAAAATCATCCCGACCTTGAATTGCGATCCCATCTGCTGTTCTCAGATAAGAAATAAATAGCTAGCAAGACGTAATCAAATAATGGACCCCGGGGGATTATTATTCTATAAGATTCGTTTGGCCTTTTATTCTTCTCTCGGCTGCTAGAATATTTTCTAACGCTGATCTCGAAATATTATAATATGATTTATGACCTTTTGGCTTTTTAAAAATTCTTAAATAAATCTTCATCATTCATAAATAAATCTTATATAATGATATGTGTATATTTATGATTATATATATACATTTTGAAATATGCAGCTTATATTTTTTAGTTATTAATATCAAAGAAGGCATGTCCTGACCACGATCACATGAGCTTTTTTTTAAATGGCAGAGCACCATCTAGTGGAACAGAAATCAACTAAACCGTATTTAGCCTTATCCCTGATATTTTTAGTTATATGTTTACATTATTCAACATGAAAATTGATACATATTTTTCTGGGCTAATTAAATTTTCTCATTATTATAAATAATATATTTACCGATGGAACTACATGCTGACACTGAAAGAATATACCGTTCACCACAGGGAGAGAGAAAATGACCTTCAAGATTGTTACTTCACGTTATACGGTTGGTAAAAACCTTGTGTATAAAATAAAATCTCCAAAACCATTCAACAGATGGTTGGATGGTTGCTGAACTTCTTACAAAATGTCCATGTACCCTCGACAAAGTTATATGACAAATGTTCTCTTTTCAGATCATTTGAGCGAACACTAAACAAAGAAAACACACATGTAGACCATTTATTATTCGAATTTGCGTATTTATAATAAACTTTCCCATCAGTTTCCAATAATCAATAAAATATTCACAATTCAAAATACGTCATTTTTATTGGCCCATATCCAGAAAAAGAGCGTATTTCATGACATGAAAATATATCATGTATTCGTGTTTCAAAAGAGGCACTTCTAATTATGCATTAAAACAATATATTTATTTTATACCCCAAAAAAATATGTAAACATGGTTTTGTAGAATGATCCATAACACCAGTTTGGCATACTCGGACAAGAGCCAACCATGGTTACCATGGTTTCGGGACATGTATTTCATCAGTACAGTGGCGGCTTTGATTCGACAGCATCCTAACATGGAGTTTAGAAATCGGTTTAATTTGACAAAAAAGGTGTTTGACTTAGTGAAGTGACAGGAGCAATTATAAGTCGAAATTAGAGTTAAGGGAAACCTTTATGTTTTATATCAAATATTGTAAATATATTTCTGGATTCAAACCTCTTTGTTGTTCTTACATTCGGAGTATTTTGGAGAATAATCTATAAGACTAAAAGCCTTAATAAAACCTTATATGGGTGAGTGTGTATGTGTGTAGTAATCAAACCCTACTGTTTCTACAAAATGTAGTTATATGAGAATCATATTCTATTTACAGTTACGAGCGTCATTCCTCATCGGCCTCTGTCACCGTTTGCTTTTTTTGGAATGGCGCCCTCCTATTGGTTGGCTACGGTCACGCCACCTTTGCCCCCCCCCCCCATCATGCCTCCCCCACTCGCTCTTTCGTTTTTGTAACTATTGGTTTGGAGCGGGTCGCTCTTTAAATAAATGCATATATTAGTTAATAACTAAATGGAATCCTCTCTTTCCTTTTCCCAGTATGAGACGCCTACGGAAGCCAACAGTACATAGACAGATAAAGCACATAGTTATTAACTAATATATGCATTTATTAAAGGCGTCAAATTTATAATTGTAACAAATAGTATTTGAATAAAAACATTCAATCGGGTAAAACACGGGCGTTGCCCGGGTCATTCGTCTAGTATTATATAAGCGGTAACAAATCCTCCTCACTATCTATGGCTATCATTGCCTATTGGTACTCTGGTGACCCATAGTAATTATTATAATGTTGTTAGTTTCCTTCAAGTCGGGTCGGACTTTAGGTGACTATATGGAAAAATATTCTAGTGACCATCTCTCTTAGCTAATCTAGTGACCATCTGGTAGATTTATTAATTTCTTTCTTGATTCTTTCTTGCCAACTCATTGCAGGTCTTTCTCTTTTCCTTCTTCCTTGAATTTTCCCAACATCAACATCTTTTCTAACCTATTTGCTTTCACTATGTTTACGACCTAGGTCAGTCTTCGTAGCAACTGTTATGCGCAAGTTAAAATTGTAAATGTTACAACCAGAAAGAGTTGAATAATATACATGGAATATCTCTTAAATGAATAAATATTTAGACAAAGTAAAATTCACCTTAGTTGTAAAACGGAAAGCATTATTGCGAAAATATTATATTAATATGTGTAAATTTTCCCCAACAAAAGAACCGAGAGTTTTAAAATCTTGTGTGTTTTAACGTTATTGTAACAAAAAAAAGTTAGCTTTTCGTTTTTATGCTTTCGGTTAATCAATGATAAAATTTCGAATCCAAAACGTCTGATAAGTAGATAAATTAGTGAGTCCTTTCATTTTCTAATGATTTTATCTATGTAAAAACATCTACATATACATACCAAGTGTATTGGTATTCCATCATATCCTTCTGTATGTGACATTTTCAATTTCATCAGTTTATATTCACAAATGTAAAGATCGATGTCATTAGGTCAAATTGATAAAATGAAGAGGACAATATGATATATCTGGAGGATATTTATTGGACTTAAACTTAAAGTCACTAATACAGGCAAACAACACAATAACAACTGGAAGAAATGCACCTACTCTATCTAACCAACAGCTATATATATCTAGAGCAACACCACAGAGTAGCAAGTCACTGGTCCGATGATAATTATTTATATTCATAGAAATGCGAGATAATTGTCAATTTCAACACAAATATATCAAAATTTATATATATTCCCAATCATTAAGATTATAAATAAACATAAATTCTGACATTTTCATCAGTCTGCAGAAAATACTAAATCAATAACCCCAAAAAAAAAATCATAAATTCATAAGTCATCATGCATCGTCTCATATTCCCTTCAATTAGTACACAAGAAACTTATCCCTAGAACAATTGTTTATTTTATTATTAGAGTGCTTGAAAATGATATTTCTGCCAATGTTTCGGTTGTCTGAACGCAATCTTTATCAAGGTATAACAACATATTTATTTTTGCTATATTCTGTAGAATTATTGGTATATGCCCCTTGACAAAGGTTGGCGTTCATTTAACCAAAATATTGGGTATTTAATAATTTTCTCAATTAAATATTTATACCTTTTTATTACTTAAATATTTAATTTTTTAATTTGATTTATTTTTCAAATATATATTTCAATTTTATTTATTTATTACAACACACAAAACGCAATATCTCGACTAGGGATAATTGCGTCGATTTACATTTTAAACAGTATGAACATATTATACAAGAAAAATAAAATAAAATAAAAAGGGAAACAATAATATATATTAGAAACCTTAAATTTTCAGGTTAGAAAGATAATCATAAATAAATTTACAAAAATAGTTGAATCTGTAACAATTCTCTCTAGTATTTACATATAGTTCTACAACATTATTTACTGTCTGTTGTCTAGCGATAAAGAAAAGTGGGTATTCCAACAGTAGGTGTCTCGAGTCCTGGATTTCCTTGCCACAATGGCAGCTAGAGTCCTCAACCGCTCCAATTGTTGATAAAAATCCCTTAAAAATTCCCGTGGTTCGTTGTAAACTGGGTATTATAAAAGTTGGAATTCCTAAAGGGAAAAAAATATTTCTATTGGTTTTATTTATGCATAGGTATCTAGCCTTCTTTTAATAAATATCAACTAGATTCATTTTAGAAATAGGAGATCATATATCGCCGCAACTCTTTTTATTAACGCGATTAAAGGAAGCTTTCGGGCAAGCCCTTCTTCAGCTAACTATAGATTGTCGAAATCCGCAATCCGTTTACCATGAATAGATTTATTTTGTAAGCTACTCAAATATGAAAATAGGTTATTAAGGATATCAAAGTTATTCAAACTCAATTTTCCAAATTGACATCGTGTGAAGCTATTAAATAAATGATTTTGTATATTCTCAATATGTTAAATTTTATCAGTTTTTACTGAGTCAACACATTTATATTTATATGTTGTTTATTGGAAACCAATTTTGAAATTTGAAAGTTGTTCCTTTGTAGATGAAATTGCCTAGTGTTCTAAAATATCAGAATTTATATAATCTCCGTTATCTTGTATGTTAGCTTCTTTAATAATTGTTGCATCTTATTATACCTATTCCTTTGTATAAATAGTTATATCTTTTTAGATTTTATGCTATCTGAATGACATAGCTTCTACTTGTTTTCTTCTACGTGAATGCTCAGCCATTTTTACTGTCTTATAAGCTTATGTCCATAGTTTTCTTAAAAACCATTTCTGAGATTCTACCCTTCAGTGCTGCGTATATAAGCAGAATCTTCCAATACAGTATTAGAGCTCTAAGAAGCGGTCTGGTGGTTTAAATTGGCAAACCGCTGGGAGGGTTCACCACTGATAAGCCAAACCCTCTTAATATATTTTTTCATCGTAGAAAGGACTGTAAAAGTTTGTATTGTATATGAACGAAATATTCGTTCTTAAATCCTTTAATTTAATAAATATAGTTGGCGTGTTATTGCTTTGTGTAAATTCAAATCATTGTTTTGTATTAGTAGTAGCAGTAGAGAATTGATAATAATAGTTATGAGAGAGATAAAGAGAGGAAGCTATTGATGTTATGTTGTAAGATTATAAACTCAAAAAGAGCTTTTTCTATAGAACATGTTTATTTCGCTAGCTTTCGAACGACATCGTTCTTCAACGGGCGTAAAGACAAGGTGTGATGTGAGATGCGTGCAATTATATCCAGTACATTGAGAGCCAAGATATATACAAATTTGCAACTAACATGATGGCAGGTAGAATTACAAATTGAGAATTAAACCAGTTATGTAAATCCTTGTATTAGAGTAAGGTAAACAATTTGGTATAAAGTTGAGAAACTTACTATAATAAAAGGACTTACATAGCTGGCATATTTCTCAATTTGTAATTCTACCTGCCATCATGTTAGTTACATATTTGTATATAAAAAATAAAAAGGCCTATCTTGACCAGGAGCACATGTGCTTTTCAGAAGGCAGAGCGCCATCTGGTGGAACAGAAATCAACTAATCATTGATTTAGCCTGTTCCCTGATATTTGGCCAACCCAATTTCTTGATAAATCAAGAAAAGCCATCCACGAACGCGTTACGCGCTGTTGGCGCTCGTCGGCGTGGAGTAGGCTGTACCACTGCGACCAAAAAGTTTTTGGTCCCATTGACTTCTTGAAAAACCAAGAAATGGGTATTTAAGGCCAAACATGCGTAAATACGCTTAACACATGAGAAAACAATATAATTTGTTTCTATTGTTTTCTCGTATTTGTATATATCTTGGCTCTCAATATACGTCTATATAATTGCACGCATCTCACATCACACCTTGTCTTTACGCCCGTTGAAGAAGGATGTCATTCGAAATCTAGCGAAATAAACATGTTCTGTTGAAGTTTATAATCTTACAATATAGTTATAGCAATCGAAAGTTGATGTTACATTATCAACATGCTTTTATATGAATAAAATATGCATATTATTATAGTATTAAGACTATGTATAGATAGGCTTTAAAATTCTATATTTCTAGGGTATATCTTCACCATACTATGTATAATTTATTGACGATTCACTCAGTAATTTTGTGGTGGAGCAAGATAAAAAACAATAATATAGAATTACATTTCTATCGATAATGGAAAAACCATTTCCTCAGCCAGGAATTATAATCAGAAACTACTTATGTGATATTTGAGAATCTTTATTTGAATCGTAATTTTATTTTATTATATATATATATATATATATAAAGGGAATTTATATAGAGTCCTTGTAACATTTCAAATACATAATTTCTAATATTGATACTCAAATTTCTATAGAGACAGCTATCTTTATACCAATACATTAGGTATATTTTATTGGATCTTTGATATTAAAAATAAATTTATTTATTTATAATTTTCTACCATCCAATATACAGTTACGAGCGTCATGCGATCTTCATCTCTTAATTCTTCAGTTTTAATCTCTGTCACCGTTTACTTTTTTTGGAATGGCGCTCTCCTATTGGTTGGCTACGATCACGCCACCTTTGCCCCCCCCCCCCCCCCCCCTCCCCATCATGCCCCCCCACTCGCTTCTTCGTTTTTGTAACTATTGTGTTGGAGCGGGTCGCTCCCTAAATAAATGCATATATTAGATAATAACCAAATGGAATCCTCTCTTTCTTTTTCCCAGTAAGAGACGCCTACGGAAGCCAACAGTACATAGACAGATAAAGCACATAGGCTATAGTTACTAACTAACATATGCAATTTATTTAAGGCGCCAATTTATAATTGTAACAAATAGTATTTGAATCAAAACATTCAATCGGGTAAAACACGGGCGTTGCCTGGATCATTCGGCTAGTTATGTATATATTGCAGTCAGGAAATCCAACCCCTCATGGTTATCATTGTCTAGCACTACTGGTAGATAAAGCATCATCCCATTTTTGATTATCATGACCAGTAATATATGTACGAGAAGTAACAACAAAATAAATGAAATTATCGAAGAGCCAATAACATATACCTAGTATATTGATAGAAAGATTGCTGTCTCTATAGGAATTTGAGTTCTGAGTTAGAAATTCTGTACTTGAAATGTCACAAGCACTATATACAAGTTTCTTTCAATAAAATAAAATTATGGTTTAAATAAATATTATCAAATATCACATAAGTTGTTTCCTTATTATAATTTCTGGCTGAGGAAATTTGGTTTTATCATCGATAGAAATGTAATTCTATATCGTTGTTTTTTTATCCAAAAAGGCATATCCATTAGCATATTAGATGGCGGAGCGTCTTCTACTGAAATCTGCTATCTTATATGCTCATTTTAGCGTTCAGGATATGCCTTTTTTGTTTTTAATATCAATATCTGACATTTATATATTTATATATTTTTTCTTTTTTTTTTTCACATACACACACATATAAATTTACTAGCGGATAGGTAGCCGGCTTCGCCCGGGTTTTATCCGAATGAAAGTTTGCCTAACGAATATTATTGATACGAATATTATTATTTTAAATAAGCTATTGTCACGTTTGTTGATTTTATAATTAATTATTTCTTTTTTTTTTCTCAATGAATTATAAATATTAATTTAAAAATTCATTTTTATTATCATCATCACATACAATGTAATTTTTTTTATATAAACAAACGATAAAAAAACAACAACAACAATTAAATTCGCATCTCCATTATTATAAAACAACAGCAAATTAAATTAACAATGTAAAAATATATTTTAACACTACAAAATTTTAACATTTAACACAAAAACGTTACAATATTTTCTTTAAATATATATTAATATTGAAATGCCAAGTTTTTTACAACGTCTTTGGAATATTATATTACTATATCTCTAATTAAATTTATTATACTTGGAACGCATTTTAGCATTTTTACAATTTATAAATATAATTTCACCAGTTGCCGCGAGAGGCGCTGCTTGCGAGTGAAAGTAGAAAATTTGCAAATAAAATTGCAAAGAATATTTATTTCAAATCGTATTCAAACCAGGAATCTTCCCAGTAGTATAGTAAATAATTTCCTGAAGTTTCCCGGCGATTGGATAATCTTACCTTTTAAAAACATTCATCGTGTGAACAAACTAACATTCATTGTGTAAACAAACTACGTGTTAATTATTAACCAATCAAATTCATTTATCGTCGCGACCAGTGTTGCACCCAAGCGGTGAAAGGCTGACACTAACGCTTTTTGTTTTTATATTTTTTAAAAAGCACATTAACTTTTTTTAGTTTTTTGAATAGCCTATATGTTAAACGAAATCTTCAGCTACCTACATGCAAAATTTCATAATGATTGATTCTGTAGATTTTGCGCAACGCGATAACAAACATCGATTTTGGATTTCATTTTTATAGATATAAGGATTGTTTCGCGTTCTCACTTAATTCTGGCCTCAACTACCCGTTTCATGGTTTTTCAGGATGCCTAAATGACCAGATTTTGGTCGTTGAGGTAGGGATTGCACCACGCTGACAAGGGCCAACAGCCCGAAACGCGTACGTGGTTAACTTTTCTTGATTAATTAAGAATGGGATAAGGTTTATAATTTTAATAATTGAAAAAAAAATACATTAAAATTTTTTTATTCAAATGCACTGAAAAAGGAAAAAATAAAATATTGTATATTTTGTTATTGAGCAATTAGATGTATCTGAGTGAAAATAAAAGCGGCGGGGGACGATCATGTGTAGAAAAGAGGTGAAAACATAGCGAACACTTAGAAAAATCGCTGATATATTTAATCACATTAGGTTCGAGCTTACGCAATTCTGGCCTAAACTACCCGTTTCATGATTTTTCAGGATGCCTGAATGACCAGTTTTTTGGTCGTTGAGGTACAGCTTGCACCACGCTGACGAGGGCCAACAGCCCGAAACGCGTACGTGGTTAGTTTTTCTTGATTATTCAATAAATGGTATTTGGCCAATTCTGGAATAATTAAAAATAAACGAATAGTTTATATTTATTCCGATAGATGGCGCCAGCCATTAGCAACTTTCAGTTGCACGATAAGGAGATGTCATTTTCTTAATATATATATATTATAAAAGGTATAAAAATAATGAAAAAGAAAAGGCATCTCCTTATCGTGAAACTGAAAGTTGCTGATGGTTTGCGCCATCTATCGGAATAAATATCAACTATTCTCGTTGATTTTTAATTATTCCAGAATTGGTCAAATTCCCATTTTTGATTAATCAAGAAAAGCTAACCATGTACACGTCAAGAATAATTTTTTGGCCGAATCTGGAATAATTAAAAATCAACGAGAATAGTTGATATTTATTCCGATAGATGGCGCAAGCCATCAGAAACTTTCAGTTGCACGATAAGGAGATGCCTTTTTCTTTTTCATATATATATATATCCATAGAATTTTTTATCTTTGAATTATAAGGACATAGCGTTCGATCTTCTTATTCGATAAAAGTAAAATTTCGAGGCGTCAGGAATTCCGAAGAGTAACTATAGAACAACGCCAATTTTAATTAAAGAGATCACGACGGGGTTGTAAAACACTTTTTCAATTGAAATATTTTCTCGAATATTTAACTTTTTATAGCAACATTTTTACAGCGAATTTCTTAATGGATCCAGTGTACTTTGGCCTAAATGGAAACTGTAAACTTCCAAACTCGATATTTTAACAACCCAGCCTCTCTTTATATATATTTTAGCGATGTTTTTCGAAAATTTGATATAATATTTCAAATTTTGTGTATAAATATATCTCCAGTGGAGTTAGTAACACAAATATCTATATATAAAAAAAAACAATGTTTGTATATTTGTTTGTTTGTTTGTATGTCCGGTATATAAATTCGCAGTAGTTCACTAATTCAAACCAAAATTTCCATACAAAGATAAAAAATTACGGGAAAGACGATAGGCTATTTTGAAATATATATAAATCAATTATTAAAACTATATATTCAAATTATTCTACTTAGCTCACGAACAGCGCCCTCTATCCAAGATTAGATTAAATTATGCTGATGCAAACAAATAGATGATGCTAATAACAAACAATTATTTTAAAAAAATATTATCTAAATATATATTACTCGGGTAGATATGCACACGGGTCAATCCCGGGCGAAGCCCGGGTCACCCGTCTAGTAATAAATAAAAATTTGGGTGCGATACTCTTTTAATTTTTTTTTTTTTTATTATCCCTAGTACACGTGGTACAGGCCATGGTAATCATTGTGGGTAGTTAGCGACTGCTTTTACTGTAAGTGGCATCACTTGTCTACACATGTGAAAAACAGTTCGTTGCCAAAAATGATTGTTATATCGATTTTGCGATAAATGATATTACATTTATATAAATATACTAGCCGACTGGACCCGGCTTCGCCCGGGTATTGTTCGAGTGGGGTTTACTCATGAATGAATAGAGCCCCAACTGTTTTAAAACTTATAGTAATGAATTTTTTCTTTCAGCACAATGGAGATAAACTACAAATAGCAAAATTGAAAATGCTGGAAAAAGAATCTGAAATATAAGCTCAATTTCACAAAGATTAGATTAAATTATGCTGATGCAAACAAATAGATAATGCTAATAACAAAGAATTATAAAAAAATCTTATCTAAATATATATCACTCGGGTAGATATGCACACGGGAATGAATTGAATAGAGTCCTGTTTTAGAGGAGTGGTCTAAACTGTTGGTTTTTCAAAACCACGACCCGGGATCATCGAATCCAGCTTTGGGCACTTTGTTCTGAAAAAGAAAATTGCCCCAATGGCCCCTGATTCTTGAAAAGGTCCAACCCCTCCAGTGAGTGCAAGTCACCAAACTGGGCTTTGGTATCTAAAAAATGAAAAAAAATCTAATGATTAGTCTGAATAAAGGAAAATGGTCCTCACAACCTGAAATTTTCACTTCACTTCACTCTCGGCTGTTCAAGAAGAAACAGCCATATTAAACATTTTTAAGGGCACCTAATCCGGCACTTACATCTCTAAATAGTTAAGCAACTTTTATAAATATAATATATCTGCAATAATGAAATACCCGATCTTGGATGAATTTTTTATTAGATTATTGTTGGCAGTTTTAGAAGAGTGTGGGAAATTAGATATTTTTACCAAAGAATGTACTTTTTAAAATGGTATATAAAATGAATAGGAAATTCGTATCATTTTCTAATAGTCTAGGGCAATTTTAAAAATACCAAAAAAAGCAAGACCAAATAAAAATAAACGAATTATGTGTGATGTTTCAGTAACAGCATTGTTACCATATTAAGACAAAATTACTGAATGTATTCAGTACTTTTGTCTGAAGATGGTAACTATGCTGTTACTGAAGCCACACCTAATTTGTTTATTTGGATTTGGGCTTGCTTCCTTGTGATTCTTATCTATATTTCAAAATATACCTCAATTTCTTTTTACCTAAAAAGGTATATATATATTTCCAAGACCTTAAATAAAAGTAAAATGTCAAATGGGTTATTAATTAACCCTATATGGATCAGCGTTATGGGTCCGTAACATGTGAAAATAAGACCAACAATTGAAATATCTTTTTAAAAAATTAAATTTTGAACGCTAGCTTCACACACGGCAAATATATTGCTACCAGCTACATGCGTTCTTTTTTTACTATGGTGTGATTTCCACATGATGGATCTGTAGATACATTATAATCTCTCCAGAGCTTAAGGTAGCAAACAGTACTTTCACAATACATAAATATCAATGCCAAAAGGCAGAGTTATGATAGCGTGTTGCAGTGTAATGTTGACCTGCAGGATGGGAAAAAAACAATATTATTTCCAAAGACTTTAATTTGAAAAGTATTATGAAACGTTAAAAATATAATCTTAACTTTTAAAAGCATGAAAAAAGCTATCCTGATTTGAATAAATTTAGTCTTATTTAGAGATTTAGATAAATTTAGAATCTGTAAATTTAGAGAATGCACCACGCTGACAAGGGCCAACAGCCCGAAACGCGTACGTGGTTATCTTTTCTTGATTAATTAAGAATGGGTATTAGGTCAATTCTGGAATAATTAAAAAATCAACGAATAGTTTATATTTATTCCGATAGATTGTGCAAGCCATCAGAAACTCTCAATTTCACGATAAGGAGATGCTCTTTTTTTTCATAGATAGGTTTATACCTACATTTTACAAGCTTACCTATAAATTGTACATTGATTATTTTATAAACACAGCAGCATCTCAAATGAAGACAACAAGCTATTTATAAAAATAAAAATGTACGGTACAGGCATGATAATCATGGAATGTAGTCAACTACTACAGCAAGTGTGCTACATGGCTACCTATGTAGAAAGTAATTTGCACTTCAAAGTAGACAGGGATCCATTTGATTGCTCACTGACAAGGTTTGTAAGAATTACTGCCCATTGTGAAGAACATTTTCTATTTAAAAAAGGCCAAAATAATTCGAATTTTCTCATCTCACCAAGAAAGATCATTCATCTTCATAGTTGAACTTTGTTTTTCTTAAAATTAAAGAGAAACTTCAGTAGAGAGGTTTCGCTAAACAAGATCAGCTCATATTACCAAGTTAACAAAAATGATTTTGTATAAGAGTTCATTCTATTTACAATTCTATTATGAAATCAAATATTTTTTCGTACAGAAGCGCCAGTCCTTGTAAATCTTGCTCTTAGTTTCGGTAAGATGTTATTGGCCTTTCATATTGAGTGTATTTCTTTTTCTTTTACCCTTTCTTTTTCCCAATTTCATCGTTCTGACTTAATTGATATAGATTTAAGTCTAAATTTTCTTTCTCCCCTTTTGTTTCGTATTTGTAAGTTGCAATTTCCTTTAGAGAAGAATGTTTAAATTTTTTAATGATTCCTCATAAAATTAAATGATTCTTTTAAATATGTAGTTATTAATAGAATGTTGAGAACCTCTCTTAGAAATGTCTTCTAAACAAATCATTGTACGTCTGTAATTTTTCTGATAATGTCGTTTTCGAATGTTTCTTTTTTTTTGTTATTAGATCATGTAATTAAAATTGAGTGATCAATAAATTATATTCATTGGATGTTTGACAAAGTCAAGTGTGTAGCCCACATTTTACAAATTTACAAAGATATTTGTTTATAGAAGGTTTTACTGTATATTTTGTAAATTTCATCAAGCACACATACAGTTTTAAAATTATTTTAAATAAAGAAATACTTTAGTTTTTTTATAGTAAATAATATTATGAGAGGTGTAATGCAACAATGCGTCGTCTATTAATTGAAATTGCCAAATCATTTTGACACTAATTTCTCTTTTTATGAAATCTAAATAAACATCATGTATCTTACTGCCTCGTGTTTTACTTGAAACTCGTTTTTCTTATTATTTGGCGAATAATATTATTACGGTGAATACATAATACTACATAATACAATTTCTTTATACATTATACATAACGACGAATAATATTGGTATTTCAATTATTTGTAAGTGTTTACGAACTTTTAGGATAGCCTTGTAGCTAAGTGATCTACCTTCTTATCATTTTAAACGATTTTTTCTAATATTTGATGGCCATATACATTCATTGACAAAATTTAAAGAAGTTATATCTTTTAGCATGTATATCGGGAATTAGACAATAATTCTGAAAGATATTTAATACACAGTGAACTTATTGAAGATACAAAAGAAAAATAAGTGTGAAAATAAATTGTCTCTGTCTCCATCAGAAAAAAAAAAACTAACACACGACCGACAATATCCGTGAGGTAAAAAAACGACTGGTATAATAGATCATCTTTATATATTTTTGATGGACAAAGAGGATTACAGAAAACCATCTTGTTGCTAATAAGCTCTAATTAAAATCAACGTTTTTTTTGGCGTAATATTGTGAAAATAAACCTATAGAAGTTGGCCGTCCGAGTTCGTTTCTAGAAAACTCTTTTCAAGATGGGAGTGTGTTGGATATTTGATTTATAAATTGAGAGATTGGGAGAACATCTAGCAGCCTGACATTTCTTTGACTTATCCTATTCCCTCTCTAACTAATTATGATTAATTATACATACATTACAAAAGAAGGAATCGCCAGACATCATCTTGAAGAAAAATCAAAGTTTACGGCGACGAGTTTCTTTTATTTGTGCGGTATAATCGGCAAGCTTTCGTACTTTGACGTCCTTCAACAGGCAACTTTCCAAGAAACTAGAAGATAATATTCTATATACAGTTACGAGCGTCATGCGTTCTTCATCTATTAATTCTTCAGTTTTCATCTCTGTCACCGTTTGCTTTTTTTTTTTTTTGGAATGGCGCTCTCCTATTGGTTGGCTACGATCACGCCACCTTTGCCCCCCTCCCCCATCATGTCCCCCCCCCCACTCGCTTTTTCGTTTTGTAACTATTGTGTTGGAGCGGATCGCTCCTTAAATAAATGCATATATTAGTTAATAGCTAAATGGAATCCTCTCTTTCTTTTTCCCAGTAAGAGACGCCTACGGAAGCCAACAGTACATAGACAGATAAAGCACATAGACTATAGTTATTAACTAATATATGCATTTATTTAAGGCGCCAATTTATAATTGTAACAAATAGTATTTGAATCAAAACATTCAATCGGGTAAAACACGGGCGTTGCCCGGGTCATTCGGCTAGTATATATATATACATGTGAATATTTACATGATTATAAATTTTATTAATGAAATGAATGATTATTATACAAAAATCTTTTTTATCTATGTAAACAGATTAGTTTTGAGAAAAGGATGACTGCCATTTAATCGTCAAATTTACATTCCTTTATATTTAACACATCCTAACCCTCTCCAACACTAACTGTTTATGTGAATTATAATTACAATAATTTTATTCGCGATCGAACGTTGCGGCCCACTGTACGTATTACATTTCAAACACGATGCGACGTCAGCCATCTCTGTCTTGAGCTCGATGTACCATCTTGGCGACCGTTAAGCCAGTGAGTTCCTTTAATTGGTCCACGAAACATGTCGGTGGGCGTCTAGGTATGTGTCGCCCAGACGTCTTTCCGGTCAGTATGGTGTACTCCATTCCCCTGCGTCGCTCGATGTAACCGAAGAATCTCAAACAATTCCGTTGTACACGCCGCAGAAGTCGGTCATATTTCGAAAATGAATTAAATATATTTATTTTTTAATTTTAACTTTTGAATGAGGTTAATTAGAAAACAAATTTATAATTGAAGCCAAAAATAAAGAGAAGAAAGATGAGAACATTACTGTAGAAACTGTTGAAGCAATATACAGGATGCTATCAGATTAATGTTCATAATAAAATATTTTAATTTCCTGTGTCGCTTTGTAGGCAACAGACGATAAGATTCCATCTAGGTGTTCGTCTGTAAATTAATTAGGGCTAGGCTCTATTGAATTACCTACAAATTGGTACTTAGTTGCCTACGACTAGGGTACAACTGAATTTTGTTCTGGAGTCTCTTTTGTGCTTAAGATTTTATTTTTATAAATTACTGTTAAAACCAGTAAAAGCTGAAATAAGTGAAAATGGAAACATCCTAGAATATGGTGAGACATTGGGTCGCCGAAACCTCATTAGTAAAAGGTTACCAGACACAGGTGTGTTGAAACAAATCAAAGTTACAGATTTTAATATAATGATGATTTGATATATTTCGAAATTTAAATCGCTGAGAGAATTCCAGCAAACCGCATCCAAAATAGATGATTTGATATATTGATGATGATAATTATCATCAACACACCTGCGTCTGGTAACATAATTATCATCATCAATATATCAAATCATCTATTTTGGATGCGGTTTGCTGGAATTCTCTCAGCGATTTAAATTTCGAAATATATCAAATCATCATTATATTAAAATCTGTAACTTTGATTTGTTTCATTATTCCTTTTACAGATCCAGGAACACCCGTTTTATTCAATTTTCTATTTAATACGAATTAGTATGCCATCTATTATTAGAATTTAAAACTATTTTCGACATGTAAGCTTCTTTTTGAAATAAAACAATTTCTACCTTTTTTATCATTGCAGTAAAGGAAGTAGAGAAAATGGTTTTATTTTAAAAAGAAACATACACGTCAAAAATAGTTCAAATTTCTAAATTTCTATTTGTTATTTTACACAGTACTATAGCAAAATTCCCCCCTCAGGAAAATTAATCAAAATATTTCTTCAGCCTGTCAATTATTCCGAATCTTTTTTGTCTTGCTTGTTACCCTCTAATCCCTATAATTAGTTTTAAATTAGTCATTTAAAATGTAAAAAATTGACACAACTGGATACTTTCAGAAAATAATGTATTGATTGTTATATAATCCCTGTCAATAAATAACTAATATAACTATTACGAACTAGATGAGATTCTCGGTACAAGAAATTCGGCTGATATCGTGTGATTTGATGTACATTTGGGTTCTAGGCTTTGTTGGCCATGAGTATTCGTAATAGCATATCTATAGAAATTCAGATATTAGAATTTGTGATTATCAATCAAATGTAATTCTGAACTTCGTAATATTTTTACAAATTTTATTCATATATATATATATATATTATCTATATATATAAAAATGAATGTATGTGTGTGTGTCTGTTTTTTTTTTGTCCTTTATGCCTGACCAAACCACTCATTGGATCGCCATGAAACTTTGGGAAGTTATTTAGTATAGTACTGGGAAGGTTTCTAGCAAATAAAATTTTTGAAATAACTTTTCGCCTAGAAATAATCAAGATAAATATTCTAATTTATCTGTTATAATTCAACAATCTGCTCTAAATATTATCATGATGATACGATGATTTTGTAATGTAGAAAATTAGGAAAGACAAAATTCAGGATGACACGGCAATTTATTTGAGACAAGAATAATGATACAATTCAAAGGCAAGATACTATTCCTTTAACTTCCAATTACCGAGGGAACCAATTAATATTGATTTTATTCAACTTATCGAGTATTTTTCAAGGGACCGGGGAAAAAAAATGTTCACTTTATCGAGAGATTCGTTAAACAAACCTTTACTCGGGTAAAACCCGGGCGAAGCCGGGTACATCCATACAAGAATAATGATACAATTCCAAGGCAAGATACTATTCCTTTAACTTCCAATTACCGAGGGAACCAATTAATATTGATTTTATTCAACTTATCGAGTATTTTTCAAGGGACCGGGAAAAAAATGTTCACTTTATCGAGATATTCGTTAGACAAACTTTTACTCGGGTAAAACCCGGGCGAAGCCGGGTACGTCCGCTAGTAATCTATACTCACAAATATTTCTATATTTTAAAAAATATATATTATATTTTTATTCATTGATAATACTACTTTTTCGTTATCATCGTTTTTAGAATAACTTTCAGTTTTGTTGCAAATATTTGTAGTTAACCTATCTATCTTTTTAAATCACTAATATAGGATTAACTTTATGAATTCTATATATTGTGAAAATAACTAATGTGTAATCTTTCCTCAAGTAATTGAAAATAAAAACTACTTGATGATAAATAATTATCTTTTTATTATCACGACTGCACCTTCAACTCTTTATCTTATCGATGCTTTGTCTTATCAATCTTTATCTAACAGCAAACAAATTATTCATAACATATATATGTGTGAAAAATAGTACAAATGTGACATTGTACTAGGATAAGGTGCATGAATTAAGAAAAAGGCATTTCCTTATCGTGCAACTAAAGTTGCTGATGGCTTGCGCCATCTTTCGGAATAAATATCAACTATTCTTGTTGATTTTCAATTATTACAGAATTGGCCAAATACCCAATTTTGAATGGGTATTTTCGGGCTGTTGGCCCTCGTCCGTGGATAGCTTTTCTTGATTGATCAAGAATGGGTATTTGGCCAATTCTGGAATAATAATCAAACCATCAGCAACTTTCAGTTGCACGATAAGGAGATGCCTTTTTCTTAATTTATGCGCCTTATCCCAGAACAATATCACATTTGTACTATTTTTTCACATTGTGTCGCGGTCTCACGCAAATCTGGTCTTAACTACTCGTTTCATGATTTCTCAGGATTCCTGAATGACCAATTTTTTGGTCGTTGAGGTACAGCTTGAACCACGCTGATGAAAGCCAACAGCCCGAAACGCGTCCGTGGTTAGCTTTTCTTGATTAATCAAGAATGGGTATTTGGCTAATTCTAGAATAAATAAAAATCAACGAGAATAGTTGGTATTTATCCCGATAGATGTCGCAAGCCATCAGCAACTTTCAGTTGCACAATAGGGAAATGCCTTTTTCTTAATATGTATGTGTATGTGAAAAATAATAAAAAATAAAATATATAAAGAGGGTCAGGTGTTGATATTGATAATTAAAAAAAAGACATATCCTGACCAGGCTCACATTAGCATTTATACATGACAGAGCGCCATCTAGTGGTACAAATATGAATCAAACGTTTATTTAAACATGTTCTGTGATATTTAACCAACACGTACGCGTTTCTGGCTGTTGGCCCTCGTCAGCGTGGTGCAGGCTGTAACTCTACGACCAAATATTTGTTCCATATTTATATATATTAAAAATAAAGAAGGCATTTCCTGACCACGAGCACATGTGCTTTTTAGATGGCAGAGCGCCATCTAGTGGAGCAAAATTAAACTAAACGTTTATTTAGCTTGCTCCGTGATATTTGGCCAACCCAATTTCTTGATCAATCAAGAAAAGCCATCCACGAACGCGTTTCGCGCTGTTGACGCTCGTCAGCTTGGAGTAGGCTGTAACCACTGCGTCCAAAATATTTTTGATCCCAGAGGCTTCTTGAGAAATCAAGAAATGAGTATTTAAGGCCAAATTTGGGTAAATACGTTTAACACACGAAAAAACAATAGAAAAAAAAACAAAAGATAAGTGGGTCAGGTGTTGATATTAAAATTAAAGAAGGCATTTCCTTACCACGAACACATGTGCTTTTTAGAAGCCTCTGGGACCAAAAACTACTCCACGCTGACGAGCGCCAACAGCGCGAAACGCGTTCGTGGATGGCTTTTCTTGATTTATGAAGAAATTGGGTTGGCCAAATATCACGTAGCAAGCTAAATAAATGTTTAGTTTATTTTTGCTCCACTAGATGGCGCTCTGCCATCTAATATCAACACCTGACCCACTTATCTTTTATTTTTTTCTATTGTTTTTTCATTTATACATATATGTACAAACAGATTATGATTATATTTTGATTATTCCTAATATCATTATCTGTGATAATGTGATATCAGTAATAGATAATGATTATCATATATGCAAATTAGTTCCTTATTGGCATAATTTGTATAACCTTTAAATAGCCTATTTACTGAAGTATCTCTTCAGCGACCAACTTGTTAAATTTATTAATTATTGATTCAGTTTTTTTGGTGGAAAGCTCAATATATTGTTAAGCCTTCCAGTTTTATATATACGGATAATTTCTCAACTATCTATTTTAGATGATTTTTTTTTGATACACATAAATAATATTTTGCAACAAATATATTTACTGGCAATGTGTTTCTTCCCAATAATATAATAAAATATTATATCTACAGACCTTATACTGCATTGATACAAGTTATTAAATGAGAGGGTTTGGCTCATCAGTAGTGAGCCATCTCAGTGGTTTCGCCAAATTAATCTCCAGACCGCTTTATTATTGTATTGTATTAGAATATACCATGCATTTTTCTATGGAAGGCAGCTTAAGTGTTTAGTGAACCTATAGACAAAAGCTGCTTTTCAAAGAAAATGTAAGGTATATCCCAAACCAATCCAATACAATAGTAAAGCGGACTGGAGAATAATTTGGCGATACCGCTGATAGGATTCACTATACTGATGAGTCAATAACTTTCATCATTGCAGTAAGGTCTGTAGAGATAATATTTGATGATATTATAGAAAAAAACACATTGTCAGTATATTTATTTGTTACACATTTTATCGATAGATGGCAATTGAATTTAAAAAATATAATATTCTGTTCAATATATAAATAAGTTTAAAACAGTTTAAAACACTAAATGCAACTATCCGATTATGCTGGTGTTTTTTTTATGAAACTAACTAGACGAATGACCCGGGCAACGCCCGGGTTTACACGATTAAATGTATATTACATATGGAAGATGGACGTAGTTCCCGGAGGTCACCCGCGAGGCTTTTTTCTGTGTCACCAACTCTGCCCCCGCGCGCCAGGACCTCTTGATCCCTCTGATTGGTCGGTGGGAACTTGGACTGCCCAACCGGCCGGCAGCCGGACGATTACATTTTCTCGGAGGGGGGGGGGGCGGGGGCAGGGAAGTCACATGCTCGCCGGCAGCCAATAGGCGCGCGCCGCCGCCAGATCGCCCGCGTTCTAGAGGGCGCTGCTCGTGAGCTAAGTAGAATAATTTGAATATATAGTTTTAATAATTGATTTATATATTTTTAAAAATAGCCTATCGTCATCCCCGTTATTTTTTACCTATGTATGGAAATTTTGGTTTGAATTAGTGAACTACTGCGAATTTGTATACCGTGCATACAGACCAACAGACAAACATACAAACATTCATTTTTATATATATAAGATAACACACATTTTCCAAACTATATTTTTTTTCGAAAGAAAAAATAATCAATCTTTGCCGTAATAATAGGTAATTTAATATTGAAAAAACCATTTGCTTGCTGGAAATTTGATGTAAAGAAAAATTGTTCTGTATCAAACAATATTTTGTTTTTTTTTAAACATTAGCAGGTCTGGTTATTTATAATCTTATGGGAAACGTTATAAAACTTACATTTTTCTCTGATAATTGTATGATAATTAGGGTATATAAATATTGGTTATTGGAAAATATTTTATTATTATTATTATCTCTAGTACACGTGGTACAGGCCATGATTATCTTGGTGGGTAGAAGTTGGTAACTGCTTTTACTGTAAATACATCACATGTCTACACATGTGAAAAGCAGTTTGACTTTGCACTTACAAATATTCCGGAACCTCGTTTGGTTACTTGCACTCGCCGGTGCGATTAGACTATTGCAAGAATCGGGGACCAATGGAGCATTTTCTTTTAAATCAGATAAAGGTTTCAATGCAGGATTCGATCCCGGGTCGTAGTGGTCAAAACCAACGGTTTAGACCACCCTTCCATCGACCCCCCATTGAAAATATAAATATTCAATGGGCTCTTGAATTTATTTCGAGATTGATATTGTATCTGAGATAGTTGATTATCTTTAAAAATGGTGTCAAAATCTATAAGAATGAGGGAGAAAGGTTTGTGGATGTGTGTGCTGTTTGTTCCGCACAGGATTCGACAGTAATTGACCTGTCTCTACCTAACTTTGATCCTATAAAAGTTAGGACTGGAAGAAGTCGGCTGCATTAATTTTATAATATGTAATTTAATTCGATAACAGGCTAAATTTACATATTCCATTTATTCCGCATATGATTCCACAATATCTTACCTGTGTCTATCAAACTTTAACACACCATTTGTATTCTAGATATATATAATTTGAAGACTTGTTATATCTCATTCTCTATCATAGCCGTTTTGTATTGGAGTAATAAACCAATTGTATTGTTCTTGATGCTTTTTTAAAGGAAAAGTGCCACTCTTGTCCTATATATATAAGGTTGTCCCAAAGTTCGTGTTTTTCTTATTACTTGGCGAATAATATTATTACGGAGAATACATCTATATATATAGAAATCAATGTTTGTATGTTTGTTTGTTTGTATGTCCGGTATACAAATTCGCAGTAGCTCACTAATTCAAACCAAAATTTCCATACATATGTACAAAAATACGGGGAAGACGATAGGCTATTTTTAAAAATACTCGTATATAAATCAATTATTAAAACTATATATTCAAATTATTCTACTTAGCTCACGAACAGCGCCCTCTAACAAAGATTAGATTAAATTATGCTGATGCAAACAAATAGATAATGCTAATAACAAACAATTATAAAAATAAATCTTATCTAAATATATATCACTCGGGTAGATATGCACACGGGTCAATCCCGGGGCGAAGCCCGGGTCACCCGTCTAGTAATAATATATAATAAATTACTTTATACATAATACAAAGACATTATACATAACTGCGAATAAATATTGATATTTCAATTTTTTACAAGTATTTACGAACTTTTGGGACAACCTTGTAGCATATGTCTTTTCATTTAAATATTTACATATGATGGGAATTTTACCAAGAAGATATATATTGAGAAATAAATTTAAAATAGAAAAAAGGTAAAGTGTTGATATTAAAAACAAAAAGGCATATCCTGACACGATCATATAAGCATTTTAGATGGGAGAACGCCATCTAGTTTATTTTTGTTCCACTAATTGGTGCTCTGCCATTTAAAATGATCATGTGAGCGGTCAGGAAATGCCTTTTTTTGTTTTTAATATATAAATATAGAAGTATCCCTTCCCTTCAAAGTTCTTTAAAATGTCTTTGTATTTGTAGTCTTTTTCTAATTAAAGGATAAACATAGATAAAGCCTCTGAGTGTTTCTTTGAAAATTGTTGAATTAAGTTGTGGGGATTGAAAAACCAAACCTGATGTAACTTCAAAATAGCGTTCTATAAAATCTACCAGCGTAAAAGAAAGGCGCGGCACCCAGTAAGGTCGAATAACAGGTAATTGACATTGTCAAAGCAACTCAGGAAGGATGTGGACAGGTCATATCAGTTTTTGATAGGAAAACTAAGTCCGCCCTCTCTGACGTCACCATTAGCATATACGCTGGGTTCCTTCTGAGCCCACAAGATAGAAGGAGCACAATATAGACAGTAGCCAGGTCGCCATGCTGCCAGATTAACCAACGATCCCAGGACCCCCATAGTCCACCTCACCTTCCTAGGTGCTGCCCCCTCTAAACCAAGCTAACCATGTTTCTACGCGTGCAATCTTCATTTATCTTCAGTATTTTTCTTTAAGAGGAAAGGCTGTGCTCTTAAATCTGAAATATTTGTAAAATATCTATAATCACAGAAGCATCTATTTTTTCAAAGTCTCGTTGAACACCAACACAAAGAATAAACCTTCAAATGCTGACTAAATAAATAGAATGTATAATCTACAATATTTGTATACAATAACTGGTGGATTAAATCGGTAATTTTTCTGAAAGGTTTACCATTGAGATAAGTTAAGCTTTCCCAATTCTTTCTCATATTCAGTTCACTAATTCGTCCTTTATTTTAAACGTAATATCGCTAATTATTCCACACACATCATCAAAATAAATATCATCTATTCAAATAATATTTACATATTCTACAAATATTTTATAAAAATTATAATCTTACAATATAGAAATACCTTAATTGACATACAGTAATAACGCATAATCTATATACAGTAAATGAAAAAATTAAGACGCAAATGTTTCTTGATATTAATTTATGACTAACTGGCCTTGTCCTTATTGTTTATTGAAGAGCATTGCTCGATGTAAATATTCATACGCAATTTTGTACTAAAAGCTTATGTCCAGAGTTTTCTTGAATACCACATTTCTGGGATTCCACCCTTCGGTGTAGCATATATATATAAGCAGAATGATCTAATACAGTATTAGAGCTCTAAAGAAGCGGTCTGGAAAATTAAATTGGTGAAACCGCTGGGAGGGTTCACAATTGATAAACCAAGCCCTCCGAATATATTTTCATCTCAGTAAGGACAATAGAAGTTTGATTTATGTATAAAAGAAATATTCGTGTATTAATGTTTTCATTTGCTTGTACATAGAAATGTCTAGCTAGAAATGAATATGTAAATAGGATAATAGGTGTTATGGAACGACATACAAGGGATGAGTCTATGCAAATTCAGACTAATATACAAGAACTACTGGATATATATTCTGAAAATACCATTACGTATTCAATCAGAAATCAGAACTGACAACTGACAAGCACCATAGTAAGCAATATGTTCAATAGTATGTCTATTACATTTTCACTTAGACAACAATTTATCTACAATACATAGCGAACGTTGGATATTTTTCATTCATTTCTATAAAAAAAATTGACACTTCGGCCAGTTGAAGTTTATTTTCTCAACGTTTCAACAAAAATATTTTGTCTTCGTCTGGAGAAAAATAATGATAAAATAATAAAGCATTTGGCAAAGACATTACAAATTGGCATAATAATTTTAAACGCTTGACAAATGCTTTATTATTATTATTAATTTCTCCTGACGAAGAAAAAATAGTTTTATTGAAACTGTTGAGAAAATAAAACTCTAACTGCCGAAGGCAACCTCTATCTTCAAGATTCTTCATTTAGTTTTTATTTGTCTTATGCTATTATAGAAATGAACAGATATTGGTTGAGGAAGTAGCCAATGAATCACGTCGCGGACTTCACGCTACATTCCATTGGACGTTGCCATTATCGGCCAGCGAGCAGCCCATGTATCGAAAACCGTTTTTCCTACATCATCCGAGAAACTTTGTGAAAAAAACAGCACGTCGTTAAATTTTTGCTGAGTCATTTAAATATGGCGATGATATTATTGAAGCAACAAGATAATAAGGCGCTTTAATAGCTTCATTTTTAATTACACAGCGTTTTAGACAGTTTTTTTATTGGTTTTCTTTCGATATTGATCTATAATCGCCTTCAGATATTTAATAAAAGTATCTGAAAACATTGTAGATAAAGGTTCAAGTTAATTTATAACCTCTGTGTTATAGATAGGCCCCACACATTTCAGAGTTATAATCGAATATGTCACTTATATATCAAATATGCCATGTATATCTAAACATTCTACGCTGTTTTGTATGATTAATGAATGAACTCGACCGACCTTATTGCAATGAGAAATATAAAATGGGAAGAAATAGCTCATCAGTGGAGAACCCTCACAGCGGTTTCGCCAGTTTACTCTACACATCCCCCAATACTATGATACCCTTCTACCGACTAATCTATATATATAAAAATGAATGTCTGTCTGTCTGTCTGTCTGTGTGTGTGTGTGTGTGTCCTCTATGGATTCAAAAACCATACATCCAATCGGCGTGAAATTTTGGGATATTATGAGGTGTATCCCCGGAAAGGTTTACGAAAAAAAATTTCTTGAATATCTTGAATATCCTTAGAGTTATTTGCAGATTTGTATATTTAACTCGCAAGCAGCGATACCATTGAGACTGAGATAGGCTTAGTTTGCTGCTCCTGATGACCTTGGGTCATTGTGTGAGTCACAGCATGATGCTACAAAAACACTCTCTCTGGGGATTTTACAGCGTCGACAACCTGTAAGATTGCCTCTCTCATATATTATACTTTAAACATCTGCTTAATTAAAGCATTTTTCATTTGAAAGAGACTGCTCTCTTAACCCCCTTTAGACAACATTAAATGATATCCCGTGTCGATGATTTTGTAATGTATAGAATTAGGAAAGACAAAATTCAGGATGACACGGCTCACAGGGAACGGTAAAAAATGTTCACTTTATCGAGGAAATACAAAATTCGGGATGACACGGCACACAGGGACCGGGAAAAAAATTATCACCTTATCGAGAGATTCACGACCATGATTTTATTCAACTTATCGAGTATTTTTCAAGGGACCGGGAAAATATGTTCACTTTATAAAACGATTATTTTGTAATATAGAAAATTAGGAAATACAAAATTCAGGATGACACGGCACAAGGGACCGGGAAAAAATGATCACTTTATCGAGAGATTCAAATTTACGAGTTTCAAATCATCAAAATATATCTTTCTTATTTTATATGTTTATAGAGAATTGTTTTAACAAATGTTCGTTATACAAACCTTTACTCGGGTAAAACCCGGGCGAAGCCGGGCACATCCGCTAGTTTAATCTATATATATAAAATTGAATGTCTGTGTGTGTCCTCTATGGATTCAAAAACCATACATCCAATCGCCGTGAAAATTTTGGATATTATTAGGCATATCCCCGGAAAGGTTTACGAAAAATAATATCTTGAATATCTTTAATATCCTTAGAGTTATTTGCAGATATGTAGCTTTAACTCGCAAGCAGCGCCACCTTGCGACGGAGATAGGCTTAGGTCTGCCCCCCCCCCCCCGTCCGGCCGCCGGCCGGTCAGTCCAAGTTCCCACCGACCAATCAGAGGGATCAAGAGGTCCTGGCGCGCGGGGGGCGGGTGACCTCCGGGAACTACGTCCATCTTCCATAAACGACCATGATTTTATTCAACTTATCGAGTATTTTTCAAGGGACCGGGAAAATATGTTCACTAGATAAAACGATGATTTTGTAATGTAGAAAATTATGAAAGACAAAATTCAGGATGACACGGCACACAGGGACCGGGAAAAAATGTTCACTTTATCGAGAGATTCAAATTTACGAGTTTCAAATTATCAAAAAATATATTTTTTTAAAATAAGTTTATAGAGAATTGTTTTAACAAATGTTCGTTAGACAAACCTTTACTCGGGTAAAACCTCGGGCGAAGCCGGGTACGTCCGCTAGTTATTTTATATTAGAACGAATTCGGATAATGTCTAAGTTTTCCACAAATGAATATTTTACCCTGTGTATAAAGATAATGAAGAACTATTTTTAAATGAAATTTCTAATATAGGCTTATTGTACATATAGGTAACACAGGCTCCTGGAATGTATCCATAGATAACCAACTTCACTAGGCTTATTGAAGTTTCATTAGTTATATAAATATAAAAGCACAAGGCACCTCTCCCATCAGAATAAACTTTAAAACTAGACGCCATCTATTGACCGTCGCCGCAAACTAGCGACCTCGGTCGGTGACAAAACCATAACACCAGACTTGGCAAACTGAGAAGCGTCCACCTAGAGACCATGGTTTCGGGCTAATGGATAATAAATGGCGTCTAGTTTTGACGTATAAATTGACGGGAGAGGTGCCCTGTGCATTTATTGATCAACTAGACGAATGGCCCGGGAAACGCCCGGGTTTTACCCGAGTGCGTATATATTTTTAAAACGTTTTAATTCAAATACTATTCGTTACAATTATAAATTGACGCCATGGATGTCACTCTTGTGAAACGTCCCGTTCCAAACTTCATATATTAACTTTATGAAGGGAAAAATATGTCCAGGGTAGCCTAGTGGTCATGGCATCTGCCCGGTAAGCGGAAGGTCGTGGGTTCGATTCCCATCCCTTGACACTTTTTTTATTTTATCCATTCTGACCAAAATCTATCCGTGAACTTCACACAGTGAACTTCACACAGACAGAATAAGGCAATTATATAAGTAGATTTCCTTCCGGCAAAATTTCCATCTATATATTTATAAATTAACCTATCATTGTGATAATGTTGACCCCCTCTGTGTAGTGCAGGCTCTAAGATCAAAGTTTATCTCAAGAAGCTTCCTGAGAAATCAAGACATTGGTAGTTAAGGCTAAATTCGCTTGAATATGCTAAACATGTGTAAATAAATATAACATATACAACCTAAACAACGTTTAATTCATATTTATTTCACTAGATGGAGCTCTGACATATCAAAATCCGCATGTGAGCGATCAGGATATGCCTTTTTTTTTAAATATAAACGCCCAACTTGTATATTTTTCTTGCTTTTTTCATATGTTTAGCGTATTTATAAAAAAATATGGCCTTAACACATTTTTCTTGATTTATGAAGGAGCATCATGGACTAAATATTCGTCTTTTAAGTGCAACTCATTTTTGTTCCTTATTTTTCTTGCTCCCCTTGATAGTTTCCTTATTTTACTGATAGATAGTTACACCTATCTACTCGAAATAAATAGGAAACTACTGATTATAGACCAACTAGCCGAATGACCCGGGCAACGCCCGGGTTTTACCCGATTAAATGTTTTTATTCAAATACTATTCGTAACAATTATAAATTGGCACCGTGGATGTCACTTTTGTGAAACGTCCCGCTCCAAACTTTGTGTGTTTTTAAAATATAAAAATAAATATGTAAATTTTCACAACGATATTTGAAAATTATTTTATTTTGATTTTCAAATACTATTCGTTACAATTATAAATTGGCGCCTTGTGAAACGTCCAGCTCCAAACTTTGTGTCTGAGAAGCGATATTTTTATAGAAAGATGATCTGGCTTTTGTTTTCTGCTCGAATGAATGTTTTTCTGTTAGAATTTTGTTCCTGCGTACAAAATAATGAACTGGTTTCACCCGTGGTCTCTGCTTTTTGGAATTTTTCCCGATATAATTTTGTATCTGATAATCAAACATGATACAACAATATCGTCATCATCATTTTCTGACTAAAAATATATAGTTTTAATAATTGATTTATATATTTTTTTAAAATAGCCTATCGTCTTCCCCGTATTTCTTACCTATGTATGGAAAATTTGGTTTGAATTAGTGAACTACTGCGAATTTGTATACCGGACATACAAACAGACAGACAAACAAACATACAAACATTCATTTTTATATATATAGAAGAAGATATATTCGCTTTATCCATTATAACAATTTATAACAGCCCTCCCACACCCTCATTTTTACTTGAGCCTGTTCTTTTAAATATAAATTTGACAAATATTTATTTATAAATATTTCAGAATTTTCAACTTGCTTATTCATAATAAGTATACAATTATTTGGAACATTATTTTCCAATTGATCATATTATAAATAATATAACACCATGGACTATTTTTATTAAAATACTAGCCGAATGACCCGGGCAACGCCCGGGTTTTACACGATTAAATGCTTTTATTCAAATACTATTTGTTACAATTATAAATTGGCGCCATGGATGTCATTCTTGTATAATATATAAATGAATTTTTAAAATGTAAAAAAAAAAAAAAATGCATCGGCCAGGAATCGAACCCGGGCCGCCCGCGTGGCAGGCGAGCATTCTATCACTGAACCACCGATGGTTATGAGAAATGGCCATATTTGGGTATTTATTCCATTCACAAAAGCAAACGGTGACAGAATTGATTATTAAGAATTGTTGCTTGAAGACTCTGATAACTGTATATATTAATGTTTATAATCATCAGCTTAGCGCTCTTTATCGCTGAGAATTATAAATATACTTTAAGCGCTATTTAATAAACATATTAATCTATTTCTACAGCGCTCTCATACTGCAATGATTAATGACCGAAAGAGGGAAAGTATAGCCTATCAGTAGTGAACCCTCCTTGCGGTTTCATAATGTATATTCACTTAATATGGATCAAAACTTATTTTGAAGCAATGAAACCTCTATTTTGAAAACATATATATTATTTACTATGTGTATTTATAGAATATATAATGAATATAAATATATGTATTGCGATATTTGAAAAGCAGTTTACTCTTGATTATTATATATAAAAATTAATATTTAGATGATTTTTCGACAGTTTTTGTTTGTAATTCCTAGGAGGTTTGAGATAGGAAAAACTGGGGATGTTTCAATTTCTTCAATCGAACAATGGTTGAAAAAAAAAAGTCATCTCAACTACTAGCAGTTCCCGAGTTGCTCGTAATAACAATATTTATAATATATTTAAAAAATAGTACAAATGTAAAATTGTACTGGGATAAGGTGGATAAATTGAGAAAAAGCCATCTCCTTATCGTGCAAATAAGTTTCTGAAGGCTTGCACCATCTGTCGGAATAAATATCAACTATTCGCTAATTTTGAATTATTCCAGTATTGGCCAACTACCCATTTTTGCACTAGGCAGACGAGGGCCAACAGCCCGAAACGCGTACGTGGTTAGCTTTTCTTGATTAATCAAGATTGGGTATACGGCTAATTTTGCAATAATTAAAAATACTATTAATCGACATTTATTCCGTCTGATGCCGCAAGTCATCAGCAACCTTCAGTTTCACGATAAGGAGAGGCCTTGTATAATAATATATATAAAATAAAAGGATTTAAAAGCGCGAATGTTTCTTTTATACATAAATCGAACTTCTACTGTCCTTACTGCGATGAAAAAATATTGGGAGGGCTTGGCTAATCAGTGGTGAACCCTCCCAGCGGTTTCGCCAATTTAATCCACCAGACCGCTTCTCAGAGCTCTAATACTGTATTGGATCGATGACAATTATTCCGCCTTCTACATGCTATCAGGTAAGCATTCTAAGGCTCAAAATACTGTATTGGATCATTCTACTTTTATATGCTACACTGAAGAATGGAATCTTAGAAATGGTTCTCAAGTAAACTATGGACATAAGCTTATAGGACAGTAGAATTACATTTAAATATTTGCATCGAGCAATGCTCTTCCGCAAACTATTCCTAAAGCCAGTTAGGAATAAATTAACACAAAGCAATAACGCGCCATCTATACATATAAAATAAAAGGATTTAAAAGCGCGAATGTTTCTTTTATACATAAATCTAACTTCTACTGTCCTTACTGCGATGAAAAAAATATATTGGGAGGGCTTGGCGCATCAGTGGTGAACCCTCCCAGCGGTTTCTAAAATAAATAAAATATTGGTTTGTAATGCTTTCACATAGAAAGATCTGGGCGAAGGGAGATCATTTGAATTGTATACATTAAGATATATTTCTACTGTCCACAAAACCAATATTTCCCTTTAAATGCCACAACTAAGAAATCCTTTAAAGTACCGAATATGTTAGCAGAAGATCCAAAACAATATTTAAACCATCTGGTAGAGTAAACTGGTGAAACCGTTGGGAATGTTCATTACTGATGATCCAGGATGTTCTAACATTTGTTCACCTCTGTAAAGACAATAGAAATTAAAACTTTATAAACCCTTACACTATATATTTGGCAAAACCGAAATATTTAATCCAAACTTCAATTAACGGCGATCTTCGGGAGAGAAAAAAGAAGTTTCTGTTTATTTTTTCAAGGAAAGCGTTCTTCTACGGATTCTTTAGCTCTTCATTTAAATGCTGGAAGAATGGCGTGGACAGCACTGTATTTAAGGTAAAGAAATTTCAACATAGACTAACGAAATTGGTTGTTATCCTTTTGTGTGTCTGTGATTGTGTAGTGATTCAATTGTTGTTTATGTTCAAAATTATCTTTCGTAACTTTGTATTTATAAATTGATAATTGATTTCTCAAAAACAGCCTATAGAGTGCTGCATCCGATACTCCTTTATTGGTTCTCCCCTTCCTCGACCACCGCTCGGTAGAAGTGCTTCCTTCCGCCGCGCTTGCTGCTCCGCTTCCTCGACCACCGCTCGGTAGAAGTGCTTTCTTCCGCCGCGTTCGCTGTTCCGCTTCCTCGACCTCCGCTCCGTAGAAGTGCTTCCTTCCGTCGCGCTCGCCGCTCCGCTTCCTCGACCATCGCTCCGTAGAAGTGCTTCCTTCCGCCGCGTTCGCTGCTCCGCTTCCTCGACAACTGCTCCGTAGAAGAGCTTTCTTCCGCCTCGCTCGCTGCTCCGCTTCCTCGACCACCTCTCCGTAAAATGGCTTCCTTCCGCCGCGTTCGCTGCTCCGCTTCTTCGCCACCGCTCCGTAGAATGGCTTCCTTCCGCCCTCTTCGCTGCTCCTCTACCTCGACAACTGCTCCGTAGAAGACCTTTTTTACAGCCGCGCTCGCTGCTCCGCTTCCTCGACCACCGCTCCGTAGAAGTGCTTCCTTCCGCCGCGTTCGTTGCTCCGCTTCCTCGACAACTGCTCCGTAGAAGAGCTTTCTTCCGCCTCGCTCGCTGCTCCGCTTCCTCGACCACCGCTCCGTAGAATGGCTTCCTTCCGCCGCGCTCGCTGCTCCGCTTCCTCGACCTCCGCTCCGTAGAATGGCTTCCTTCCGCCCTCTTCGCTGCTCCTCTACCTCGACAACTGCTCCGTAGAAGAGCTTTCTTCCGCCGCGCTCGCCGCTCCGCTTCTCCGACCACCGCTCCGTGATAAGGCATCTTTCCGCCGCGTTCGCTGCTCCGCTTCCTCGACCACCGCTCCGTAGAAGAGCTTTCTTCCGCCGCGCTCTCCGCTCCGCTTCTTCGACCACCGCTCCGTAGTAAGGCTTCTTTCCGCCGTGCTCGCCGCTCCGCTTCCTCGACCACCGCTCCGTAGTATGGGTTTCTTCCGCCGCCTTCGCCGCTCCGCTTCCTCGACCACCGCTCCGTAGTATGGTTTCCTTCCGCCGCCTTCGCCGCTCCGCTTCCTCGACCACCGCTCCGTAGTATGGTTTCCTTCCGCCGCCTTCGCCGCTCCGCTTCCTTGACCACCGCTTCGTAGTATGGTTTCCTTCCGCCGCGCTCGCTGCTCTGCTTCCTCGACCATCGCTCCTTAATAGGGCTACCTTCCGCAGCTTTCGTTGATTCGCTTTTTCGACGACAGCCCTGTAGGCCTTTCGTTTGAGTTTTCTTGAGATTTTCAATTTAACAAACGTCATGTGAGATGATGCACTTGATATTTCTTCATTGCCCTCTTGAGATACTACACCATTTGGTCAACGAGATAAACCTCTCGATATTCTTACGTCAGTATCTGAACAGCTAGTTCCTTGACGACTCGTTGTTCCATTGTTTGTATCGAAGTTTCGAGAGATAGTTAACCATTGCAACCTTACTTTTTTTAACTCCATTTTTCTTTTCCATCTAATGACCGAGATACCTTCTCAGATCCCGGCTATCAGCAATGATCTATTATATAAAGGCCATTAATCTACATAATATGCGCTAGCAAATATTAAAAAGCAAGACAATCTTATCTATTTCTTCATATGAAACAACTTACACTTTGTCAACCTCAAATTTGAAACATTCAAGTGTCCTTAAATGCTACACCAACTGTTATTTACTTGATGAAGATTTTAATATATGCATATAATACATTGAATATATTATCCTTTCTCACACACAGGGCCATATAGTTAGCATAGGTACACGTCCCGGTAGTGCTTTTTTTTTTTGGGGAATTTTTAAATTTGCATTACAAGAATTACACTACTACTTGTATTTTCAAATGTATATATATATATATATGTGATATAGTGTTGAGGTTCTGTCGACTAGCTGTAATATTGTGTTGAGATCCTGACGACTCTCTGTAATAATACGTTGGGGTTTGGTAAGCCTATTGTAGAACCTCGTCGACTCTCGCTATAAGTTGTGGCAACCGAGGGTCAAACCTGTAGTAACCGCGAGGGACAGTCAGGGGTGGAGAGTTTTCCAGTACCTCGCTGCACCTTGTAGGATCTTTAACAGTTCTCACAGGGTACAGGCAGTCGTGGTCGAGGCAGAGTGGAATAGCTGGGAATGTCCACACACACAAAAAAACGAAGCGACACGTTGAAAGAAAGTTTCTTGAATAGATAAAAAGCGAGCCAAGAGCAAAGATGGAGATAGGAGATTTCTTACTGTTTTACATCGTCGATGAGTTGGTGACAACCGGCGACAAGGGGTGACGCTGACCGGGACTGACTAGAGCTGCAAATGGCTGTTGCTACGTGGGGTCCTATTTAAACAACTTTTTTGGACCAGGAAGGGAACTAGGAAATGGACCAGGAAGTATTGCCTTTCTGCACGTGTGCAACTCGACTCTGGCACCAGTCTGGGCTTCCATCTATCTTTAGAAGTTACTTTGTAAATCTCTCTCTGGCTCTTAACTCAGTTTTTAATCTATTACACAGCTTTTATTTATTCATCCTCAGTACATTACATTTGGTGATGCAAGGAGACATGTCAATTATGCATATAATTAGTTATAAATCTGCAATTAGTTCTATATACAACATGACAATCTTGTTATAAAGATTATAATATATAGGGTTGTTGGTTTAAATTATCATATATATATATATATATATTTATATAACATAAGTGTTAGTAACAAAGTGTTCAGTTCTAATGTCATATACATTTTGTCACTTATTGTTTTTATAGGATTCAATCTTTTCATGAAATAATCATTTGTTGGTCTCAAACTTCTACAGGGGTTTTCACTGCTATTTCAACTTTAAAGATACCTAATCTAATTCTACTCACTAGTGAATTTTCTCTCTGTCCGTCTTTAGTAGTCATGCCATTCATATATATATTCTATCTATATAATCCAAAAGGGTTTTGGCAAAATATATAAAAACGACATTGACATTTTCAAAATCTGTAAAAGTAGTCTACTAAATGTTTTCGAAAGTGTTCCAATGAGATATGAGATATATTTTGAATATTGTAAAATTATTTTTTCAAAAATTAAGTTACGTTAGGACGTCATTCATATACCAAAAGAGGCATTTATATTGTTGAAAATGCAAATAAAACAAAGCATTTTGGATCATCACCCCAGGACAGAATGTTAAGGGAGTGGCAAAGAATGTACCACAACACCAAATTTAGAAATTTCAAACAAAGGTCATCCTGTATACATTGAATTCTAGCTATGGCACTGATTATTATGTTGTATTCTGGCCTTAATATCGGTCCAGTCACTTCACTAGCTTAACACATTTTCGGCAATATCGACCGATTTCATAACTCCTCTCATGTTATGAAATCGAGGCCTCTCCCCCCTATAGTGATGAAGGCCAAAATTCGAAGCCATGGTTTATAGGTTTGTTTTTGTTTGGATTTTCCAAAACTGGTGTTGTGGTACATTCCTTATCACCACCTTTACGTTCTGTACTGTGGTGATGAACTAAAATACTTCATTTAATGTATCTTTAACAGGAGAGGTACCTCTTTTGGTGCATTTCTATATACATTCGGAAAAATCCAGAAAAAAAAAAAACGGGTAAGGATATTGTTTAAGATTACAGTTTGTTTTAGTTGTTAAAGAGACCTTACTGAGTTTTTTACTCAACATTTAAATATTTATTTAAAAGACATATATTGGATCAAAATATCATTTATTTTACCAATATTTCAGTTGGCTGAACGCCAACACCTTTGTCAAGGTATTAAAACATATTAAGAAATGTTATAAAACATTAAAAATGGTTGGCGTTCAGCCAACGGATATATTGGTAAAATATATGCCTTTTTAATTAGAGGTTTATTTATATGAATTGCTTTACTCTCTCTTTCAGAACGATATTTAAATATAATTCAAAAATACATGATCTAAAGGTTTTGATAATATTGTGATATATAGATATTTTGCAGGTATGATCATTAAAGAATAACGATCGAATACAATCAATACGAACACGATTTCTCCCGTCATAATATAATCAAAGACGAGACACTTCTGATTATCTCGGAACTTTAGTAGACTGAGGTCAGTGACAAAGCCACAATATCAACTTTGTTGAAGACTACAGCTCGAAAGGTAACCTTTTTTAAAGAAATGTAAATACAAGAAAGACACGTCTGCTATCACGACAGACACTGTGACAGTTTGTCACTAAGTGACAAACGATAGATCCCACCTGGACAGCTATTGATTAGAACAGGTCATTAATGTAACCCTGCTAATTTTCCTCATTATACCCCGTCATTACAACACATAGAATTGTTACCTTGTTTAACCTTCTTTGGCACAAAGATAGGATATACCTTTCTTGAAAATAGTTTTTTCAAAGATATAAGGTTAAATTGGGAAAGGTATTAAAATTACAACATGCTTAGAGTACATAAACAAACGGCTAGTAAATAATTTATTGATAGGAGTCTGCAGAAGAGAGAGGTTTGATTGAAATCTTGCGGTTTAATTAAATAAAAAAATATATACATATGTCATAATATATACTCTTCCTGGAATAATAAAACAAACCTACAGTCAACGCAGAGAGAGATGGGCAGCTAAAGGGTGTCACTTTAGACATCAGGACATTCCAAGGGGCTCCTGGGGTCCGTCACTTAACACCTCGGGACTTTGGGGACAGTTGGAGCATTGTATTCGACACAAACGGCCGCCCGGCGGACAGCCGGGCACGCCATCTCCATCGCTCTCGGGTTGCCTTCCAAATTCCTCTACCAAATCGTGGTGTGATAATTTCTCTTTCCCCACATCATTTTTAATATTGTCACATTGAAAGTCGACAGGATCTTATCACAGAAGAGTCGACAGGATCATATCACATATATATATATCGTATATTCTAAACTGTATAATAATGACACTTTTAGTATATGTCACATATCTTCCAATTAGTTAGAGCCGATACCTTATAATATCCTACCCTTCTATTGAAATATATACTATTTATGTTTACTACCACCCCATATTTTGTATATAAACTATTTGTATTTTAACCCCCTATTTGTATTTAAAACTAAAAATGTTGACGTCAAAATAAAGATCCAAAGAGTGTTCTGTCAGCTGGTGGCAGGAACAGAGGGGAGGAAAAAAGCCAACGCCCAGCCCATGTGGGGTCCCCCAGGGACTCTTTTATAAACGACCCCTGTAAACAGGACAGGTTTTGGCGAGGGGTCAGCAGTAGATGGTTCTAGGGTGTGTTTCTCGTCAGGCCACTACAGTCTGGCTCTCCATGTCTCGGTGATAAGCATCCAAGTTTGTGTCATGGCCTCTAACCCTGTCCCGTGGGCTGTACCCGATCCCTCTCTGTGCTAATATCTAGCCCTGCCTCTGCCTCTGATTAATGGCGTATATATTATATTATTTTTAATATATTTGAAATTTAAATTATATATTTATTTATTTTTATATAAAATATTCTATGATATTTATTTAAAACAGATTATTTAGATTATCATCATTTGTATTTAGGTACACGTGTGACTTCACTGCTCTCTTTGATGTGAGAAAATAAATAAATTATTCTGGAGGCTACTCAAAGTAGACTTATCTCATTATTCCCTTATATAAATTTGTAGGATGGTTGAAACACGCTCTGGTAAGATGCAAGACCCAGCACAGGAGAGAATCATGGCTGAAGAGTCTGCCAAGCCTCAACCTGGTGCAACAATTGGTAGAGATGCTAGTTCCGACCCAGTTGTCCTGAATCCCAACATCGACATCCCCAAGTATGATGGAACGGAAGACCCTCGCCCATGGATTGAATCTCTTGAAGAAATTGGCTTCCTGTACCATTGGGCAGAGTACATTATCTCTCGTTATGCTGCCATGAATATGATTGGTAGCGCCAAAACCTGGCTGAACCTACACAAGATAAGTTTCACCAGCTGTGAAAATTTCAAGAGCCGCCTAATTGAGGATTTTGCCTCAGACGCCAACAAAGAAGAAATTAAGATGAGACTAAACAGGATGCAACAGTGGAATGAACCTGCAATCAGGTTCGCAGAGGATATCCTTGTACTGTGCAACAAGGTCGACCCCCAAATGGAAGAAGAGACTAAAATAAACTGGGTTATTGGAGGGTTAAAGAAAGAATACTCTTTTGCCCTTCACCTAAACCCTCCTAAAAATACCAATGAACTTCTAGAAATTTGTAAAAAGCTGGATTTGTTCGAAAAGAATTACCAAGAACGTGCAGAAAAATCAAGAGCTCTATATATTGGACCACGCTCTCCTCGTCCCCATCATCAAGAGCAATGGAAGAATGCTACGTCGTTCAGAAGACCATATCAGAACACCTCCAAGCCCCAGGCCCCCGCTCCGAGGTACTACCAGAACACCTCCAAGCCCCAGGCCCCCACTCCGAGGTACTACCAGAACAAGCCTCTGCCCCAGGTATCTGCCCCTAGACGATCTTACACTCCCAATCCTGAGCCAAAACCGGTCTACCCAAGTAAAACATACAATAAGAATTCAAATAGGAATAGGACAGAAGACGGGAGACCAATATGTTTCAAGTGTAACAAACCAGGACACGTAGCGCGGTATTGCAGAGTCAAGTTTGTGAGGATCGTAGAAGAGGACCCCTCAGTTTCCCAATACAAGAGTCAAGAAAATCTTCAAATGGACGAAAGAAAAGATTATACACGGCCTCGCCTCTATGCGGATGTTTGTAATGACACACAAACGAATATTCCTACACGGAATAGATATTCCGTGTTGGAAGATTTAAACTAAGTGTCGCGCCTGATTCCTTCAATCAAAGCAAGTCGACCATAAATGGAATTAGAAAGTTGGACCCTAGGTACAAAATTAATATTAATGTGGACAAGATAGGGTTATGCGAAGCTTTGATTGATACAGGCGCCGATCTTTCAGTGGTCGACCTAAGGACAGCACTTTTTGCTGGCCGTGAAATAAATAGTCTCACTAAAACATGTTCAGGACCCGATGGGAAAAAATTAGATATGGTAGGTAGCATTATTTTAGATTTAAAAATTGATGACACTGAATTATCCCACGAATTTGTAGTAATGGACGCGCATCTACGAACTCTTATTCTTGGACGAGATTTCCTTAAAAAAATGAATGCTAAAATTGATTGTAAACGAGAAACGATAAAATATAATTTGATGAGTAATCATGACGTAAGCAATTATGATCTAAAAAAAATAAAGAGCACTACAGATACCGTTATACCTAAACTATCTATTAAATTGATTAGGGCCTCAATAGAAGCAGAGGATGGGGAATATGTCATCGAAGAGAACAACAAAATGACTCAAACAAATGGTCTTCGATTGGCAAGAAGTTTGCTTACTGTCACGGATAAGAAAACTCATATCTGGATAACGAACCCTTATCCTCGACCTTTAAAAATCATGAAAGACCAAACATTGGCTTATGGAAGTCTTCCTGCAGAGGTAAATTTTATAGAGAATATAGAGAAGCAGAATGAAAATGACGAAATACAATTTCAAATAAACAAAAATTTATCATTTGAAGAACAAGAGAGGTTAAAACAAATTTTGGCCAAGTATACTGATTTGTTCTCATCGAGGTTAGGCAGGACCAATTTGGCAAAACATCAGATTCATACAGAAGACGCAAAACCGATAAAGCACAAGCCTTACAGGGTAAGTGCTAAGGAACGAACCATCATAAAGGATCAAATAGACGAGATGCTTGAAGAAGGAATAATTAGACCATCTTCAAGTCCCTGGTCCTTTCCCGTTATATTGGTAAAAAAAAACGAGATGGCAAATACAGATTTTGTGTGGATTACAGGAAATTAAATGAAGTAACAGTGAAGGATGTTTATCCAATCGCAAGAATTGATGATGTAATGGATTCTCTCCAAGGATCCAAGTACTTCTCAGCAATAGATCTCAAATCGGGATATTGGCAAGTCGTAATTGAAGAGAGAGACAAAGAGAAGACGGCTTTCACTACGGCACATGGGTTATATGAATTCAACGTGATGCCTTTTGGACTTTGTAACGCGCCTGCTACCTTTGAGAGAAATATGGAGAATATGCTTGGAAATCTGAGATGGCAAATTTGTTTGTGTTATCTGGATGATGTGATCATATATAGCCCGGATTTTCCAACGCACCTCAAAAGACTCGAAGCTGTTTTTAGATGTTTTCGTGAATCTTATTTAAGATTAAACGACAAAAAATGCCGATTTGTTTTTGAAGAATTGGAGATTCTCGGCTATATAACGAGCAAACATGGTATAAAACCCGCGGAACATAACATCAAAGCTATCAGAAATTTTCCTCGGCCCACAAAGGTCAAAGAAGTACAATCATTTTTGGGAATGTGCTCATATTATAGAAAATTTATCAAAGATTTCTCAAAAATTGCTGACCCTTTGACCAACCTTTTTAAAAAAAGTGTATCATTTACCTGGACACAAAGGCAAGAGGAAGCGTTTCAAACCCTAAAAACAGTACTATTAAGTCCACCAATCTTAGGGCACTTCAATCCAAATGCGCCTACTTATATTCATACTGATGCGTCCAACATCGGCATAGGTGCAACTCTTGTCCAAGACATCGGTGGTGCAGAGAAGGTGATCTCATATCTGAGTCGTACCCTGAGTAAAGCGGAGCAAAATTATTCAACCACTGAAAAAGAATGTCTGGCCGTTGTCTGGTCAATGTCAAAATTACGACCCTACCTTTATGGAAGACACTTTAAAATAGTAACAGACCATCACGCCTTATGCTGGCTCAAAAACTTGAAGGATCCAACAGGTCGATTGGCAAGATGGGCGTTGAAAATTCAAGAATATGACTTCGATATAATACATAAATCGGGAAAGAAGCATCTGGACGCCGATGGCTTATCTAGGGGACCCTTACCAGAAACTGATTGGGATGAGGATTTTGAAAGGCTATTTTTAAATCAAATAACAGACGAAGAGGATAAATTTATCGAAAGTGTTAAGAAAAACCTTAATGGAAGCAGGCGATCAATTGCGCAAAACTTTAAAGAAGAAGATAGATGCCTCTTTAAGAAAAACCCGTAAATAGAGTAAATACTTTTGGCCATCCATGCTAAAGGATGTCTCAGAATTCGTTAAGACGTGTCACCTTTGCCAAAGTAGGAAAGGCTCAAACCAATTACCTTCTGGACTACTACAGCCCATCCCCCCAGCCAACTTTGCTTTCGAAAGAATTGGAATTGACTTTGTTGGTCCACTGCCATCTACGAAAAACAGGAAAAAATGGATAATCGTGCTGACGGACTACTACACTAGATATGCAGAAACAAGAGCAGTCTCGGAAGCAACAGTGAAAGAAGTTTCTAAATTTCTAGTAGAGGATATTTTTCTCCGGCACGGAGCCCCACAATATCTTATTAGTGACAGAGGCTCTCAATTTACCAGTAATTTAATGAAAGAGGTGATGAAAACGTGCAAGATTAAACATTGCTTCACAACGAGCTATCATCCCCAGACTAATGGATTGACAGAGAGGTTAAATAGAACATTGATCAATATGCTCAGTATGTATGCGAACACTGATCAGAAGAATTGGGATGAAATACTCCCATTCATCACTCACGCTTACAATACTACAATTCAGGAAACCACAGGATATTCTCCCTTTTTCCTGATGTTTGGAAGAGAACCCACGTCTCTTTTGGACGACAGGAATATCTCGGTGGACACGGACAAGGATGATTATGATGAATACATAAAACATCACTTAGACAAAATAAACAGAACAAGAAAATTAGTTATTAACAACACAATAAAGACTCAAGAAAGAATGAAAAAGAACTATGACAAGAAACACATGGAAAGAAGCTACGAACCAGGAGAATTAGTGGCAGTTTGGACACCAATTAGGAAAATAGGAAAGTGTGAGAAACTACTGAGAAAATATTTTGGCCCATATAGAATATTAAAGAAGCTGTCCAACGTAAATTACTTGATTGAACCAAAAGATAATCCTGGCCAAGACCCATTGATTGTCCATGTCTCAAGAATCAAACCCTATTTTGAAAGAATTGATGAGGTCAATCACGAGGACGTGACGACCTCTGGAGAGGGGGAAGTGTTACATCATGATAAATGGCGTATTTATTATATTATTTTTAATATATTTGAAATTTAAATTATATATTTATTTATTCTTATATAAAATATTCTATGATATTTATTTAAAACAGATTATTTAGATTATCATCATTTGTATTTAGGTACACGTGTGACTTCACTGCTCTCTTTGATGTGAGAAAATAAATAAATTATTCTGGAGGCTACTCAAAGTAGACTTATCTCATTATTCCCTTATATAAATTTGTAGGATGGTTGAAATGTGGTAAGATGCAAGACCCAGCACAGGAGAGAATCATGGCTTAAGAGTCTGCCAAGCCGCAACCTGGTGCAACAATATATATATATATATATATTGTCACGTCGAAAATTAGAAAAGACAAACTTTAGAATGACACGGCAATTTATTTGAGGCAAGAACAAAATCAACGCTTATAAGATACAAGATAAGCAATGAGCGAAGTTTTCAGGGGGGGTAGCAAAATATAAATAATATAAATATCAAAAATTAATAATCTTTTTCATACAATTGTTGTGCCTTCTACATGCTTCGGACAAGCATTTTAAGGCATCACTCATGTTTAGGTGTCTCCAAGAGCCCGCCGCAGTGGAGGGCCAAGGAGAGGGCTGGAGAGGCGCCGGCAGAGCCGTGGGCACCCCGGGGGAGTGGAGGTCGAGTGCGCGCCGATTTTGAGGGAACCAAGGCAGTACCAAGCACAACTAAAGCGCAGCAGGCTTCAAAAATATTTAAGGGATCATTTCAGGGAACAAGATCAAGACCCAGAGATCAGAAGGTCTGGCTTTTATCGTCTGGCTTTTATCCTTAAAAAAATTAATAATCTGTATATAAAATATAATTAATACTTTGCTACAATATAATCAAAAAGGCCTATATGGATCGAAATATAATATATTTACGAATATTTCAATTGGCTGAACGCCAACCTTCTTCAAGGTATTACAACATATTTATGTCAATAACAAACTCAGCGTCACAAAACGACAATAAAATTAAGTTAAAGAATAGTTTTGCATATATTCAATGGCAAAAAAATATATATATACAAGGTATGTCCCATAAGTTCCCGGACTGGGTCCATAAAAAATAAATAAATGGAAAATGTAAATAAATTTGACTGTTTATTATAGAAAAATATCTGGCAACATGGTGGTACCAATATCGAGGCGGTACGTGCGCGCGCGCCAAGGTCATTCTAATTTATTTAAAGGGTAAACCTATCGTTGCGGCGATTTTACGATGGAACGAAAATTGAAGCAGAGGATTTGCATAGAATTTTGTGTGAAACTTCAAATATCAGCAACCGAAACTTTTGAAATGCTTAATAAAGCATTCCCCAATGACGCCCCAAAGAGAACGAATATTTTTGAATGGCATTTTAGATTTATAGCTGGCAGAATTTCCATTGAAGATGATCCTCGTCAAGGACGCCCAAAATTTCAAAGGACTTATGAAAGTGTGCAAAAAATCACCGATTTGATAAAATAAAATCCTCGAACCACTTTTCTGGAGCTAGAGCAAGACACAGGCATCTCTAAAACAACAATTGGAAGGATCGTAACCGAAGATTTGAAGCTCAAAAAGACTCCTGCAAAATTCATCCCAAGATTCCTCACTAATGAGTAAAAACTGTGTCGGCTTGCAACCTGTGAGAACATGTTGAAATAACAAGAACGGATCCGGAATGGAAAGACAAGATAATCACAGACGACGAGAAATGGGACCAAGCGTCAATCTGCCTTGTGGAGAGGTCAGGGTGAGCCTAGACCCAAAAAAATCCAGGATATTGAAATTCAGAAACAAGGTGTTGCTGGTCGCTTTTTTGGATAACAAGGGCATTGTTCATCACGAGTATCTTCCTGCAGGCCAAACAGTTATTAAGGAAATGTATTTGGGCATTCTTCGCCGTCAAAGGGAAGCGATTCGAAAAAAAAAAGGCCAGAAAAATGGACTAATAGTGACTGGATCCTACACCATGACAATGCCCGCCCTCACACAGCGCACTTGGTGACGAGTTTTTCGGCGAAAAACGGGAGACAAATCCTACCTCAACCACCCTATTCCCCAGACATCGCACCAAATGACTTTTTCCTGTTCCACAAACTAAAGGCAGTTCTAAAAGGAAGAAATTTTGACACCAGGGATGACATAATAGAAAAATCGCTGTTGGCATTGAAGATAATTCCAAAAGAGGCCTATAAAAACTGTTTCGACAATTGGGAGAAACGATGGCGCTGGTGCGTTGAAGCAAGAAGGGATTACTTTTAAAAGTTTTATTATTATATTTTTAAATATCTTGCCTTTTTTTATGGACCCAGTCCGGGATCTTATTGGGCATACCTTGTATATAAGATAAAAGTTGATAATTTATTTGTGGTTAAGTTAGATGATTAAATAGTTGTTTATATGTATTATATTTATATCTTATTAAATTGGTTAGAATCAGGTTTATATTGATGTTTTTATTTTAAATAGAAAAAAAAGGAAATTTTGAAAATAAAAATAAAATTTAATAAAAAAAATTTAAAACGTAACGTATTTTATTATCGGCTTTTACCCGTCATTTAGACATACTCTAATAGATATATATGAATAAAGGAAGATATTTATAATTATTATATATTTATTTTTTAGTAAAAGAGAGGAAAGAGATAAAGAAAGAACCATACACTTTTATTTCAAACAAGGTAGAAGAAATGAAAGGGTGTTAGTATTTTATAGTTAATTAATAGAGTTTTTGTAATATATATATATATATGTAACACGCCAATATGCAGATGATATTGTTTTGCGTAAAGAAAGAGAGAATCAACCGTCTGACAAATTTATTTCAATCACGCGCCTTTTTTATCGTTACAAATATTTACATAATTCCTAACGGCGTAAAAATTTACATCTACTAATAATTTATAAGCAGAATGTGATATATATATATATATATATATATATATATATATATATATATATATATATTCTTGAATATTGAGCAATCCATATGAAATTATTAATTAAAGGGCATATTTTGGATCTACGAGGGCTATCCAATAAATAAGTTTCCCTATTTTTTAACAAATAAACCACATTATTTACAATTATGCAGTTATTTTATTTTCATTATACAACTCATAGACTTATCAATTAGGGAGGATCAGAAGATGAGTTTCTTTTATTGATTGAATGCTACGAGCTTTCGGGCAAAAGCCCTTCGACAGGCAAAAAAAAATATAACTATACAAAGAAAAATAAATAACGATTTATATATATGTTAATCTTAACTGAAAAACCGATTTTGAATAAAGTAAATATTAAATCTGCTGTCTGAGACCACGAGACGGCGCATGGTTTGGGCTATTGAAATAAACATGTGGGAGGTTTAAATGTAGTCTGTGTAGGCTGCGGGGATGTCTATTTTTCTATTTATGCTGTGTAGCTTGGATGAAACTATGGATTCTAGAGCCAATCTCTGGTGTAGGTTGGAGATATTTTTGTAGTGAATGGTTGGGTTAGCAGTGTCAAAGGAATGGCCAGAAGATGCAATGTGTTGGAAAATAAGGGAACGGGTATCTCGGTTGGTGATGTTGCGTGTGTGTTCGGTCATTCTGATGGCGATGGTTCTACCGGTCTCCCCCACATAGGTGGCAGGACACTGTTGGCACGAGTCCGAGTAGACTGCTCCAGAAGATGTTAGAGGATCAGTGGAGGAGTCGGCTTTTGTGATGGGATGCCTAAGGAGTGAGTGGAGGTTAGGTGTGTTAGTAAAAAAGGTACGGATGCCAAAGGGTTTGAGGAAACGGGAGAGGTTAACTGAGAGGGGAGAGAATGGGATCACACATGTGGATTTGTAAGTTGCAGGAGGGTTGAGAGGAACAGGTGAATAGGTGTGTTTTTCTATGAAGGATAGAGGGAAACCTGAAATTGTAAGATGGGAGATGATGCGGTTCTTTTCAATAGTTTTGAAGATGGGGAGTGAGCAGTGGGTTAATAGGCGGCGGGTGAGGGCTTTAACTATATTGATTTTGTGGGAGGTTGGACAGTGCGACCTATAATGGGTGTATCTGGGGGGGTGGTTTTTCTTGTAGTAGACTGTGGTATGGTAGGTGTTTGGGGTGCGTATGACTAGGACGTCCAGGAAAGGAATAACAAGCTCATGTTCTCTCTCAAGAGTGAATGTGATGTTGGGATTGTAAGTGTGGAGGTCGGTGAAAATGGTATTCTCGCTGTCGGTTTTGCATACGCAAAAAATATCGTCAACGTATCGACGCCAGAAGAAGATGTTTGAGGGTTGTCGGTTACAAATCCACTGGTCTATGGTAGACATCGTTATTTCAGACTAAATGGATGAGAGGGGGCTGCCCATTGGGGTTCCCCTGATCTGTTTAAAGTGGGTATGAGAATAGGTGAAGGTGTTCATGCACAGGCAGATTTTGGTGAGTGAGATGATGTTGTTGGCTATGGTGGCATCTGTGTGGATGGATGAAAGGAATTGGTGGAGGTTATCTATCATGAGGCTGTGTGGAAGGCTGAGGAATAGGGAAGATACGTCGAACGAGCACATGGATGAGTTTGGAGGGGGGAGCAGGTTTGTTATATCCTGTATGAAACTGGTGGAATTGGGTGTCGTGGAGGCTCTCCTGTTATTATTCCAAAGAGGGGTTAGAAGGTTTGTAAGGTGTTTGGCCAGTGGGTAGGCAGGGGATAGGTGGTATGCGATGACTGGACGGAGGGGGACGGATGGTTTGTGGATCTTGGGGAGGCCGTAAATATAGGCATTAGTTCCCATGTTGGAGGTGAAGTTTTTGTGATCTTCTATTGTGATGGAGGCCGAGCGTTTCATGCGGTTGAGGGAAACTCTGAAATTCTTGGCCGTTGCTTTGCTTTCTTCTGCGGAGATTTGGGTGAAAGTGGTTGTATCATTCAGTATGTCTGTCATTTTTGTATGGTATTCGGTTTGGTTGATGATAACCGTATCAGATCCCTTGTCTGATCGGGTAATGACAATGGATCGTTGGGATTTCAGTTTGCGTATGATCTTGTGTTCTAATCTTGACACGGAGAGTGGAGGTAGCGGTCGTTGGAGGGTGCGGGTTACTTGATTCCTGATGGTCCATTGGTCTTGGTGGGAGAGGGTTCTGATGGAGGCCTCTATTCCACTAATGAGTCGGGGTGTGTCTACTTTGGCTGGGATTCTGTATTTTAGCCCTTTGGATAATAGTCTGTTTTCAGCTGGTGATAGGGTTATGTCAGACAGGTTGATAACATTGGGGACCTCATGGTCAGTGTTCCTACGTTGGAGAGGGAAAGCATATTTTCGGGACCAAAACTCCAGTTTTTGGTTATGTTTGCGTTTTGTATTCTGTTCCAGGGCCTTAACGTCTGTTGTGGTTTTTTCTATGAAAGAGGTGAGAATTGCGATGTCCATGTTCTGTGTGATTAGAAAGATGAGTCCTTTGATGGATTTGCTGAGGAATCTGATATTGGAATAGCAGCCTTTGGTTCTGGTGCGTAGTAATTGTCTTTGGGTACGTTTGATGAGTTCCGCTGAGAAAGGATTGCGTACTGGGTCCTTCAATCTGAGTGACGGGGGAATGAAATCCATTTGTTCGCATAGTTGGTTAATCATCCATCCACACAGATGCCACCATAGCCAACAACATCATCTCACTCACCAAAATCTGCCTGTGCATGAACACCTTCACCTATTCTCATACCCACTTTAAACAGATCAGGGGAACCCCAATGGGCAGCCCCCTCTCATCCATTTTGTCTGAAATAACGATGTCTACCATAGACCAGTGGATTTGTAACCGACAACCCTCAAACATCTTCTTCTGGCGTCGATACGTTGACGATATTTTTTGCGTATGCAAAACCGACAGCGAGAATACCATTTTCACCGACCTCCACACTTACAATCCCAACATCACATTCACTCTTGAGAGAGAACATGAGCTTGTTATTCCTTTCCTGGACGTCCTAGTCATACGCACCCCAAACACCTACCATACCACAGTCTACTACAAGAAAAACCACCCCCCCAGATACACCCATTATAGGTCGCACTGTCCAACCTCCCACAAAATCAATATAGTTAAAGCCCTCACCCGCCGCCTATTAACCCACTGCTCACTCCCCATCTTCAAAACTATTGAAAAGAACCGCATCATCTCCCATCTTACAATTTCAGGTTTCCCTCTATCCTTCATAGAAAAACACACCTATTCACCTGTTCCTCTCAACCCTCCTGCAACTTACAAATCCACATGTGTGATCCCATTCTCTCCCCTCTCAGTTAACCTCTCCCGTTTCCTCAAACCCTTTGGCATCCGTACCTTTTTTACTAACACACCTAACCTCCACTCACTCCTTAGGCATCCCATCACAAAAGCCGACTCCTCCACTGATCCTCTAACATCTTCTGGAGCAGTCTACTCGGTCTCGTGCCAACAGTGTCCTGCCACCTATGTGGGGGAGACCGGTAGAACCATCGCCATCAGAATGACCGAACACACACGCAACATCACCAACCGAGATACCCGTTCCCTTATTTTCCAACACATTGCATCTTCTGACCATTCCTTTGACACTGCTAACCCAACCATTCACTACAAAAATATCTCCAACCTACACCAGAGATTGGTTCTAGAATCCATAGTTTCATCCAAGCTACACAGCATAAATAGAAAAATAGACATCCCCGCAGCCTACACAGACTACATTTAAACCTCCCACATGTTTATTTCAATAGCCCAAACCATGCGCCGTCTCGTGGTCTCAGACAGCAGATTTAATATTTACTTTATTCAAAATCGGTTTTTCAGTTAAGATTAACATATATATAAATCGTTATTTATTTTTCTTTGTATAGTTATATTTTTTTTTTTTGCCTGTCGAAGGGCTTTTGCCCGAAAGCTCGTAGCATTCAATCAATAAAAGAAACTCATCTTCTGATCCTCCCTAATTGATATACCTTACTAGAAGAGTCTTTCCCTTTAATCGTTTCTATCAAATTTTTCACCATGAATCTCAGCACTGATTTAATCGAAAGGTACAAATTCCTCATCCATAAAAAATCACTTCAACTAGCTAAATGGCGCTGCCATCTACGTTTTAACCAACTATGCGAACAAATGGATTTCATTCCCCCGTCACTCAGATTGAAGGACCCAGTACGCAATCCTTTCTCAGCGGAACTCATCAAACGTACCCAAAGACAATTACTACGCACCAGAACCAAAGGCTGCTATTCCAATATCAGATTCCTCAGCAAATCCATCAAAGGACTCATCTTTCTAATCACACAGAACATGGACATCGCAATTCTCACCTCTTTCATAGAAAAAACCACAACAGACGTTAAGGCCCTGGAACAGAATACAAAACGCAAACATAACCAAAAACTGGAGTTTTGGTCCCGAAAATATGCTTTCCCTCTCCAACGTAGGAACACTGACCATGAGGTCCCCAATGTTATCAACCTGTCTGACATAACCCTATCACCAGCTGAAAACAGACTATTATCCAAAGGGCTAAAATACAGAATCCCAGCCAAAGTAGACACACCCCGACTCATTAGTGGAATAGAGGCCTCCATCAGAACCCTCTCCCACCAAGACCAATGGACCATCAGGAATCAAGTAACCCGCACCCTCCAACGACCGCTACCTCCACTCTCCGTGTCAAGATTAGAACACAAGATCATACGCAAACTGAAATCCCAACGATCCATTGTCATTACCCGATCAGACAAGGGATCTGATACGGTTATCATCAACCAAACCGAATACCATACAAAAATGACAGACATACTGAATGATACAACCACTTTCACCCAAATCTCCGCAGAAGAAAGCAAAGCAACGGCCAAGAATTTCAGAGTTTCCCTCAACCGCATGAAACGCTCGGCCTCCATCACAATAGAAGATCACAAAAACTTCACCTCCAACATGGGAACTAATGCCTATATTTACGGCCTCCCCAAGATCCACAAACCATCCGTCCCCCTCCGTCCAGTCATCGCATACCACCTATCCCCTGCCTACCCACTGGCCAAACACCTTACAAACCTTCTAACCCCTCTTTGGAATAATAACAGGAGAGCCTCCACGACACCCAATTCCACCAGTTTCATACAGGATATAACAAACCTGCTCCCCCCTCCAAACTCATCCATGTGCTCGTTCGACGTATCTTCCCTATTCCTCAGCCTTCCACACAGCCTCATGATAGATAACCTCCACCAATTCCTTTCATCCATCCACACAGATGCCACCATAGCCAACAACATCATCTCACTCACCAAAATCTGCCTGTGCATGAACACCTTCACCTATTCTCATACCCACTTTAAACAGATCAGGGGAACCCCAATGGGCAGCCCCCTCTCATCCATTTTGTCTGAAATAACGATGTCTACCATAGACCAGTGGATTTGTAACCGACAACCCTCAAACATCTTCTTCTGGCGTCGATACGTTGACGATATTTTTTGCGTATGCAAAACCGACAGCGAGAATACCATTTTCACCGACCTCCACACTTACAATCCCAACATCACATTCACTCTTGAGAGAGAACATGAGCTTGTTATTCCTTTCCTGGACGTCCTAGTCATACGCACCCCAAACACCTACCATACCACAGTCTACTACAAGAAAAACCACCCCCCCCAGATACACCCATTATAGGTCGCACTGTCCAACCTCCCACAAAATCAATATAGTTAAAGCCCTCACCCGCCGCCTATTAACCCACTGCTCACTCCCCATCTTCAAAACTATTGAAAAGAACCGCATCATCTCCCATCTTACAATTTCAGGTTTCCCTCTATCCTTCATAGAAAAACACACCTATTCACCTGTTCCTCTCAACCCTCCTGCAACTTACAAATCCACATGTGTGATCCCATTCTCTCCCCTCTCAGTTAACCTCTCCCGTTTCCTCAAACCCTTTGGCATCCGTACCTTTTTTACTAACACACCTAACCTCCACTCACTCCTTAGGCATCCCATCACAAAAGCCGACTCCTCCACTGATCCTCTAACATCTTCTGGAGCAGTCTACTCGGTCTCGTGCCAACAGTGTCCTGCCACCTATGTGGGGGAGACCGGTAGAACCATCGCCATCAGAATGACCGAACACACACGCAACATCACCAACCGAGATACCCGTTCCCTTATTTTCCAACACATTGCATCTTCTGGCCATTCCTTTGACACTGCTAACCCAACCATTCACTACAAAAATATCTCCAACCTACACCAGAGATTGGTTCTAGAATCCATAGTTTCATCCAAGCTACACAGCATAAATAGAAAAATAGACATCCCCGCAGCCTACACAGACTACATTTAAACCTCCCACATGTTTATTTCAATAGCCCAAACCATGCGCCGTCTCGTGGTCTCAGACAGCAGATTTAATATTTACTTTATTCAAAATCGGTTTTTCAGTTAAGATTAACATATATATAAATCGTTATTTATTTTTCTTTGTATAGTTATATTTTTTTTTGCCTGTCGAAGGGCTTTTGCCCGAAAGCTCGTAGCATTCAATCAATAAAAGAAACTCATCTTCTGATCCTCCCTAATTGATATACCTTACTAGAAGAGTCTTTCCCTTTAACTCATAGACTACCTCTCTAAATAATCACCATTTCTGTCCAAACATTTTTGGTACCGTTGTAGCAATTATTTGATACCACTGTTGTACCAAGCCGTGTCCTGTCTTCGTAGCCAGTGGTTCTCCTCCGCCTGCATTTCGTCATCATTCGCAAAGTGCTTGCCTCCAAGGTGCCACTTGAGTGCTGGAAAAAATATGGAAGTCGCTTGGGGCAAGTTCCGGAGAATAAGGTGGATGTGTGAAAATTTCCCATTTGAAGTTTTTCCATAGCCATAACTTTGCCTGCAGAGATTGTGACCTTCGCCTTTTTTGGGTCACTTTCCTCAGGCTTCTACCACACCATGCTTTGTCGTTTTGTTTCAGGAGTTGAATGATGCACCCAGCTTTCATCTCCAGTGACAATATGGGAAAACAGTTGATCTCCATCTCTTTGATTTAATTTCCAGGAAAGCTCGGGCTGCCTCCATCCGTTGTTGCTTGTGATTTTCCAAGAGAAAACGCGGGACCCATCTTGCGCAGACTTTGCGAAAATTCAAAATATCTGACATGATTGTTCCAATCGAAGAGCGTCCAATTTCGATTCCAGGAGGCAGTCGAATCATTATTTCGTCAATGGTGACGCGGCGATCTGCTTCCACCACATTCCGAACAGCAGCAACGGCTGCATTGTCCGTAGCAGTAACGGGCCTGCCGCTTCGCTCGTCATCATGCATGTTTTGCCGTCCTTCTAAGAACCATGAACGCCATCGGCGAACCATTTGGATGCTCATACATTCTTTGCCATACACTGACACTAAATTGCGATGAATATTGACCGCAGTTTCATTTTTCGCCGTGAAAAAACTAATTACAGAACGGAGTTCGCAAGTGGACACGTTCACCAGTGGTAGCTCCATGGAAACTGAAGCGCTACGGACTTGCGCGTACGAGTAGCGTGATTTTGAAGGTCACCAGCCTCCAACGAATCCTAGTGACCATTTATTCCATACTAATTAATTTTTACAAAGTTTCGTTTGCTGAAAAAAAAATAGGGAAACTTATTTATTGGATGGCCCTCGTAAAATAAAACAAACATTTTATTTAATATAAAATGCCAATAAAGTGGTACCTCGACATACGAGTTTAATTCGTTCCGCAACCTTGCTCGTATCTTGAATTACTCGTATCTCGAAGCATATTTCACCATACAAAACAATTGAACTACCATTAATCCGTTCCAACCTCCAAAATGTCACCCCAGTTATTTTTGTTACGTGGTTTTAAATAATAAAAACGTATTTATAAATATCAAATATTTATTTATTATAGAAATAACCTCCTCCTCTAACTCCTCAAAACCAATTACTTGCATAACCTCAGTTTGCTGCTGTGACTGTAACTCTTGTATCTCCTCAGTCGTCAGTTCCTGGGTGTGCTCCTCGATGAGCTCGTTCACGTCTCTCTCTTCCACCTCTAAACCCATGGATTTCCCCAGAGATACAATCTCCTCCTCTACTGAAACACCGGGTTCCAATTATTCATAGATCCTTTCAGCTACAGCTTCAGGCCACAGCTTTTTCCATGCAGAGGTCAAGGTCCTCGTTATAACTCCCAACCAGGCCTGATCGATAATTTGTAGGCAAATCGCTCTATTAAAGTGGTCCTTCCAGAACTCTCGAAGGGTGAGGTTTGTGCTCTCCGTCACTTCAAAGCAGCGCCGAAACAGATGCTTGGTGTATAGTTTTTTTTTAATTAGAAATCACTTGCTGATCCATGTTTTAATTCAATACTCATCATTTTTTTCTTAGCACTTGACTTTTTACAAACTTTCTTCCGATCCGTGGTTATAAAAATAAATGAACTAAAACTGTAAATGTAAACGCAACACAAAACGCGAACACAAAACACAACTTATCACAGCGGAAGCACGCTGCTAACTGATCGTGATGGCGCGACTGCGTGTTACTACCTGTTGTGTTTTAACTTTAAAAGCACACAAAAATATAATAAACTTGAATTTGTTTATTCAAGTCTCAAAAAACAAAGCTTTGCATATAGAACAAATAATAATGAAGAAGAAGAAACATTTTAGGAAAAGCAAAAACAAAACAAAAGTACTGGTCAAAAAGAAACATTTAAAATCACAGATTAATATCTTCAACACTACCGAACCGAACTCGTATCTCGAATTTCGCTCGTAACTAAAAGCAAAAAATCACTTGCTCGTCGGCTCGTATCTCAAAAAACTCGTATTGGGGCGCTCGTATGTCGAGGTACCACTGTATTTCAATAGGCTGTACGCCTAACTTCATCAGGGCGTTTCTTGTTTTTAAACTGCTTCGGATGATCACGCGATGCCTTCACGCGACGATATATAAAATATTTACAACTCTGGGGCTAATATTTAAATATATACACACAAATATCTACTTATATATTTGCCTTATTCTGTCTGTTTGTTTGTCTGTTTGTCTGAAGCTCACGGATAGAATGCGCGCTCATTGGCTGCAAGGGAACACGTGTCCTCCCTGCCCCCCTCTAGACAACCCTGTTATTCAAAAACCATACATCCAATCGCCATGAAATTCTGGGATATTATTAGGTATATCCCCGGAAAGGTTTTCGAAAAATAATTTCTTGAATATCTTGAATATCCTTAGAGTTATTTGCAGAATTGTATATATAACTCGCAAGCAGCGCCGCCAGACGGTGATAGGCTTAAGCTTGCTGCTCCACCCCTGTTGACCTTGGGTCGTCGTGTGAGTCACAGCATGATGCAACAAAAAACACTCTGTCTGGGGATTGCGGCGTCAACAACCTGTAAGTTTGTGCCTCTCTCATAAACCTGTCTATACAGACCACCCTGTCTATAGCGACCACTCTAGACAACCCTGTTATCAGCTGTGTGATACATCCACCTGTCTATACAGACCACCCTGTTAATAGCGACCACTCAAGTCAACGTTTTTAGAATATATTCGCACTCGGGTAAACTCCGGGCGTTGCCCGGGCCATTCGTCTAGTCAATAATAATAGACTATATACATGATTCATAATATTATTCTTATTATACTTTTCTTATTCTTATACTTATTATTAATCATGTATATAGTCTATTATTATTGATATTTGTGTGTATATATTTAAATATTAGCCCCAGAGTTGTAAATATTTTAAATATCGTCGCGTGAAGGCATCGCGTGATCATCCGAAGCAGTTTAAAAACAAGAAACGCCCTGATGAAGTTAGGCGTATGGCTATTGAAATATTGGCATTTTATATTAAATAAAATGTTTGTTTATTTTAGATCCAAAATATGCCCTTTAATTAATATATATATATATAATTTTGACGTGACAACGTCTTAAATTAGGTTGCGGCTGGGAGTCACTTATGAAAAAGTGTAATGCCCGGTAACGTTACGATGAGTCACCGAACGAGAGTGCTGCGCGCGCAGCGCTAGAGAATTAGGCGCATTGAATCGGCGCATGCTTGTCTCTGTCTTTGTCTTTCTCGAACGTTCTTGGCGTTGGAAAAACAAGAAAGCGTCATAATACAAGTTCACACGTGTGGTTAAAGTATCGTCAGCTGTGTCTGTAGTGAAAATGTGGAGTGCTTAGATTCGTCATTTACAACAACTACAACAATAAAGGTAAATAATTGTACACTGATATTTCATTATCGTAAACTATGATTGATTGATTAATTGTTAGATTGACACAAAAGTTGAGAAACTGAGTTTATAGGTTATGTCATACTATTGATAAATGTTGATAGTGTTAAGTAAATTATTAGTTTAAAATTAATTAATTAATTAATTATTATTTTACTAATTTTAAATAGTTTCAAATTTATTTAGCAAAAATTTGAACCTTCGATCTGAATAAATGTTTTGATTTTCGAATTGATTCTTTAAAATTACAAATATTAAGAAAAAGTGGCAGATATAAGAAAACTTTATTTAAACTGTGTTGAGCAAGAATTTTAACATCTAATTTAAGTAAATGTTTTAATTTTCAACTTCATCATTTACAATTACAAATTTTATTTAATTTCAAATTTATTTAGCAAAAATTTGAACCTTCGATCTGAATAAGTGTTTTGATTTTCAAATACCAACGCGGCTGGTGGAGTGGCGATCTATCGTAAATTATCATCGAAATCTACGGCGGAAGTGTTCCAAGTTGCGATTACAGACGTAACTCGTGTCATTAAAACCAAGGGTGACATGTGCATGACTGAAGTTACTTGCTTCGCCGCTAATACTAGCTTCAAGTTTATACTCGGTGCTGTATATATTCATCCAGGAGCTAGTATGCAGGATATTGGAATGTTACTATGGCAAGGACTCGGTCCGTACATTCACAACAGCCAGTACGTGCCACCGTTCGTGCAAGTTGATTCTAGTATACCGATTCTTCTGTGTGGTGATTTTAACAAAAACGTAAAGCCTGACAACTCGTTTCTTAAATTCATGAAAAATACGTATAATCTTGATTGCGTATCAAACGTTTCTAAGTCAACTACGTTAAAAGGAACAACTATCGACTTGACTTTCGCAAGACACATTACAGCAGAAACACTTCCTTTCATTTCATATTTCTCCTATCATCGTCCTATCCTCAACAAAATCACTCAAATAGGAATTAGTTAAGTTTTAGTTTACATGTACAATGTTTTAGTAAACAAAATATATTTCTATAGTTAAAATTTGTGCAATTCTTATTTTCATTCAATTCCTTGTTCCTATTGTGCAATTTAATTATATTCATATCAATAAATATTCTACCGTTGTCACGTAAAATCTTCGCCCGTAAAACCGACTTTACAGGCAACCATTGTTTTTTTTATGAAGTTAGAATAATATAAAATAGTGTTTTGCCTAGTTAAAGAAAGATAAACATATTTTAAATCTTTGCCAATTATAAATCATTTTTTGGAGCCCTAATGGTAGACCAGGACAATACAAAAAAGGAGATTGGATAATCTATTGGAAAGAGAAATCTGTGGTATCAGGGCTATTCAGATGAAAATACGACACCATTTCACCCTTACTTCATATAAATATTTTCATAAAAAAGGTTATTTTATTTTAATTTTATAATTTATTGAAATTTGTTAAATCGACTGCCAGAGGTCACGCTTTCCCTTTATATAACCCATTGTTGTTGTTTCCCGTTGGCCGGCTCACACCTTTAGTAAATTATTTAAATAATATTTTGTTTTCCTTATTCTACTCGCCTTAAGTCAGGCAGTAATTTCTAAATTTATATTTTGAATATTTTGAATAAGCAAATTAAAGCAATATTGATTTAAAGATTTTGTTATTCTACCACGACTGCAATCCCAATTATGAATTCTAATCCTTGAAAACTTTAACAAATTCAATTCTCTATATCGGGGATATATCCATCATTATAATATATATATCTGATAATTTAAAACCCCAGTCATTCTACCATGTCCCTGCCTATGTCCAACCACCTTGTACCCTGTACCAACTTACTGTATGACATGATGTACTGCTAAGAGCCAAATAAAATATGGACTGTATGTCAGACAGACAGAGAAAAACAAGGAGATAATACGATTATAGATATTAATAAACGATTGCAGTTAGACCTAGAGTTAAGACGAAAGATTTCTATCTCACATCATTAGCGCTAGGTCAACGACACTTTTATTCCAGAGAACTCCAAGACAAAGGATCCCGGAGTTGAATTCACTGAAAACAACTTTATTTAGGTCAATGCTCCATCCTTACATTTTCTCCTATAACTATCAAAGATGGCTTCTCAGTCGTTTTGACCGATCAAGGCGATTCTTCATCTTCCACGATGTAATGAATGACCAATCAGAATATCAATAGAGGTCACGTGACACCACCCGACTGGTGAAGCCTCAGTAGGGTCTCCGAGTCTCACCCGTACTAGACGTGTCTGCTGATCCAGCGTAAATCGCGGGGCGTAAGCTCACTCTCCTCCATGCTCTCTGTCTGTCAGCATCGGTTCCCTTGACTAACCAATCCTGTGTCCTCACTCCTGCCATCACGACTGAAAAATTCACCAATCCAATCCCAACTTCCAGTTGACAGCACCTACGCTGTCACAACTACCACAGAGCAAACGGAGGATGGCAAGATTCACCACAGAGGAAAGAGAGAGTCGACAGGATTTCAAATCGATTCTCTCACATATATATATTATTGTTGCAAATGCTCCTGTCGACGTATGGATAAACTGGCAGTCGTGTAGGTGAGGCGAGTGTTGATGTTCTTTCCACACGCGGACAACAAGATCGGGGACAGCCCACGGGACAGAGGTAGAGGCCATTACACAAACTTGGATGCCTATCACCGAGACATGGAGAGAGAGAGACCGAGAGAGACAGAAGCGGTCTGCCGATGGACACACTGTAGAACATTCTGCCTCTGACCCCCTGCTAAAACCTGTTGACAGGGGTCGTCTATAAAAAGCCCCTGGAGGGGCTCAATCTGGCCGTTGGCCTTTTACTCCTCTTTGGCCCGCAGCTGACCGCTCTTTAGATTTTTATCCTGACCTCACCATTTTATTTTAAATACAAATAAGGGTGTACAGGTTGTATTAATAAAAATATAGCATATATACAAAATATGGGGTGATAGCAAATAGGAACAGTGTACATTTTAATAGAAGTATATGATCTTATAAAGTATCGGTCTAACTAATTGGAAGATTTGTGACATATACTAAAAGTGTCATTATTATACAGTTATAAATACACTTTATATATATATTATAATAATAAAAGTATTTAGGTATATCAGCCGTTCTTGAAATCCTAACATTTCAACCACTCACTATCACCCTCAGGAGGTCGGTGGAAGCGAGGTCTAACCGTTGGTTTTCGATCGCTACGACCCGGGTTCGATTCCAGCATTGGACACTTTTTCCTGATTGAAAATATGCTCCAATGGCCCCCGATTCTTGCAAAAGGCCAACCCCACCAGTAAGTGCAAATAACCAAACGGGGCTCTGGCACATTTGTAATTGTAAATTCGAACTGCTTTTCACATGTGTAGACATGTGGCGCACTTACAATAAAAGCAGTCGCCTACTTCTAACCACCATGATTATCATGGCCTGTACCACGTTTACTAGGGATAAGCAAAAAAAAATGTCACCCTCCTCAAGGGAATGATGTCTTGATTGTCAGCTTCCAAGTATATCCGCGGTTTTCTAATGAATTCGAAGCGTCATTAAATTAGAATGAATTATAAAATATATTTTATGCAAAAATATATATTAATAAAATAGAAAATAATAATAAATTTTATTTTTTGTATAAATATCTATTGCAATCAAAGTTCATAGTTTCTTTAAAAAATTCCTTTAATAATAATATTTATTAAAAGTATACAAAATATTAGAGCGGTATGGAAGAGTAAATTGGCGAAACCACTATGAGGGTTCACCACTGATGAGCCAGGCCCTTCCAAATTTTCAATTTCATGGCAATAATGACAGTAGGAAGTTATTTTTTAAAATACGTTCGGCGTTAAAATAGTTTCAATTCTATTTTAATATATCTATTGAATTGTTTGGTGTACGCTTATATTCAAATCTTTCTTATGAACATTAATTGATATCAAAATAAAACTAGACAAAGAATCGTTTTTATCACTTTTTAAAAATCTCTATTCGATTTTTCACATTTTTCCAGAAGGATGACGCTCCTCCATCAGTAATATTTGGTTGAATATTTTTCTAAACTTGTAGGAATGAATGCTATTCTTTTTTTTTCTAATTAAAAATCACATCAAAGGATACTTTTCTAATTATATTGTGATAATAGATATTATTAGCTGAGATGTATTGGTTCATCAGGGATGAAACCTTTTTTGCTAAATCTCCAGAGCGTTTTATAATTGTATTAAACTGTTTCATGTAGTCTGTAATATTCCTAAGGATATTATCAGGGAAATTTAGAATATCTATGGACATAAACTGCCCATACTGCAAAAGAAGGGTAAATAATTACAATAAAATACATCGAGCCATGTTCTTCCGTGAATCAATTTTACATTTAGCTCTTATTGCAATAAATTATATTTCAAAGTGCTACCTATCGAATAAATTTGATGCTGTTTTTATGTGTGTGTGTGTGTGTTAATGTTTCTTTAAACATTTAAATACTCGAAATGACTTCTTAAAACTGTTGTATAAACAGGAAATATTCTTTTTGATTATAAAAAAAATCTCCGATTATCTTCTGATTCATTAGTTTTTCATCTCTTTTTAAGCACATTATTTAGTTCAAGATGAGATACTGTTGAAGAGTAACTTCGCACATCAGCTGTTGCCGAGCAGCGCAACCTTTCCTACCAGACATCACGTGACCTGACGCTACACCTACTGTACCTGTAGTTTAGGTTTTGGTTTCTACTACTACGCTTGTCTTTTTGCCAATTTTGTTCTTTGTCGTTTTAATCTAATGTAATTGTTAATAAAACAATATTTTCTGAGATCCAGCCTCTGATTCACTTACAGTTACCCATCAGGACCCTTCTTTCCCTCAATGGAAATATTGTTTAAGTTTGATACGTGCTGTAAACATCTCAAAATTATTATTCTCATATTTAATTTTTCATAGAACTTTATTCCAATAATCATCATCACTTAGCATTGTTTACATGACGACTTTGTAAAAATGAGACGTTGGTTAAAAATAAAAACTAACGAGACATACATTCTTGATTATTTATTTCCTTTACATTAAAAATAGCTATAAAAGAAAAACTTACATACATCCGCTACAAGTTAATAAGAGCAATCGACATCAACGATAAAAAACGTTTTAAAAAGTTATTTCTTATTATTCAGACTCATCCTGAAGAGTCCAAAAATAAATAAAAACAACAAAAAAGAATATATGGTAAAATTTACTAAAAAGATTCCTTCTAATCGGGCAACTGAATATTGTTGATGATCCACGGCCATCTATCAAAAATGTATCAACTATCTGTGGATTTCTTGAAAATATATACAAAATCAACTATAGAGGAAGTGAAAACACTAAGGTACCAATGTTTCTTTTACACATAAAACAAAATCCTACCATCCTTACTGCGATGAAAAAATATTGGAAGGGCTTGGCTTATCAGTAGTGAACCTTCCCAATGAATTTGCCAATTAAATCTACCAGACCGCTTCTCAGAGCTCTAAAACTGTATTGGATCATTCTGTTTATATATGCTGCACAAAAGGATGAAATCTTTGAAATTGTATTCAAGCAAACTATGGACGTAAGCTTTTAGGACAGTAGAATTACTTATAATGTACGCGTGCAACTATATACGCGTTTCGGGCAGTTGGCCCTCATCAACGTGGTGTAGGTTAAGTAGGGTCTTCCAACCCGAAACGGCATAGGGGCTTAGTGTTTTTTTGATAACTTAAAAAAGGGTATAGGCCAACTACGGGGAGAAAAAATTAACAGATAGTTGAGATATTTTATCGATAGATGGCAGTGAGCCATCAGTAACATTCAGTTAAACAATCAGAAGGTGTATATTCATTATAACGCACTATATCGTCATGAACCTTTTCTTTCACTACTTTTAGACTATTTCAATATGCAGATAGTTATTTTATGGTATAACAAGGATGATTTTTTCTAATGTTCCTAATTTTTAATAGTGATCAAAACCATACAAAAATCCTTTATACGTTCGAAAGCTTGTCCATTATGCGATTATTCAATAAATAAAATAGTCATTGCCAGTCCTCTTTTGTTGTAAACTTCTCGAGCAACTCTAAATGGGAGAAAGAATCAATAAGCACAAGTGGCTAATCAGCTATAGGCGACCTCGGTGGTGAAGAGACATAACACAAACACTGATTGTCTTCCATTCATTTTAATTTTAAACGGTTTTCTTGATTTCTCGGCTGAACTGTAAAAATGTTAGTATGAATAGACATAGATCCCAACGGTATTCAATCATAGAAAAGTTCTTAAAATTAAAGATACTTCGGCCAGTAATTTTTTATTATTATCATCTCAAGTGTATATTTTATTAACCCCTTGCCAAATGCTTTTATTTGCTCCTGACGAGGACAAAATACAAGTGTATATACTATAATACAAGTAAATACTTGTATTTTTGTCCCAACCTCGAGATATTTTACTGGCCGAAGTATCTTTAACTTTAAGAACTATGAAGGCTGGCCAGGCAGACTCTATCTTCATTATGATCATAAAAAGGTTTTAATAATTTTTGACCTATCACACTTATAGTCCTGATTGTCAGATGTGTAGACGTGTGGTACGTTTGCAGTAAAGGCAGTCGTTAACCATTACCCATAATGATTATCATGACCTGTAGCACGTATACTAGGGATAATTGTTGGAATATTACAGAGTAACAATAGCTATAGATGAGACTGTTTGAAAAGGAACTTGTATGTATATATTGTTTATTTTGTTTTTGTTGATTTTCATGTAGACATATATACCAAGAATTGTTTTGTATAATTGCTATAAATAAAAAATAATATGCAGAGTTAAATTGGTTACGGATTCATCCTTCAATCCTTCGCAAGATCCTGGTACCAGAAAATTAATGAAATTTTAAGGACTTTAGAATTTTTTCAAGCAAAGTCGGATCCCTCTCTTTATACTAATAGACAATTTGGAGAAATTATATATTTGCTCATATATGTAGATGAATTTTTGATTTGTTCAACCTCAAATGATTATATTAACGAGGTCAAGTCAAAGCTTTCTGAACATATTCAATTGAAGGATCTGGGTGATGCCACTCATTATCTAGGAATTCAGATTGAAAAGGATATTGTGATGGGAACATACTACTGCTTCAGAAGTTGAAAATATTGAGAATTTTAGACAAATATGGAATGAGCAGTTCTAAGGGCGTATCCACTCCTATGGAAGTAGGATATTTAAACATAAAAGAAAATAGACTTTTACCTTTACTTTTACTATATTTAGAAATATAGAAAATTGATTGTTGAATTGATGTATATCACCAACTGTAGCAGGCCCGAAATCTCTTCTGCAATTAGTATTTTGAGTAGAAGAGTAGTCAAACCTAATGAACATGATTGGAAAGCGCTTAAGATAATTTTGGGGTACTTGAAAATAACTTTGGACCTAGAATTAGTGTTTGAAACTACATCTTCGGTTGAACTAACTGGATACACTGACGCAGATTGGGGTAATGAAAAGGACAGAAAGTCTACTACAGGATATATTTATAAATGGGGAACTAATCTGATCACGTGGGTTAGCCAAAAACAAAACTCAGTTTTCCTTTCTTCGACAGAAGCAGAATATGTGGCAGCAGCAACAGCCGCTCAAAAAGCAATTTGGTTAGATGTGCTGATGTCAGATTTTGGATTTGAAATTAAAAACCTATTACCTTAAATGAAGATAGAGTTGTATAAAATTTCTAAATTCAGAAAATGTAACTGCTAGGACAAAGAATATTGATATAAAGTTTCATTTCATCAAGGACTTAATTTCTAATAATTTTCTTTCTCTGAACTACTCTCCAACTGAAAAGATGTTAGCAGACATCTTGACCAAGCCACTTCCTGAGAATAAGTTTCAAGAGTTGAGACAAGGAATTGGACTCATCACCTACAGCCATTGAGAAGGGGATTGTTGGAATATTACAGAGTAACAATGGCTATAGATGAGACTGAGTTTGAAAAGGAACTTGTATGTATATAATGTTTAGTTTGTTTTTGTTGTTTTTCATGTAGACATATATACCAAGATTTGTTTTGTATAATTGCTCTACATGATAAATATTATGCAGAGTAAAATTGATTACGGATTCATCCTTCTAACTTACTTTTATTAAATAACAATAATAAATCAAAACGTCCTTAGGTGTATTGTAAACAAAGGTATATAGCAAACGTTGGTATAAGTTCCAATAAAAAAATCAGGTAATCAGCTATACGTAGTTTTAGTGGAGAAACCTAACAACCACTTTCTACTCATTTTCTTTTAACATTTTTTATTATATTCTCAACTTCTCAGCTAAACTGTAGAACTTTATGTACAAGTAGATAATGGTCTCGTCAGTCAATAAATGAAATAAAAGATCGTGAAACTTGTTACATAGATCGGGTTCTTAAATATTGTTATATCAATTTTGATGCGCCTTACATTTATTCAAAATATTCTATGATATTTAATATTTTTTTAAAACAGAATATTTAGATTATTATCATTCCTTTTTATAGTTTCACTCCTTTTGTAATATTTATTGTACATATATCTTTATTGCTTATTGGAGCGGGAGAGGAGCTAGAGGGAAGACTGCGGATCGTGACCTACGAGGAAGACAAGAATAAATAAACCCAATAACTTTGAAAGGTAATTTATTTTCATTTAATTTTATTTATTTACTTTTATTTATTTTCTTTGACTATGGAAACCCGCTCGGGAAACGTGTTTACCACCAAGAAGGAAGAAACCAAGGTCGACGACCCTGCAAAGCTGCAACTTGGTGCAACAATATAAATATATTTTGGCCAGTAAATCTTTTTATTATCTCGACGTTTCGACAAAAATATTTTGTCCTCGTCAGAAGCAAACAAAATATTTCTGTCGAAACGTCGAGATAATAAAAGGATTTACTGGCCGAAGTATCTTTCAGAACTATGAATGCCGGCCAAGTAGCCTCTATATTTACGATTGATAGGGTTATTATAATAAGTGCAACAGATATGTCTTTCATTGTTGACACAGTAGGTTATTGAGGTAATTTATAATGGCCAACAAGCAGTCGGTCTGAACAAACCATTTTAGATACTGGCAATGTTTGTCTCCCCAGGCCACGAAATCGATCTCTGCCTAATTAAATCCAGACGATGGAATGTTGTCGTCTGCACAGCTTCACGGAGAAATGATTGTCCATCTGGATGCCTGCGACACCTCTGAGCGCTGGCGGGTCGCCAGGAACTTGACATCTGCCTGTGGGTGGACCTAGAATCTCTCAAGTCTGTATTGGAAAGATATTTTGAACATTATACAGTAGAACCTCTCATGAGAGACCACCTCCAGTAAATTATTTTTATCCTTTTTTTTTTTGCTTATCCCTAGTACACGTGGTACAGGCCATAATAATGTGGGTAGAAGTAGATTGCGACTGCTTTTACTGTAAGTACACCACATGTCTACACATGTGAAAAGCAGTTCAACTTTGCATTTACAAATGTGTCAGAGCCCCGTTTAGTTACTTGCACTCGCTGGTGGGGTTGGACCTTTGCAAGAATCGGGGGCCATTGGAGCATTTTTCCAAATCAGAAAAAAGTGCCGAATTCGGGAATCGAACCCGGGTCGTAGTGGTCGGAAACCAACGGTTCAGACCATTCTTCCACAGAACCCCTTGAAATACAAATGAATTCAAACACACAAAGTAGAAAGTAATTTTATTTGTAAAAACACCCATGCTTAATGGGCTTATTTATTTAAAATAGATGGTGAGTTATTGTCTTATAGTTGATATATGCTAACCTGCCTTGTAGTGGCCTAGTGTGTATTTATAGAGACCTGTATTTCCATTCAAAAGCATGGTATCAACAAGAAAATATAAATCCCGGAGATTTACCATTTATTAATGCAATAGCCATGAATCACAATATTCTATTTCTGATGCATCCCTCATTTGCTTATTTCTCAACTTTATACTAAGACTAGCCGAATGACCCGGGCAACGCCCGTGTTTTACCCGATTGAATGTTTTGATTCAAATACTATTTGTTACAATTATAAATTGGCGCCTTAATTAATTGCATATGTTAGTTAATAACTATAGCCTATGTGCTTTATCTGTCTATGTACTGTTGGCTTTCGTAGGTGTCTCTTACTGGGAAAAAGAAAGAGAGGATTCCATTTGTTTATTATCTAATATATACATTTATTTAGGGAGCGACCCGCTCCAACACAATAGTTACATAAATAGCGAGTGGGGGGGGCAAAGGTGGTGTGACCGTAGCCAACCAATAGGAGGGCGCCATTCCAAAAAAAAAGCAAACGGTGACAGAGAGAGATGACTGATTAGGAGATGAGGAAAGACGCTCGTAACTGTATATAGAATTGTTTACCTTACTCTAATACAAGGATTTACATAACTGCTTTATTTCTCAATTTGTAATTCTAACTGCCATCATGTTAGTTACAAATTTGTATTTATCTTGGCTCTCAATGTACGTTTATATAATTGCACGCGTCACAATTCTCTTTATGCATATATCGCAGTAAGGACAGTAGAAGTTTGATATGTTTGTGAAAAGAAACATTCGCGTTTTGGAGTTTTCATTTGTATTTCTTACTCTCATTACTGCGATGAAAAAAAATATTGGAAGAGCCTTGTTCATGAGTGGCTAACCCTCCAAGCAGTTTCGCCAGTTTAATCCACCAGATAAGTATATTGTCTTCGTTCTACGTAGGCTATAGACATACAATAGAAACATACAAAGGTAAATCCATGATTAGTGACTTCATTTCTCTCTTAGTAATGGCTTTGGAAGTCTCTCATTGGATGCTCTACTTTATTATTTAAACTCGGTCGCTAAATTGAGGTATATTTCAATATATATCATTTTACATTAATGAAATATACCGTTATATAGAAGTTATACTGTTTATTTAACAAAGCTATCCCAAATCACCATTTTTATTGATTTTATTATCAATTTGGTTAACTTAATACAAAGCAATACCGCCCCATCTATTTATAACGAATGAAGACATTAAGACACAAATGTCTCTTCTCACAAATAAATCAAACCTCCACTGTCCCCACTGCGATGATTAAACACCGGGAGAGCTTGGCTCATCAATGGCGAACCCTCACAGCGGTTTCACCAATTCAATCTACCAGAGCGCCCCCCTAGAGCTCCAACACTGCAATGGACCATCTGCCCCTACATGCAAAACTGAAGGGTGGAACCCCAGAAATGGTATTTAAGCAAACTATGGACATAAGCTTATAGGACAGTAAATTACATTCAAATATTTGCATCGAGCAATGCTCTTCCGCAAACAATAAGGATAAGTTAGGCATACATTAATACAAATCAATAACGCGCCATTTATATAGTTTTGTTAACATTAAAATATTCATAGTTCGATGAATGAACATAAAAACTTTCTTTTTCAACCTCTTTTAAAGGTAAAACCTGTCGACTAACAAATGCCAAAGGTTCTTGAAGAAGCTATAGAGATATGTCTAAATCGAGCTAGCTGTCGACCTCTGAACAGCCCAACGTGGGACCACATGAAACATTTGTAGGGTCATGATAAAGAGCTATTTAGAGCTTGAAGCTGCTAGTTCATTTTTTTTTTGTAATTTATCTGGTTATTCTAAGAACTCGTTATTTTTTTAAATAGAAACGTTGATTTAGTTTAGTGAAATGTTATAAACACCACATCAATTTAAAAAAAAAAACAATTATATATTTTTATATATATGCCTTAATCCATATATATATATATATATATATATATATATATATATATATAATAATAAATAGTTTAAAAATCTTTTTAAAAAAAAAAAAAAAAAAGGATAAAATATAAAATCATAAAAAAATATATATATATATACTAACAATCTTATCTACCTTCTTTATAAAACTCTTTTTTTTTTTTTTTTCCTTATTATTAGTTTGATTAAAAGTGCATGGTTCTGTCTTTCTCTCTTTTTTCTAACTATTATATATATTATCTCTTCGATTATTCTATATATAGGATTAGAGTATGTCTGAATGACGTGTAAAAGCCGATGTAATAGACGTTACTTTGTTAATTTTTTTTATTGTTATTAATTATAAATATATAATTAACTTGAGGATGTAATAGAAGTAAAGGATTTTTTTTTTTTCTCTCTCTATCTACAAATTAATAACATTTTACAAATTTTATAATTTGTATTTAAATGATCATAATAGTGAAGATAATTTTAATACAAAACTGGACTATAAAATTAAATAACTATTTATTATTATAATTAATTTAGATTTAGCTTGCTAATCTAATCAAATCTAACTGATATAAGTTATCATTATTATCAGTTTGCTCCTTAAATTTTTTAAAATTAGAATCACTGTTATAATTTTGTTATATAGTTTCTACACTATATATATATATATATATATATATATATATAATATTGTTGCAAATGTGATCCTGCCGACGTATGGATAAGCTGGCAGTCGTGTACGTGAGGCGAGTGATGATGTTCTTCCCACACGCGGACAACAAGAAGCAGAGGCAGGGCTAGATGTTAGCACAGAGAGGGATCGGGGACAGCACACGGGACAGAGGTAGAGGCCATGACACAAACTTGGATGCTTATCACCGAGACATGGAGGGAGAGACTGTGTGCGAGACAAAACCCGCCTGCCGATGGCCATACCCTAGAACATCTGCTGACCCCCTGCCAAAACCTGTCCTGTTTACAGTGGTCGTCTATAAAAATGTCCCTCGGGACCCCACATGGGCTGGGCGTTGCCTTTTTCCTCCCCTCTGTCCCTGCCACCAGCTGACCGTACACTCTTTGGATCTTTATTTTGACGTCACCATTTTTAGTTTTAAATACAAATAGTTTATATACAAAATATGGGGTGGTTGTAAATAGAAATAGTGTATATTTAAATAGAAGGGTAGGGTATTTTAAGGTATCGGCTCTAACTAATTGGAAGATAAGTGACATATACTAAAAGTGTCATACAGTTTGAAATATACGATATATATATGAAAAACAATAGAAATAAATAAAAGATAAGTGGGTCAAGTGTTGTTATTAAGAATAAAAAAGTCACATGTGCTCGTGGTCAGGAAATGCCTTTTTTATTTTTAATAAATTGTAACATAGTATTTATTAATTTTATTAATGTAACATAGTATTTCTTAATTTTATTATTTTTTATTTAACAGAGTGGTCATTTTTATGTTTTATATATTGCGACTCTGTAAATTTCCCTCGTGGCTTATCTTTTGTTTACCTTTGATAGTTTGTCCTTCCCTGAAATAAATTTTGTTTCCTCCTGAAGTTTTTGTCTTCCCTAATTTTCCACGTGGCAATATATATGGACAATATGACCCTATGTATACCTGTATAAAACAAGTAAATAGCAATATTGCCATTATGATTACAAGGTGAATGAATATACTATTATGTCATATACACTCATGGACAAAACTTAAGGAAGTTTTCCTTTTAGAAATATATCGGGATTGAGACAATAACTCTGAAAGATATTTGATACCCAGTGATTATTATTGATGACACACGAGATAACCAATATACACTCATGGACAAAACTTAAGGAAGTTGTACCTTTTAGCATGTATATCGGGATTCAGACAATAACTCTGAAAGATATTACAGTGACCTTTATTGAAGACTCATGAGATAACCAATATACACTCATGAACAAAACTTAAGGAAGTTGTACCTTTTAGCATGTATTTCGGGATTCAGACAATAACTCCTCTGAAAGATATTTTATACACAGTCACCTTTATTGAAGACTCACGAGATAACCAAGTGTGAACAAAACAGACAACCGGCGATATCAAAGACTTTCTACTTCCTTTTGTCCATGAGAATGGATTTGAAAAATTACATTTATTAGAGTGTGTGTTTACTTATTATTGGAATAGTTCGATGTAATCCCCACTTATATTGAATCATTTATACTATACTAGCGAACCCGGCCACGCGTTGCTGTGGTTAAATTGTAATATGTTAAATTAACATTATACTAAACTATTCAGTACAGTAAAGTTAATATTCACTTATAAAGATAAAAATGTCGTAGCCGATCTAAAGCCCCACGGGATTGAGAATGGAACGTTACGTTAAAATTTGAAAGTGATTTTTATATATATAGATAATATAGCCCTTCATTGTAATCATTGATTATAATCACTGCATTAATAAATGTCAGTGAACTCGTATATATGTATTGTTTTTTTTTTTTTGTTTTCGAGATATTCTAAGAGAACGTTCGCACATTTTCTGTAAAATATCATTCACATTATTCTAAAATAAATCGCCAGAAATCGTCCTGATAGTATACTAAACAACTTCCCAAAGTTTCATGGCAAACATCTAAAATAAAATAATACGTTTAATACTTTGCTACAATATTAAAAAGAGGGGGCTTAGGTGTTTAAAATGTTAAATGTGCTCTAAATAGTATTACATAGAGCCTTCATAACAAACATATTTAAAATAAACCAATCAAAATATAATAATGCTGTAAAAACAGACCTTGCTACAATAATATAAAAGAAACGAAAATAAAAAAGACACCCACGCTGAGCCTCGAACCTAGGTTTGTTACAAATATTATTAAAAAATTGTTCATGTTAATTTTTATTTTAAAAAGCCTACATTTTAAATAAAATAATATTTTTAATAATTTGCTACAATAATATAAAAGAAATGAAAAAAAAAAAAACACCCACGCTGAGCCTCGAACCTAGGTTGCGGGGGTACGAAGCTGTGCACCTAACCTATAGGCTAAGCTTGACGTTACAAATAAGCTCATGCGAGGCTATTTCAGGCCATACGTCTGCCGCGAGGGGGCGCTGATTGCGAGTGAATCTACGTTTTATCGTAAATAAATATGCAACGAAAGGTTATTTCTAAAGAGTAATTAGCCAGAAACCATCCCGGTAGTATACTAAACATCTTCCCAAAGTTTCATCACGATTGGTTGAGCGATGTAGAAGATTATCACTGACGAACGGACGGACGGACGGACCGACAAACATCCATTTTTATATATATAGATAAGGCAAATCTTTCAATCTAACACTACCTGCTACACTTCGGACAAAATGTATTTAAGCCCAACCACAAATCTCATTTCCTCCAAACATTTCACAAACTGGATTTATATATAATACCTGGTTAGTGATTTAGTGTGCATTGTGTAAGGCCGAAATCGAATTTGTGCTTTAAACCTATGGGATTTATTTTAAGAGGGAAATATCACCAAATTTATACTTGGAAAGTCTCAATTGTCCTCTTTTCTCTCGTCATAGAAGATTCGTTTATTTTGTTGTCCAAGGGGATTTATTCAGCATAGGGTATTGTTCTTTGATCTAAAGTGATTTTTCTAGAGGAAGAGAGCAAAAATAAATGAATTACAAAAATTTATAAATATATAACTTATTCTATATACAGTTAAGAGCGTCATTCTTCATCAGTCATCTCTGTCACGGTTTGCTTTTTTTTGGAATGGCGCCCTCCTATTGGTCGGCTACGATCACGCCACCTTTGCCCCCCCCCCCCACTCGCTTTTTCGTTTTTGTAACCATTGTGCATTGTGTTGGAGCGGGTCGCTCCTTAAATAAATGCATATATTAGTTAATAACCAAATGGAATCCTATTTTTCTTTTTCCCAGTAAGAGACGCCTACGGAAGCCAACAGTACATAGACAGATAAAGCACATAGGCTATAGTTATTAACTAACATATGCATTTATATAAGGCGCCAATTTATAATTGTAACAAATAGTATTTGAATCAAAACATTCAATTGGGTAAAACACGGGCGTTGCCCGGGTCATTCGGCTAGTAAATATATATATGGGACGGTTAACAACTGATGAGCCAGGCCCTCCCATTAATTTTTTCATTCTAGTAAGGGCAGTAGAGAATATTGTTTAATTTTTAAAAAGAATCATACGCGTCTATAACAGTTTGAATTCTCATAACAAATGGCGCGCTAATGTATCATAATACAAGTATACTTGTATACATTTATTTATTCTTTTTTTTTTATAAAGCCTCTAAGACTAAATTTTTGTCTTTGAAGTAGAACCTGCACCACATTGGCGAGGGTCAAACGCTAAGTGTTGGATTTTCTTGATTTATCAAGAAAGGGGATTAGGACAATATTCTAGAATAAAGGGAAATATCAACGATTAAATTTTATTTATCCGATAGATGGAGCAAGTAATCATAAACTAGATTTTGCAGTTGCACAATCAAAATATCCTTTTTTTTTTACTCATCACACAATAAAGGTTTCAAAAGGTCTTTTGGATACATATTTCAAGACCGTTTCAATGATGAAGAAAATACTTATAAGAAAAAAATGTAAGGAATATATAAAGAGAAAGGTTTCAACTAAACTTTTAAAAGTTTCAATTAAACATTTTAATGCTTCAATTGAACTAAAAAGTTTTGTTTTTGAAAACTTTTATTTTTAATGCCAAGTAATATATCGGCATAAATATTTTGTAGATATATTTTTAATTAAAAAGGCATATATTGGATCAAAATATCATTTATTTTACCAATATTTCAGTTGGCTGAACGCCAACCTTTATCAAGGTGTTATAACATTTTAAAATGTGTCAACAACAAACTCAAAATCACCTTTATAAAGGTTGGCGTTCAGCCAAATGAAATATTGGTAAAATTAATGATATTTTGATCCAATATATGCCTTTTTAATTAAAGATTTATCTATGGATTGCTCTATTTTCAAAAAGATATATTTTTATTATTATTTTTTATCATATATTTAATAGAATTTAACGATTTTTATGAAAATATATATGTGAAATATAATAAATACATATATTCTTTATATTTATTCTCTCTTTATATTTCTTATATATATTCTTTATATTTGTAAAGTTATATAGATATGAATTAAATGACAACATATATATAAGAAAATATATATACATTATATATAAAAAGATATGACAGTTGTTAGGGAGATTTAATGCTAGATATAAAGTTACCAAAACATGTGTATCAATTTTAAGTTTTTCTTTTGTTAAAAATGAATAAAATCCAAAAGAATATTTGAAAATATTTCTTCAAACGCGAGTATATCTATATTTATAATGTGCCCTCGTATCTTAAATATTTGAAATCATATCTTTTATGCTTTAAGGGCTGCATATTGTATAAATTTTGACGTTGCTATCAAATAATCTAATTCGAAATATATTTATTTGTTTGGAAGTAAGAAAAATAAAAAATTGATAAAAATATTGTACAAAATTTAGAATAGAAATATTAATTTTGGGGGGAATAAATTTTAAGTTTTTAAAATTTAAATTAATTCAATATTTTAACTTTTTTATTTATGCATGTATTAATTTATTTATTTAATTTTTAAACAAGGTAATGTCATATAAAAAACATTTTTAAAATATGTATTTTATGTAATATGTTGAACTAAACTTTTGGTGAATGAATATTTGCCGGGTTTTTTTACATTTAAAATTTATTTTGATTTTTAATTTTCACTTCTTTCAGCGTATGCATTAGAACCCTCTCATGACTTTTTATCATTTAGTCCAATCTGCTCATTTTCGTTATAAGATACAATGAATATTTTCTAGTTATTTCTCCCCTCTCATGGAAATTTTATTATTCCTTTATATTTTGATTATGAGTTAATTTTTATGTGTTCTCTCTCGCTACTCAATACTATTAAAAATAGGTATCTCTATTATTTTTACGTTTATATAAAAGCATCTAATTGTTGTATTCATGTTGAAAAATATATTCTAGTCAATTTATATCCATATGTTTTATAATGATTAAAGAAGGCTTTAGAATAAATTGAAATCGAATTGAAGGAATAATGTCAGTATAGCAAGATATAACTGAAAATTAATATTATTTGCAACATAATATTTGCTTTTTTTTATAAATTACTAGCGGATGTACCCGGTTTCGCCCGGGTTTTACCCGAGTAAAGGTTTGTCTAACGAACATTTGTTAAAACAATTCTCTATAAACTTATAAAATATATATATATATATTTTTTTTTTTGATAATTTGAAACTCGTAAATTTGAATCTCTCGATAAAGTGAACATTTCTTTCCGGTCCCTGTGTGCCGTGTCATCCTGAATTTTGTCTTTCCTAATTTTCTACATTACAAAATCATCGTTTTATCTAGTGAACATTTTTTCCCGGTCCCTTAAAAAATACTCGATAAGTTGAATAAAATCAATATTAATTGGTTCCCTCGGTAATTGGAAGTTAAAGGAATAGTATATTTGCCTTGGAATTGTATCATTATTCTAGTCTCAAATAAATTGCCGTGTCATCCTGAGATAATCTTACTTTTGATAAATTTTCTTTAAGATAATAAACTTAGTGATAATAAAATTATAGATAAAAAAACTTGTTATCATCGTCGCAAAGGTGGCGCTGCTTGCGAGTTAATTCTATAAATCTGCAAATAACTCTAAGGATATTCAAGATATTCAAGAAATTATTTTTCAGAAACCTTCCCAGTACTATACTAAATAAATTCTCAAAGTTTCATGGCGTTCCAATGAGTGGTTTGGTCAGGCATAAAGGACAGACACACACACACATACATACATTTTTATATATATGTCATAATTTGTATATAATTAAATGCAACCCCGACCCACTATGTATGTACCATGTATGATTTTCAAAGACTTAATAAAGAACAAGGTAACTGGAGGAAAGCAAGTAGCAATAAGACATAGGAAGTAGGCCTAAAGCTGGCAAGACTATTCTTGGCACCCCTGTGTCAATATTGCAGGGGCAAAGACCGGACGTATCTAGTGGCCGCAGAAGTTATATTAGTCAAGAAGCACTCAATACTTCCTGACAAAGCAGGATGTATCTGGTGACCAGAAGTTATAAATGTTAAGCTAACACCCAATATTTCCGGCAAAGACAGGACGTATCTAATATCCGCCGAAGTTATAAGCGTCGAACTATCCAACACTTCCTGACGAAATCGGATATATCTTCCGGCAAAAACAACACCAAAGGAAACCGCCGGCCAATCAGAAGACAGCACCTAAATAGGTCGACCAATAGGAAAAGATCATGTGATCATCTCTCAACCAATCAGAAAGAAACTGAGTCTTGGTGTAAAATCGAAAAGGAAGAATGGGCAGTTGTTCACTCGCTCTCGCCGAGTTCGGACCTAGTAGTGATTTCGCTCTCAACAAGGTAACATCTACTCTCGAGACCTTCCCGCTCACCCCATAGCTAAGTCAATCACCGCCATGTGATCAGATAATTAATAAGTCAAATCGCTCAGCTCTTCTCAAGCTTTCTTTCCTCCAATCCAGTTGCCTTTCATTTTCAAACCCCATCACGTGTCCTGATTATTCCTAACTGTATGCTGCAACTTCCACTCAAACGACTGCGCTTCAATCAAATCTCACCATTCGCATCCAACAACAAGAAATTCCGCAACGATATTGCCACATATACATTGATATTTTTCATAAAAGAGAGAGAGAGAGTTCTAACACCTCGTAAGTTCCGGAATTATAAACATCCAATCGAATACAATATTAGAGCGGCATTGGTGATTAAATTGGCGAGCGAGGGTTTATCACTGATGAGCCAGGCCCTCTCAATATCTTCCTATTGTTCTAAGTACAGTTGGACGCTGTTTTATTAGTAAAATATTCGCTAAATATTATTATCATATCCTGACTACGAGTACATGAGCTTTTGAGATGGCAGAGTGCCATCTAGTGGAGCAGAAATCAACTAAACATTGATTTAGCTTGCTCCCTGATATTTTAGCCATCCAATTTCTTGATAAAGACGTATTGGTACAGCCTGCACCACGCTGACGAGGGCCAACAGTCCTAAACACGTTAGTGGTTACCTTTTCTTGATTCATCAAGAAATTGGGCTGGCCAAATATCAGGGAACAGGCTAAATCAACGCTTTGTGGATTTCTGTTCCACTAGATGACGCTCTGCCATCTAAAAAGCTCAAGTGCTCGTGGTCAGGATATGCCTTTAATACCAATACATGACCTTTTTATTTTTAAAATAACTTTTCACATAATTAACATTATATTTTGAAATCATTGATATATTTAAATTTACTAAAGTGGGTATACGTGCGCTTATGCGTCGGCGTTTGTGTGTATGCGAACAATAAATCAATTCAAAAAACCCATTAATAATGCTAAAGTGAAAGGTTACGTAATATTTTTCACAAACAGACTCAACGATGATTAAAAATAAACAAACTCTTCTAATTATTGAGTTCAAAATTTAAAAAAAATCGTGAGTTAATTAATTTCTGTTTTTTTATTTGTTTATCAATGATTTGAAATATGCAATTAATCTTCATATCTGTCACATAAGTATATCGATTACCTGGTTGTTGGTTATAAAGATAATATTTCAAGACAACCCGCTCTAAGTTTCACGTTGTACCTTGTTTCAGACATCAGAATGAAGGGTGGAAACTACTTTAATGACAACTTCAATCGTTAAAAGAATAAAATGTATCAAATAGAATATAAAGGGTACTCTGGATGTTAATTTTAAAATGATATTTCAATATTGTAGCAAAGTATTTATTATTTTATTAAAAGAGTATCATTTTTTATGTTTATATTTTGATACTCTGTAAACTTCTCTCATTGCTTATATTTTGTTTACCATTCAGTTTGTTCTTGCCTTAAATAAATTGTTGTGTCATCCTGAAAGTTGTATTTCCTAATTTTCCACGTGATATTTTGGTGGAGATGCAGGGTAAATTAGGGAAGACAACCTGAAGATCGCCGAGAAGACCTTGAAATCATGGGTGCTATGATCTACAATTTCAGAGACTGGCTCCAGGATTACACCGCCGTGTCAAAGCAAAGACTTCCTTCAAAGCTGACAATGTCCCTATAGACGACGATACGACGACAAAGCCAATCTTAACGCCGCAAGAAAAAAGACGCAAAGGTACTAAGGACAAAGTTCTAAGACATCGATGAAAGTTTTTTTTTTTTTACAAAAATTCAGAAAATCTCTTGAAAACATAACCTTCCAAGAAGCTTGCAATTACAAATAAGAAACAAATAAAAGGAATCCCAAGCCAAGGCAACTCTTATATCCATTGTAACAAACGCAGACAAGTGGAAAAAAACGAAAGAAAAAAAAACATGTGTCTAGAAAAAATAAGAATAAATGAGGAAAACAGCCCATTTTAGAAGAAAGAACACTTCAAATTCAAAACTCCCTACAAGGCTCCAACTATGTAAATATGGAAATAGACGGTAAATGTGAAGTACCATTACATATTATCCACTGTAAATATGGAAATAAACGGTAAATGTGAAGTACCATTACATATTATCCATTGTAAATATGGAAATAGACGGTAAATGTGAAGTACCATTACATATTATCCACTGTAAATATCATAAGCTAGGTTGCTCGTTTTGAGCGATCCCTGGTCAAGTTATTAGTGAACTGAAACCGTATTTGACTAAAGCTATTAATTGAAGCTATAAAAAGAAAATATCGCATTAAAATACTGTAAAAGGGATGACAAGGCCAAGATTCCAGAGTAAAGTTGGGGAAAGAGGGATGGACTCCATGAGTGAGGCGCCAAAAACGGCATTCCAGCGTGGAGGGAGGACAACGGGCAGTCTGGTCACATCTGCGGCAAGTAGAAGACGTGGGGAGTTGTCTCCGGGGAATGTGACCGTGTGGATGATCCTACAAGACGGTTCCAGGAGAGCCTGACATCGGAGCGGCCTACAAGGCGGTGTAGTCCATGTTGGACATGTATAGTGTGGTGCGGAACGTTTCACAAGAGTGACATCCACGGCGTCAAGGATTCTTCTAACTAGGAGGTTGAAGGCAAGTCTCCAATAATTGTATTCCTTCTGTTTAGTGCCACGTATAATAAATCGATAACATTTGCTGCATCCCTTCGAACTCACGTGTGTAACTTTGTGGCATCCTGATTAGACAAAGAACACGAACAGCGTCTAGCTACGACGTAAAAATACTTTCAATTTTCATATATATATATATATATATATATATATATATATATATATGGCGCTCTATTTTACCATATTGTATTAAGTTAGTTTTACCCATATCTCAAACTACGAATGATATATATAGGCTGAATTCTTTAACAGACGTGGATTATGGCCCATAATATGGTGATGATGAAAACATCAATTCTTATTCTTCAATTGATATCAGCTCAATAACGATAAGAAACAAATACTCTAGAACCAACCCGCGCGGGCAGCAGATTCTTGAATATTTGCCAAACGACTCAACACTAATGCCAAATATTTTATGTTAAATATATACATATAAAATTTAAACTAAAAACAGTAAACCCATTTCTATATATATATTTAAATTTCGAAAAAGTTATTTTAATATATTTCTTGGCAAAAATATTCTTTAAAGAATACGCTTTTTTTAGAGAATAAATATCAAACGATATTTTAAAAATTGATTTAAAATACGAATGGGTGAATAAATAAACCTCGGAAACAATTAGAATTTCTTTCCATTGTTTAATATATTTTTCTTTTCAAATTCAAAAGAATCCAATAAAAGAGTATATATTAAAATTTTAGAATTTATTTTAAAACGACTATTAATCAATTCGTTGATTCGTAGATTTAAAGAATAAAATAAATCATCTGGTACCCCCAGTAAGATTGGAATAGAGATAGTGGGCGGGGAAAAGATGAAAGGACGTTGGCAAGTTGATGAAACCTCTCTTGTCAAACCAACCAAAAATTCGTATTGCTCACAGAAGATGTTATCATCATCCTTTTTTCCTCAGATTTTTTTTTTTCTCGTTTGGGAAAATTTCTTCTTCTCTAGGCTGCGAATTATTTTTAAGGTAATACTGAGAATGAATGAAATATCATAGTAAATGAAATCCCTTTGTAAAAAAAAAACATCTAAATAAAACTGAAAACAATTATTATTGTAGAAAAATATTTTTATATTTAAAAATATTATAATAATATTTTTAAAAATGTATATCATAAAACATGAATCGTGGAGATAGAGGCTGCCTGGCCGGCTTTCATAGTTCTGTGAAAAATAGACACTTCGGCCAGTTATGTCTTCTTCAGGAGAAATACATAAAACTAAAGCATTTGGCAAGGCGATAAAAATTGTTGTACATATATGTGATAAGGTCCTGTCGACTCATCTGTGATAAGATCCTGTCGACTTATTTGTGATAAGAGAGTGTAGACTCTCCTGTGATAAGGCATCCTGTCGACTCTCGCTATAAGCTGTAGTAACCGAGGGTCAAACCTTTAGTAACCGAGAGGGACAGTCAGGGCGTGGAGAGTTTTCCAGTACCTCTCTGCACTTTGGAAGACCTTTAACAGTTTTCACAGAGTACAGGCAGTCGTGGTCGAGGCAGAGTGGAAAGCTTGGGAATGTCCACACACAAAAAACGAAGAGACACAGTTGTAGTAGGAAAGTTCCATGAACAGATAGGAGTCGAGCTAAGAGCAAGATGGAGTTAGAATATTTCTTACTGTTTTACATGGTCGATGAGGTGGTCCTGGCTACGACCGACAAGGGCTCACGCCGACGGTGAAATGACTGTCTAGTTGGGCTAAAACCGAGGTTTTTATATACCATTCCCGAGGGGGGGGGGGGGGGGTTGGACTTTGAACGTCTGCGGCATTCTGCACCCTTTGACCTCGATGGCAACGACTTGCTAAATTCCTCTTTAGGGTTTCTATCTCGATATCAGACGTTTTTGAACTTCTCAATCTTGCTTTAACTCAGCTCTTAATCTATTACATAGTTTTATTTATTCATCCTCAGTACAAAGTACATTACATATGGTGATGCAATGACACATGTCAATCATGCGTATAATTATTTATAGATGTGGTTCTATATACAACATGACAATCTTGTTATAAGTATTATACAATATAGGGTTGTTGGTTTAAATTACCATATATACAAACAAATTTGAAAGGTTTACAAATATTTAGAATTTTCTTTATACAACGTGTGATCAATAATTTCCAGGAATGAGACTGGATCACGTAAAATATTCAAAATAATGAAATAATTTTATAAGGACCTTATAGATAAAACATTTATCAACACGTAGAAAAAAAATGATCATACAGACGCACGCGCTTACGTTTTTTTCGAATTTATAAGCTCGAGTATATCAGAACATTTTCTAACTTCAGTATGGACTGTATTGAAAAACAGCGAGTCTGCATAGAGTTTTGCTTCAAATTAGGGAAAACAGATTCCGATTCATTTCAAATGTTGAAGCAGGCTTTTAAAGGAGATGCCCCATCACAACCGAGGACATTTAAATGGTTTGCACGATTTAAAGCTGGTCGAACAAGCGTCAAGGATGATCTACACACTGGCAGACCTTTATCGATAAGAAACTCCGAAAATGCACTCAGAATCAAGTCATCGATCAAATAAAACCCACGGATAACTATCAGAGAGCTATCAGAAGACTAAAATATATCTTTTGGAACATGTCAAACCATCATAAAGAATGATCTGAATCTTAAACGATCCCCGGCTAAATTTGTCCCACATCTCTTAACGAATGAGCAGAAAGAGCATCGCAAAGAAACGTGCAAAAAAACATGGTCGAAATGTTTAATTCTGATCCCCATTGGCTCAAAAATGTTATCACAGGTACAAATGTGTGTACGGATATGATCCCGAGACTAAGAGGTAATCAAGACAGTGGCTAGAGCATGGAGAACCAATATTGAAGAAAGCAAGGATGATCAAATCGAAGATTAGTGTCTTCTTATCACTTTCTTTGATGTAAAGGGATGGTACAGTATGAATTCGTGCCCGAGGGTCAGACCATTAATCAACAATACTATCTTGATGTATTGCGTCAGAAACGACCCGAAAAATGGCGTCAGAAGAATTGGCTCTTGCATCATGACAACGCACGGCCACATAGGCCGTCACTATACAACTCTATTTGGCTAAATACGGAATGTTTTACTACCCCAGCCACCCTATTCACCTGACCTTGCTCCCAACGACATTTTCCTTTACCCTAAAATTAAAAAAATTTAAAAGGACGTCGATTTGACTCAATACCTGAAATAAAGGAAAATACGAAGAATATTTTGAAAAGCCTGAAAGATGAGGATTTTCAGAGGTGTCTTAATATCTGGAAAAAAATTGGAACAAGTGTATAGATAGTGACGGTGACTATTTTGAGAAATTTTAAATAAAACTTTATTATACTTTTGTATTTTAAAAAATATTTAGCATTCCTTGAATTATTTATCACACTATGTGGAATAGAAATATATATCACATCCAGATTGAAAATGGGATAGAACATAAAATTTGGCTGAAATATCTTTTGTTTAAGTAATGAATGAATAAATTCTAATGATAAACATCAAAAGAAATAGATACGGGTACGTTTTTATTTTTTAATTTTTTGTTCTAAATAATAGCTTGTATAACAACGAAATTGTTTCTTTTTTTATTGAATGAAAAATCGTAATTTATTTTAAGGGGAAATAACGACTATTATTATCTTTAGGGATGAAGTATGAAAGGATGAATCGTGAGAGAGAAGAGTAATGATGAACGGAAAAAAAAAAGTGTCCAGGGATAGGAATTATTTTTCCGTTAATTATTACTCTTAACAATTCATCCTTTCATACTTCATCCCTAAGGATAGGAATAGTCGTTATTTCTCCTTAAAATAAATTACGATTTTTCGTTCAAAAGAAACATTTGCGGTAAAACTTGTTAAGCGTCGTTCTATAATCATAAGCCGCATTATATTGTATTACAATAGCTTGTATATCTATTCCAGGTTGCATGTTATTCTATCGATATATTATAGTAGTGTTTTTCGCCCTCAGTTTATATTTCTATATTTAATCGTACTTGGCTCTGTTCATGAGGCGTCGTATTCCGGTCCTTCCGCGGTCCATGATGAAATCGTCGGGAATGAAGCTATATAAAGGGTCGTCATTTCGTCAGTCTTCATTCATTTTGTCGATGATATGTCTGATGACAGGGCAATCAATATAGAGGTGTCTAGTGGTCCTTGGCTGGCTGTGCTGTCAAATTATTTTGACAAACATTTGCAGTTCTCTCTGATCAGTTTTAGCGGGAATAATGTTGTTTGGGTTTGTTAGTGAACCAATCTCTCACGCCTTCTCATTGGACGAATGTGGCCATGTTTGTATATAAGAGGGGACTAAGGGAATGCGAGAGCGTGGAGAATTGGTGTGAAGACGCTTAAAGTGTTTTCTACGTGAATTTTCCGTGTCTGGTGAATTCTTGGCATCCCAGTGTGACCCCGGTCCGATCCCTACCAACGCTGAAATAAAAATAAGTACTGTTTTTATTTTATTTTACAAATTGTGAGTTTTTATTTACTTCCATTTTTTGTTGGTGTTGTACTCTTAAGTGTGCACTTTCTGTACATTAAGTTACTCTTACTTTAGGCCCTAGTATATTGCTTTTTGTGTGATAACCCGTAATAGTAATTTTGTCAGTGCATACTGTTTTCCTGGTTCTAGTTGATAGAATTTAAAGTTATATGCTCGGAGAACTCGGTAGAGATTTCTTAACTGAGTTCAATCATTGAGAAGTGTCTATTAGAAGAAGACCGCAGAGGTGGTAAGACCAAGTTTGAATTTGAAATCGTTTAATAGTTATATGGATCAAAATAGGAAAGATTATACAGTAGAGACTCCCATGAGAGAACAGAGCCAGCATTTTAATCTATTAAAAAAGAATGTTTATAAAAAAGAAGATAAAAAGGAAGGTGACGTTCAGAAATATGGCGACACTTTTTAAAACGTGGTTGGGTAAGATTTATCACAATACATTTAGGAAACTTCCAATTTCCCCCGAGCCAATTAAATAGAGCCAACTTCCCTCGATATTAAAGTGGTTGTAACAATGGCCCACCTGTATCTTGTGTATGCTTCGTTTGGTCGCGGATCTACTGGCTTCACACCTATCTCTCGATTATATATATAGCCTGAAACACTTTAAATATCTTCGCCGATTTAGCGCCATCTATAACTGGAAATATAATTTTTTTTTTAATATTGCCACTTGGAAAATTAGGGAAGACAAACTTCAGGAAGAGATAGCAATGTATTTGTTTAATTTAGTTAGAATATTTATGTTTATATAAAGGTTTAATATAATTTTTCTATGATTGTGTAAATATTCATTGAATTTATCATCATCACCTTTGTTGTTTACAAAAATGTTATATGAAAAATAAATTAATGTAAAATAACGAAATGGTTGCCCTCATGTTTACTGATCCAATGTTTTAATAATCTAAGGTTTATGTTGTAAGAAAATTATACATTGAGAAGAATTATACAGTATTCAAGACAAGAACAAACTATGAATGATAAATAAAAGATAAGCAATGAGGAAGGTTTACAGAGAGTAGCAAAATATAAACATAATAAATGAAATTCTGTTAATAAAATAATAAATACTTTGCTACAATATTTCACAGTACTAGCATAGTTATCTTGAAATAATTATTTACTGTATTCAATAACAAATGTAGGATATATAAGACACTAGCCGAATGACCCGGGTAACGCCCGGGGTTTACCCGATTAAATGCTTTTATTAAAATACTATTCGTTACAATTATAAATTGGCGCCGTGGATGTCATTCTTGTATTATATATAAATGAGTTTTAAAAATTGTAAAAAAAAAAAAATGCATCGGCCGGGAATCGAACCCGGGGCGCCCGCGTGGCAGGCGAGCATTCTACTACTGAACCAAAAGCAAACGGTGACAGAAGTGTCTCGCGCATTGGCGGCGCCATCGTAGCGAACCAATAGGAGAGCGCCATTCCAAAAAAAAGCGAGTGGGGGGGGGGCATGATGGGGGGGGGGGGGGGGCAAAGGTGGCGTGATTGTAGTCAACCAATAGGAGGGCGCCATTCCAAAAAAAAAAAAGCAAACCGTGACAGAGATGAGGAATGACGCTCGTAACTGTATATAGAATTCTGTCTAATACAATAGTAGAGCGGTCTGAGAATGTTCATGACTGATAAGCCAATCCCTTCCTCTTTATAATCTTATTTATTGTAGTATAAATTCGGTAGAAATAGCTGTCAATTACATAGATATATTTTAAATATATAAAATAAATTTTAAAATTATTTTAAATTTATAATCGGAAACCTATGTGATTACTTGCACACATGTTTTTGTGTCAGCCCCCATCCCACTTTATCTGATCAAATTTCTTTCAGTTTTCTATTTTAAATTTGAAAGGCTTGTGATTAATACTGGTACTGCCCGTAGCGTTTTAAAATGATATATATATATATATATATATATATATATACATAATTTGAATTTAAATAATCAAAGTAATAAAGATAATTTTAATACAAAACTAAACTATAAAACTAAACAACTATTTATTTTTATAATTAATTTAGATTTAGCTTGCTAATCTAATCAAATCTACTTGATATTAATTATCATTCTTATCAGTTTACTCTTTAAATTTTAAATATAGAATCACTATTATATTTTTATTATATAGGTTTTACACTATATATATACATATATACTGTCTATATACTATATATATATACATATATACGTATATACTGTCCTCGAAGCTTATATTTATATAGAAGCCTTGAATCACTTCACCAAAAATCCCTCCCAAGTGTCGGTTAGCAGAAGACAAGCGTAGAGCTGAGAATCTTCTAGACCTATCTGCTAATGTAGCAGCCTATACAGCGATATTTGTATATTAGTATTTGACAATATATATCTACTCAAAGCATAATCAGAATTATAACCGTTAAGAGCACGGATGTTTATTTTCCAAATAAACAAAAAAATTACTGTCTTCACTGCTGTGGCAACCACACTATGCTTCAACGAGCGCGAGCTGTGAGAACATCTCACTACGCATACGCGGCCGGACAGCGGTATCCGGGACTTTAGACGCGCGCCATCGAACAACATTCTACCAATGGTCGTTCTTTCATTATTTCTAATTTAATCTCTAATAAAATTAATTAGTTTTATAAACGTATTTTGTACTTATTATCGGTCTCCCCACAGCTGCACACAAGCATCACACTGATCCCACACTGCGATTGAACAAGGGAAGACTTTGCTCATCAGTTGTGACATATTTGTAACAATTAAATCTACTGGCAATATGTTTTCTTTTCAATATCTATGTCATAATTTGTATATAATTAAATGCAACCCCGACCCACTATGTATATATCATGTATGATTTTCAAAGACTTAATAAAGAACAAGGTAACTGGAGGAAAGAAAGTAACAAAAGATATAGGAAGTAAGACTAAAGCTGGCACGACTATTTTGGCACCCCTGTGTCAACATTGCAGGGGCAGAGACCGGACGTCTCTAGTGACCGCAGAAGTTATTTTAGCCAAGATGCACTCAATACTTCCGGCAAAAACAGGACGTATCTAATATCCGTCGAAGCTATAAGCGTCAAGATACCCAATACTTCCTGACGAAATCGGATATACCAGGCAGGCCATCTTTCATCAAGGAGAGCCGCCGGCCAATTAGGGAGGAACCACTAAGTAGGTCAACCAATAGGAAAACACCATGTGATCATATCTCAACCAATCAGAGAGAAACTGAAGCTTGGTGTTAAATCGAAAAGCAAGAAATGTCAGTTACGCTTTGGCTCCCAAGGAGGTGACATCGGCTCTAGACCTCTCCCCCCACTCAACTCATAGCTAAGTACAATCACCACCATGTGATCAGATAAGGAACAATCAAACCCGCTCCTTCTCAAGCTTTCTTCCCTCCAATCCAGTTGCCTTTTATTTTCAAACCTCATCATGTGTCCTGATTATTCCTAACTGTGTGCTTCACTTACCACTCAACGACTGCGCTTCAACCAAATCTCACCATTCGCATCCAACAATAAGAAACCCCGCAACGATATTGCCACATCTATATATATAAAAATGAATGTTTGTATGTTTGTCTGTTGGTTGGTCTGTATGTCCGGTATACAAATTCGCAGTAGTTCACTAATTCAAACCAAAATTTCAATACATAGGTAAAAAATAACGAGGATGACGATAGGCTATTTTAAAAATATATAAATCAAATATTAAAACTATATATTCAAATTATTCTACTTAGCTCACGAGCAGCGCCCTCTAGAACGCGGTGGATCTGATGGCGGGGCGCGCCCATTCGCTGCCTGCGAGCACGTGGCTTCCCTGTGCGCGCGCATGCGCCGGGAAGCCACTTGCTCGCCGGCAGCCGACGGGAGCAGTCACTTGCTCGCCGGGAGTCAACGGGCGCAGACATTTACTCGCTGGCAGCCAACGGGCACATGTTTATAATGTGTTTGAATAATACATTTAATCATGTAAACCCGGGCGTTGCCCGGGTCATTCGTCTAGTTAGCAATAAATATTTTATCTCTACAAACCTTACTTTAATGATAAAAGTTATTGAATGAGAGGGCTTGCCTCTTCAGTGGTGAAACCTCTCAGCGGTTTCGCCAAATTAATCTCCAGACCGCTCTACTATTATATTGGATTGATTTTGTTATATACCCTGTATTTCAACCACTGATAAGCCAAGCCTCTCATTCAATAACGTTTATCATTGCAGTAAGGGCGGTCTGTAGAAATATTTGATGATATTATTGAAAAGAAACACATTGCCAGTCAATTTAATTGTTACAAATTTTATCGATAGATGGCGATTGAGCTGATAATTTACTTTGGGTAATTGACAAGAAATAGGAATATATTGTCAAGTAGCTCCATCCAGATGGAAAAACTGTCAATCATCCCTGGACCCCGGGGGGACCACAGGTGTGGGGGCTGATCTGTAAATAAGGAAAAGGGGACGGTGGCTAACGCCGTTCATTCAGGATTAACCATAACTGGGGGTAAGTTGTACAAAACTCTCTCTCCCTATACTCCTTATACTCCATATACTCCTTATAATAAATTAATTATCCCCAAACTTGCCCTTGCTTTATTTATCTCCGCGATAATATTATAAAAACAGGAATGAATACCTCGAATGAAAATGATGATAGCAACTCCTCTCTCTTTCTCATATAACAAATTAACCATTGCCTTTTAATAGAGAACAAAACCTAAGAAACAAACAAATATAGGAATTTTTTGTCTATGAGTTATTGCCATTATCGATCGGCAGGTGAGAATGCATGATAATCTATTACCCTAACTGAAGAAGGCTACTCCCAATACCAAGGTATGCATCTCTATTCATGATAAAATTGTGAAAAACATTAGAAAAATACAAAAATATTTTCTCACAATGAGTTTCCAATTTGACAATATTTATTGTAAGATATAGTCGAAGTTTTTTATTAACCCCGTTGAAAGGCGATTATCGCTTGAACGCTAGCATTTTAAAATAAAACTCATTGCAAGGTATATTTGATGATTTTTGTCCAAATTTGCGATAGTTGGCGGTATTATATAATCACCTATCATAATCTTCACACTTTGCACAGAGAAGATCGTCAAAAACACTCTTTTAATAAATTTTGAAAGGAAGATAGTATTATGTTTTCGCATTAATAATTATAAAAGGACATGCAGTATTTTAAAATGGTTTGTTCCAAACTGGAAATCATTGGAAACAAATAAATATTATAGACAAATCAATAACTATATATAGGGGAAAAAATAGTTTTACGTAATTGTTTTTTTTTATTTCAAAAAAATTGATTTTTTTTAAAATCTTTAAATGAAAGGGAGGTATTGAGCTAGAGATTCTAATATTTCCAAACGGATGTAATTTTATCTGGGAGTTTTCAATTGACCATTTCTATTGGATTTCAGTTTAAATACGAACCATCTCAAATATTTAAAAAACTTTTTTAGAAATATTTATTTATATAAATAACACACTATTGAAAATACGTATATTTATAAAAAAATTAATATATTATTTTTCTTAAAGTTTTTTTCGAAATAGCGTATAAAATATAGAAATTTTGCATTGTTTAAATAATCAATTAGTACCTTTTAAATTCAAAAATATATTTTATATGTAATGTAAAATATTTGCCCAGGATAGAAATTGTTTTTAAAATATTTAATTTTAGAAATACACCAAAAGTATATATATTTAATGTTTCACAATATGATATTATTTAGATATATTTGATATTTTTTTAAAAATTGAAAAGTAGAAAAGCTCTTATAATCATATAGGATATAATTAAATTTTATATTCAACTTGTTTTTTATTTAATTAAGTTTGAATATACCGTGAACTTTCTTTTCTTTTATAAAATATTATAAAGGATTGAATATTTCTTCCCCTATAAATCATTACGCAGATTTTTTTTTTTTATCAAAGAGACCCGAAGTTAATTCATTATATAATAATTTTTTTTATAGTTATAAAGATGTTCGCTATTAATATTATCTTTATCTATATAACTCATAAAAGAACAAATACAATCATTGAAAATATATCGATTATGATTATCAATGTTCACGATATCACAAGAGTAAAATATAAAATATTAAATACATTTTGTTAAAAATGATACTGATAAGTGAAATCTTTCTAAATTCATGTAAACGTAGCATAAGAGAGTGTGTATATTATTTTAAGTGTGTAGCATCTTGTATTTTTAATAATCTATTTACATTAAAAGATATATTTTGTTATGTGAATTCATTGTACAATGTATTATATAAAAATAAGTTTATGAATTTGTGCGAATGTCATTTCAATATACTCGATTTTACATAGTATTTGTAGAGCGATAAAAACGAAATATAAATATTGTGCAATTTTTGGTTGTCTTTTTTTTTATTGATGTTTTTTTTATTTGTAATATATTCAAATGTGTTTTATAAATACTTGTCCAAATTGTTTTTCATTTGAATTAAACAAAAGTTCTATATTTTTTCTCTTTATTTTCTAAAATTTTAAAATATTTTAAAATTAATTCATTTATGAAATATCAAAAGAACTTTGTAATATCAACCTTAGGACTTTATACTGAATGCAATTTATATAATGTTTAAATAATTTCTATATGAACGTGTTCTTATAATTAAAAACCAAAATTAATTAAAAACGCGTTATTTGAATTAAAATTAAATTATTTTATAAATATGTTATTATATGATTTAGACTTATTTCATTGAAGTTGAGATATCGGGGGTATTCGCAAAGCCACCTGTTGACAAAAATATAAACTTCTAAATTTCCTAAAACATCAAAAAATGTCAACAATTTAGAAAGGAAAAATATTCCTAAAAGATACACTTTTTTTACAAAATTTGTAAAAACTTTAAATAGTGACTAAAATACTATTTAAAAGATAAATTATTTTATTTTTGAAATCATATATTACACACTTGATATGTTTATTAAAAAAATTATTAAAAATATCCCTTAAATGAAAATATTAAAAATATTTACAAATGATTTCAAAAAATCCGTAAAATTAAATAAAGCGTCAAACGAAGCTTACCTTTCTTTTTCCCGCCGAACATTCTTGTGCGACTGGAAGCTCAAGTGTCTGCCAGCCCAATGCGCATGTGCAACTCTATCGATTGCATTTCTTAAGAATTCAACAGCACTATTAGAACTAGATTTGTTAATATGCGATCTTTTATATATATATCCCGGAAACCTTTGTAAGTTAGTATTTTCGATTAGACACATTTCCCTTCTAATTATCGTCTGATTTAAAAAACGATATCATTAAATGGCAATTTTAGCGTAAACGCGCCTCTAACTAACTTCCTGCTCTATTGAAATTTATAAATTTAAGATAAAACTTTGAAAACAATAGCTAAAAATTGTTACATTTCAAAATTTGTTAATAATAGAATTGTTATCTAAATTTCTCTGGAGCTCTTGAGATATATTTTTTAAAATATTATCCATTTTAAAAAGATATTATAATAATATAAAATATTTTAAAGAATATATTTAAGAAACACACACAGGCAGTAACTCTCATGTAATATCTAGGGTTAATTCTAGTTGCATATACATTACGATTGAAGTATAGTGTTCAAATTTAAGCGAACAAACACTTTTTTTTATATAAATCTACAATATTGATATTAAAAAAAAAAAAAGAAATAACCAACATATACAAAATTACTTTTATAATACACGTTTTACATTGATTTGATTTATTGAAAGATGGAAATATACAAATTTCTAATAATATTTCGTTATTCGCTCGCTCTGTTAGCATTTATTCATTGTTGTTCTATTGAATTCTTGTGTATTTGAAAGGGGAAAAATAAAATTCGTATAAAAGTTTCTTTTAAAATAGGTTTTGTAAGTTTTCGAGCGAATATTCTGCTTTTCAACAAACTACTTTTATGTACAATATTTTTTTAAAATAATTTATTTTATTTTTTGTATAAATATTATTTTGATATATTAAACATGAAGGTATTTGTCCGTTAAAGAGCAGAAAGATTGCAAAACCTAAATTAAAATAAACCTTTTATCCGAATTATATTTTTTTACCTTTTCAAATAATTTCTGAGTAACTATTGTTCACATAAAATTTTGCATATCTTGGAAGAAATCGGACATAAAATGGCTTTATAGAGTCCTTTATCCGACGATAGAGGACTTTATGTAGGATGTAAGATTCCAGGACTGAAGTGGGATCAACAGATAGTGTGGTCTACCAAATCAACTCAGTGAAGACATTGTTGGAATCTACGACCTGACACGGACTGCCTTAGGATAATATCCAATTTGATAGGAGAGGTAGTATTTTATCTCGCGAACTGATTTTCACATGTGTAGGCATGTGGTGCAATTACAGTAAAAGCAGTCGCCAACCTCTACCCACCATGATTATCATGGTCTGTACCAGGTGCACTAAGGATAAGAAAAAAAAGTTTCCTTCCAGTAGAATTTCTATTAATAAATAGTGCACATTCATTCCGACTTTACAATTTAACAAATTCAACAAGCAATCCAAAACCTGGTTTCATTATTTTTCATTTCCCTAACTTTCTGACCAACATGCCCTTTAACAGGAGAGTATAAATTCCAGCCAACACACACACACACCACAAACACACACCACACACACACACACACACACACACACACTATACACGCCAAATTCATACAGTTCTCCTGTTGAAGGGCATGTTGGCCCGAATTCTCGAGAAATAAAAAATAAAGAAACCGGGCCCTTTATTGCTTGTGATTTTTTAAAATTTATAAATAGTAATCGTTTGGGTCTGTGCTGTCTGGAGTATAAAAGTTCTATCTATGCTTTTTTCCTGCGGTGAATCTGTATAAGACCGGTGGTCTTAATAAAGCTCTATGTGTGTGAATAGTAATCGTTTGGGTTCTGTGCTGTCTGGAGTATAAAAGTTCTATCTATGCTTCTTTCCTGCGGTGAATCTGTATAAGACCGGTGGTCTTAATAAAGCTCTATGTGTGTGAATAGTAATCGTTTGGGTTCTGTGCTGTCTGGAGTATAAAAGTTCTATCTATGCTTCTTTCCTGCGGTGAATCTGTATAAGACCGGTGGTCTTAATAAAGCTCTATGTGTGTGAATAGTAATCGTTTGGGTTCTGTGCTGTCTGGAGTATAAAAGTTCTAGCTATGCTTCTTTCCTGCGGTGAATCTGTATAAGACCGGTGGTCTTAATAAAGCTCTATGTGTGCGAATAGTAATCGTTTGGGTCTGTGCTGTCTGGAGTATAAAAGTTCTATCTATGCTTCTTTCCTGCGGTGAATCTGTATAAGACCGGTGGTCTTAATAAAGCTCTATGTGTGCGAATAGTAATCGTTTGGGTCTGTGCTGTCTGGAGTATAAAAGTTCTATATATGCTTCTTTCCTGCAGTGAATCTGTATAAGACCGGTGGTCTTAATAAAGCTCTATGTGTGTGAATAGTAATCGTTTGGGTTCTGTGCCTTCTGGAGTATAAAAGTTCTATCTATACCTTTTTTCTGCAGTGAATCTGTATAAGACCGGTGGTCTTAATAAAGCTCTATGTGTGTGAATAGTAATCGTTGATTTGAACATATTCACAGCGTATTCTAGTTATGTTACTCAGCAGATAATGTAATTTCAATGCTAGGTTTATTATTTCTACGATACAAACTTTCTTGGGCGGAGGAATCACATTTATCATGTAGTAAAATGTATAAATTGATATAAAGCAATAACGCGCCATCTATATATAAAAAATGAAAACATTAAGACGCGAGTGTTTCTTTTAACAAATAAATAAAAAATTCTACTGTCCTTACTACGATGAAAAAAATATTGGGAGGGCTTGGCTCATCAGTGCTCTTCAGTGTAGCATATATAAACAGAATGATCCAATACAGTATAAGAGATCTAAAGAAGCAGTCTGGTAGATTAAATTGGCGAAACCGCTGGGAAGGTTAACCACTGATGAACCAAGCCCTCCTAATATTTTCAATCGTAGTAAAGGCAGTAGAAGTTTGGTTTGTTTCTGAAAAGAAACATTCGCGTCTTAATATTTTAATTTGTTAAGCATGTATAAGCCTATGAGAAATTTGAAGTTGGATATCTTTATTTATAATATTTTGATATATATAAACTAGCCGAATGACCCGGGCAACGCCCGGGGTTTACCCGATTAAATGCTTTTATTCAAATACTATTCGTTACAATTATAAATTGGCGCCGTGGATGTCATTCTTGTATAATATATAAATGAGTTTTAAAAATTGTAAAAAAAAAAATGCATCGGCCGGAAATCGAACCCGGGCCGCCCGCGTGGCAGGCGAGCATTCTACCACTGAACCACCGATGGTTATGAGAAATGGCCATATTTGGGTAATTATTCCATTCCCAAAAGCAAACGGTGACAGAATTGATTAAGAAAGGGCAATGCCCGGGTTTTACCCGGTTAAATGCTTTTCGTTACAATTATAAATTGGCGCCGTGGATGTCATTCTTGTGAAACGTCCCGCTCCAAACTTTGTGTCTGAGAAGCGATATTTTTATAAAGAGATGATCTGGCTTTGTGTCTTCTGCTCGAATGAATGTTTTTCTGTTAGAATTTTGTTCCTGCATACTAAAAATGAACTGGCTTCACCCGTGGTCTCTGCTTTTTGGAATTTTTCCGGATATAATTTTGTATCTGATAATCAACTATGATACAGCAATATTGTCATCATCATTTTCTGAATAAAAAACAACTTTTTTTTCCCAGAACCTGTAAATTTATTTTTCTTGACTAAAAATCCGAAAAATATCTCTTCCAGATTGTTCTATATGTCTTGTTAAAACACGTTTTACATGTCCATTAGGTCAGCTGATATTACCTCCCATCTTCACCGCTAGAGGCGCTGTTTGCGAGCGAAAGGGCAAATTTGCAACGCAATTTGCAAATAACTTGTATACATACTTGTATACTTGTGTACATAGACCATAAATCTGTACATAGACCATAAATCTGTACATAGACCATAGTACTGTACATAGACAGAAAAAGCACATATATTTTAATAATATAAATTAGTTTTAAAAATTGTAAAAAAAAAAAAATGCATCGCCCGGTACTCGAAACCGGGGCGCCCGCGTGGCAGGCGAGCATTCTACCACTGAACCAAAAGCAAACGGTGACAGAATTGTTGATGACTCTGATACTTGTATATTTTATGATACAGCATTATTGTCATCATCATTTTCTGAATAAAAAACAACTACTTTTTTCCAGAACCTGTCAATTTATTTTTCTTGAGTGAAAATCCGAAAAATATGTTTTCCAGATTTTTCTCTATGTCCTGTTAAAACACGTTTTACAATTCCATTAGGCCAGCTGATATTACCTCCCATCTTCACCGCTAGAGGCGCTGCTTGCGAGCGAAAGGGCAAATTTGCCACGCAATTTGAAAATAACTTGTATATATACTTGTGTACATAGACCATAAATCTGTACATAGACAAGAAAAGCACATATATTTTAATAATATAAATGAGTTTTAAAAATTGTAAAAAAAAAAAAAATGCATCGGCCGGGAATCGAACCCGGGGCGCCCGCGAGGCAGGCGAGCATTCTACCACTGAACCAAAAGCAAACGGTGACAGAATTAAGAAAGAATGCATGACGCTGATAACTGTATATATTAATGATACAGCAATATTGCCATCATCATTTTCTGAATGAAAAACAACTACTTTTTTCCCAGAACCTGTCAATTTATTTTTCTTGACTAAAAATCCGAAAAATATATTTTCCAGATTTTTCTCTATGTCCTGTTAAAACACGTTTTACATGTCCATTAGGTCAGCTGATATTACCTCCCATCTTCACCGCTAGAGGCGCTGCTTGCGAGCGAAAGAGCAAATTTGCCACGCAATTTGCAAATAACTTGTATGCATACTTGTATACTTGTGTACATAGACCATAAATCTGTACATAGACAGGAAAAGCACATATATTTTAATAATATAAATGAGTTTTAAAAATTGTAAAAAAAAAATAAATGCATCGGCCAGGAATCGAACCCGGGGCGGCGCCCGCGTGGCAGGCGAGCATTCTACCACTGAACCAAAAGCAAACGGTGACAGAATTAAGAACGAATGCATGACGCTGATAACTGTATATATTAATGTTCATTTTTCTTTCCGGTTGTTCATATATAGACAGATAATTTAAAAAAGGTGTTCGCATATTCATATTTCCAACATATTTATACACTGCGTTACATTGAAAATGAAACACCAAGAAATAGTGGCCAGAAAATTATGCAAATTTCAGGGTAGACGCGCCTAACCGAGTTATGCAAATGATGTAAAATGCGCAGCTCTCGTGCGCACATGGAGTAAGATATAAGGGAAGGAACTTGCAGAAAGGACAGTATTCGTGTCGTTATTTCTTCAAGGAAAATCATTGTAGAAATTTTGTTCTTGTGTCAAAAGACACGTGTAATAACAGAGAATGCCAGGTCATTGTAAACGGAGGCAGTTCAAGCATACAGACGCTTTTACGAGGGGCATGGTGATCGGACTGAAAAGGGCAGGTTGGTCCATACGTCAAATCGCAGCTGATACACACCTTGGTGCGTCCACGGTGCACCGACTGTGGAGAAGATGGTTGGAACAAGGAAATGTGGCAATTTATAGGAATGTCGGTGCAACCAGAGTGACGTCAGCACGTGTGGATCGGCGTATCCTTCGACAAGCAGTGGCGGCCCCACAAGCCACTTGTACCGCCATCCTGCAACATGTGCAAGACACCCTAGATCATTCCATCTCGACCAGAACCATTTCCCGTCGATTGGTTGCTAATGGCTTGCACTCATGCCGTCCGCTAAGAAGACTGCCATTGACCCCACCGAATAGGCGCCAACGTTTGGAATGGTGCCGGGCTAGATCGACGTGGATGACGGAATGGCACAGGGTCGTGTTCTCAGATGAGTCGCGTTTCTGCTTGTCCAGTGATAGTCGCCGTGTACGCGTGTGGCGTCGACGTGGAGAAAGGTCCAATCCGGCAACAATTGTGGAACGCCCCACCGTGCGACAACGTGGAATCATGGTTTGGGGCGCAATCGCGTATGATTCCAGCTCACCTTTACTTCGTATTCAGGGCACTATGACGGCCCAACGATACGTTGATGATGTGCTGCGACCGGTGACACTCCCCTACCTTCAGGGGGTACCCAATGCCCTTTATCAGCAGGATTACGCCCGACCGCACACTGCTCGCATTAGCCAACAAGCTCTGCAAGATGTACAAATGCTTCCCTGGCCACCGTACTCTCCTGATCTCTCACCAATAGAGCACGTCTGGGACATCATTGGACGCCGTTTGCATGCCTTGCCACAGCCGCGTTCAAAAGACGAACTGTGGCAAATGGTTGAGAGGGAATGGAGAGCCATCCCTCAGGACGCCATCCGTACTCTGATTGACTCTCTACCTAGACGTGTTGCTGCGTGCATCGCCGTCCGCGGTGGTCCTACTTGCTACTAAGCCGACGCCGTTCTCGCTCTGTATTATGACTATCATTTTGAAATAAAGATCACTTATTGTTTGTCCCTGTCTCTCTCTGTCTGCCGAGTTTCATCACTTTCTGGCCACTATTTCTTTGTGTTCCATTTTCAATGTCACGCAGTGTATATGAAAAAGGCATCTCCTTATCGTGCAACTGAAAGTTGCTGATGGCTTGCGCCATCTATCGGAATAAATATCAACTATTCACGTTGAATTTACAGCTTGCACCATGCTGATGAGGGCCAACAGCTCGAAACGCGTCCGTGGTTAGCTTTTCTTGAATAATCAAAAATGGGTATTTGGCCAATTCTGGAAATAATTAAAAATCAACGTGAATAGCTGATATTTATTCCGATAGATGACGCAAGCCATCAACAACTTTCAGTTGCACGATAAGGAGATGCCTTTTTTTATAATTATGCACCTTATCCCAGTACAATATCACATTTGTACTATTATTTCATATTGTGTCGTGTTCTCACGCAATTCTGGCCTTAACTACCCGTTTCATGATTTTTCAGGATGCTTTAAATGACCAAATTTTTTTTTTTGGTCGTTGAGGTACAGCTTGCACCACGCTGATGAGGGCCAACAGCCCGAGACGCGTCCGTGGTTAGCTTTTCTTGATTAATAAAGAATGGGTATTTGGCCAATTCTGTAATAATTAAAAATTAACGAGAATAGTTTATATTTATTCCGATAGATGACGCAAGCCATCAACAAATTTCAGTTGCACGATAAGGAGATGCCTTTTTTCATAATTATGCACCTTATCCCAGTACAATATCACATTTGTACTATTATTTCACATTGTGTCGCGTTCTCACGCAATTCTGGCCTTAGCTACCCGTTTCATGATTTTTCAGGATGCTTTAAATGACCATTTTTTTTTTTTGGTCGTTGTGGTACAGCTTGCACCACGCTGATGAGGGCCAACAGCCCGAGACGCGTCCGTGGTTAGCTTTTCTTGATTAATCAAGAATGGGAATTTAGCCAATTCTGTAATAATTAAAAATCAATGAGAATAGTTGATATTTATTCCGATAGATGGCGCAAGCCATCAGCAACTTTCAGTTGCACGATAAGGAGATGCCTTTTTTTCATAATTCTGCACCTTATCCCAGTACAATATCGCATTTGTACTATTTTCCATATTTATATATATATGTGTGTGTATTTGTTCAATTTCTATATTTTAGTATCGTAGTTATACTTGTCGAGGGGCTGTTAGCTCGAAAGCTTGTATCGTCGTGATGAAAAATAAACTTTTTCTTCAGCGAATTGTCTTTTTTTTATAATTTAAAAACATTCATCTTAGATTATATCCTAGGATATTATACGCGCTTATTTTAATGCTTGATAAAGGGGTTTTCTAAGTTTATAACTTAGTTTGTGACTTAGTTTGCAAAAGCTGGTGTCGTGGCTTTGTCAACAACCTGATTCCGCTAGTTAGCGGGAACGGTAAAAAATATGGCGTTTAATTTTGGCGTCTATTTTGACGGGAGAGGATACCTATATTTTTAAGGAAAACTTGAATTTTTATCAATTTTGAAAAGGTGAACCAAGTTTCAGACTTCTCGGTGCTCTGTAAGTATATTAGAATTGATTATAAAACTTTGGACAAAAAGGCAGAGAGGAAACAGACAGACATGGAAGTAAGTTAAATAGAACTTTAAATTTATAAGGCAAAATTTGGATTATTACTATATATAGTCACGAGCGTCTTTCCTAATCCGTCATCCGTCATCAAGCAGTCATCGGGCCGGCCGACTCTGTCACGGTTTGCCGGCGTCCTCCTATTGGTCGGCTACGATCACGTGTCATCGTTTGCTGCGCCACCCTGCCGGCGGCGCGCGCCCGTTGGCTGCCGGCGAGCACATGACTTCCCTGTGCGCGCGCATTACGGGCGGTAGGCGGTAGAATTGCAACAAATAGTATTTGAATCAAAACATTCAATCGGGTAAAACACGGGCGTTGCCCGGGTCATTCGGCTAGTAGTTTACAAACACAAGGTAATAAGACCAAATCCAAATGAATAAATAGTGTGTGACTTTCGCTGTTATCTAATCGTCATACAATATTTATATATTTGGATTTGGTCTTATTACCTCGTGTTTAAACTTTTAATTAAACACTTGGCGTTTATATCAATCTTTGTTGCGAAATAAAATTATGATAAATGTTCATTAAATTTTATTAGCATAGTATGACCTAAAATGTGTATATATTAATCGTTGTTTGAATAATTTCATGTTTTTGGTTCTAAAATAGATGCTAATTCTTTCCAGTCTTTATTTACTATCAAATATCACGCACAGTTAAACAAAATATTATGCATACCATGTAAAACACACAAAAACGTTTCTATTGCATATATAAAGATACAAGTGTACTTGTAGTTTATAGGCGATGATGGCAGAAATTATATTTTACATTATCATTTTATGGCATAATTCATTCTGCTTTTTGTTTTATTTGCGTAGTTAGTCATTGTTATGACAATGAATTCTTCCAACATTGTTTGTTGAATTCAGATAGGTCGAATAGTGAGGAAGGAAGAAACACAGAATCCTCTTTTATCGAATTTAAAAAACACCAAAGAAATATTTCGAAGCACAACCCAAATTCCTTATTAGTTAGCCACCTCAATGAAACGGGCCATACTCCATAGACCTCAATACTACCAGAAAATACTCCATAAAAATACCACAAATAAAACCCAAAGACATTCTTAAAGCGATAAACCATGAGGAACCTTAAACAAAAGTGTACAGCCACCATCACAATACGTTCCCCTCCTATGTCAAATTATTTTAAATGCATATGAATATATCCATGGAAAAAAAACAATAGTCAGTCTAAGTTCATTAACCTATTCATAGTCAATTCTTCAAATTTTCGATATGCAATTTCCTATGTCCTATATTTACATACTAGGGGCGTTCTAAAAGTAAAGCTTGTTTGCCCATAACTCGAATAATATCAACCTATTTTATTTATATTTTAATATGTTGTTAAGTAAAGCCTTATCTAATAATTATCTCTTTTGTTTTCAGATACCTTAAGTACAAGACATGTATGTATGTATCAAGTATGTATCATGTATGTATCAAGACAGAAACAAAGAGCCATTATTAAAATTTTGGAGATGGAGGAATGTGCAGCTTCAGAGATTCACCAGACACTGAAAATGTATACAAAGAAGCCACAATTGATGTAAGCAATGTGAGAAGATGGATGAAAAGATTCCGAAATAGTGATACTTCTTTGAATGACAAATCATGTAGTGGGAGGTCATCTATAGCAACCAACCCTGAAAACAAAGACAAGGTTGATGATCATATCCGCCATGATCGAATAATAACTACCAGAGAGTTGTTTAATATATACTAAATTTTGAATCTAATCCAATAGAAAAAAATTATTGAATATCTAGGTTATAGAAAAACCATTTCAAAATGGGTTACAAGGAAACCAAGCCCTGATCAGCGTGATCAATGGGTTCAATTGTGCCAAGATCTACTGGGTCTCTATGAGGCCCAAAAGGATGTTCTTTTTCAAATATAATGACCTTAGATAAAATCAAAGCATACCTTTATGACCCATAAACCAAGACACAGTCATTAGAATGGCACCATCCCAGCTCACCTAAGAAAATAAAATTCAAAGTGCAGAGGTCATCCAAAAAAGTGATGGCAATTGTCTTTTGGGACATGCAAGTTGTGGTACTGATTGCATTTATAGAAGAAGGTAGCACTGTGAACGGTTTCCGCTATGCTATAACTTTAAGTAATCTAAGAGAGGCTATTCGAAAAAATCAAAGATTCCTCTTAAATCCGTCAAGTTGCACCATGATAATGCACGACCGCGCACCTCCTTCCAGAGTCCAGAGGCTATTGGAAAATGGCCTGGTCACTTGTTCCAAAAACCTTTTATTGCCCATATTTAACACATTGAAAGTTCTATTTATTATCCCCAATGAATAAAAGAATGAAGGGACAAATATTTGAAGACCTAAAAATGGTAAATTGGGCCATAAAGACATGGTTGAGAAAACAACCTCCAAAATATTTCTAAAGTGGATTTACAGCATGGGTTCAACGCTGGAGGTGTTAGAGTTTATTTTTATTATTTTTAATATTAATCTGTGTAAATGTTTGTATTATATTTGACCAGGAGTGCCTGGTCACGTGTGTGTATTTTATTGTATATATAGTGTGGTTGGAAATAAAATAAGAGTTGAGTTGAGCTTTGTGAGACTAGTGCTTTCACATAGATTAGAGTTTGGAAAGCCCTCTTCATTTTAGGAGAAGACCTCTGCGCTGACTATACCTCTAGGTTGAAGAGTGAGCATAAGAAAACCTGCCAGAAGAAGTTTGGCGAACAGGAGGAAATGTAAAAACTCCGCTGGAGAATATTTTAAATAACACCATTCTATTCACAAATAGTATATGTGTAGAATTTTAATTGAAATATTTAGTACCTTTCGAGAGTCATGGCCAAACAGGTATTACCTTTGAAACCACCTAAATAAACTTATCTTTAAAATACTATGTAATCTCTCTCCATTTTCACAACGGAGTTGCGGCCTCCTATGCTTCCTCGTAGCCTTTCTCTATTTTAATTATAATTTCAAACGCCCTTTATCGATGTAATTTGTAATTATTAGTTTTAGCAAATATTTTTCTAATGATATTATCAAATATTAACTTTTCAGACCTTACGGCAAAGAGAGGGCTTGGCTCATCAGTGATATCTCCAAATTATTTTCAAGACCTCTCTACTGTTGTGTATTGGATAGTTGTTCAGTACCTTGAAAACCAATGTCTCAAATATAAGACATGCTTTACCAATACAATTCTTTCTTTAAATATATAAATTCAATTGCCCTCTATCGATAATATTTGTAACAAATAAATTTACTGGCAATATGTTTCTTTTCAAAATTATCATCAAATATTATCTCTACAGACCTTACTGCAATGATATAGGTTATTGAATGTGAGGGCTTGGCTTATCAGTAGTGAACCCTTTCAGCGGTTTCGCCAAATTAATCTCTAGACCGCTCTACTATTGTATTGTATTGGTTTAGGATATACACTACATTTTCTATGGAAGGCAGCTTATGGGGCGTTTAGTGAATCTATGGACATTAGCTTATAGGTCTGTAGAAGTACATACATTTATTTTCAAGGTATTGCATCTGTTTAATTTAGTTAGAATATGTTTATATAAAGGTTTAATATAATTTTTCTATGATTGTGTAAATATTCATTGAATTTTTCATCATCACCTTTTTTGTTTACAAAAATGTTATATGAAAAATAAAGTAATGTAATTGAACGAAATGGTTGCCCTCATGTTTACTGATCCAATGTTTTAATAATCTAAGGTTTATGATGTAAGAAAATTATACATTGAGAAGAATTATAAAGCATCGAGCAAAGCTCTTCCGAATATTCTTTCTTTGGTATCTTTCTGAGACGATCAATTAATTAAATAATACAACAGGTTTCTGGAGATAATTTTCCTTTTTCTTTATTAACGCAATCTCAAGCTTTTATACATTTCTGCTCTTCCACAGGAATATATATAACGTTAACGGCCTTTATATGCATATATGTTCTACTGTAGAAGGGCATAATTGTCTGAAAGCTTGCGATTACGTTAATAAAGATTAAAAAAAACTTATTTCCAGAAACCTTGTTGTATTATTTAACTTATATCCAGGAGATTTAAATCAATTGATACGATAAATTAACGTATAGATATATAAATAGAAAACTAAGAGGTTTGTAAGATCCCTTTTCCCTTTGTTTCCAAATGTAGGTAACAATGGTTTCTAATCGGCTTGATTCTTATCAAAATTTAGTTCTTTCTTTTTGAAAAAGGTGTGCTCTAATTAAAATTGGTCTTAAAATTTAATAATATTTTTCGAATTTTTAAAGGAATTCTAATATAATGATAATATTCGTAAAATATAGAAGTAGGATAAAATTAATTTATTAAACTTCACCAGTTTAAACATCTTTTTGACAATTTCGAACCATTTCATAACCCCTTTTGTAGGATGTTATGACATCGAAGCCGCCCTTGTACTGCTAAGGGCCATAGCCCGAACCTATGGTATACAGGTTGGTTTTTATCTGAAATTTATCAAACTTATATTTAGACTAATTCTTTATTACCACCATTATGTTTTGTTCTGAGAAGATAAAACAAATGCATTGTTTTAATGTATTCTTAAAGGGAGAGATGTCACTTTTGGTTCTTGACTAACCTTCTCCTGTAACTTTATTTTATAAATAAGACAGAATTTAGCGCCCTTTATGCAAATAGTCAAATATTGCGTCAAACATGGTCTGATGTGACTTAAATCTTTTGATTTGGAATTTTTATATCCTTCTTTATACATATACACCTAGGTTTTACTTAAAACCCTCGTTATGAGATGCAGTTTCTATGCAGGACTTTTATTTAATCTTCTATAATAAAATTCCAACTTCTGGTGACTATACCAGAATATGGTATATTGGTATGGACAAATGTTCTGCAATTTGATCTGTGGCCACTACTCGCAGATCATTTAGTGATCTTCCTATAGTTTTCTTGACCTCTTCTAGTCAACTCATTGCAGGTCTTCCTCATTTCCTTCTTCCATCAATTTCTCCAAATATCGCCATTTTTATAAACCATTTCTCTTATTATACAAGGTGTGTCCAATAAATAATGAGACCGGTCAAAAACAAAGAAAAAATGAAATGATATTCGAAAAAAAAAGTAATAAAAAGTATAAAGCATCAGCTACACTGCGGTATCGCGCGCGCAGTCGATAAATTGTAAGCTTGTAAAAAAAACGCCTTGCATAACAACTTCTAATTTGTAATGGATAGAAAATTCTAACAACGAATTTGTATTAAAATTTGCTACAAAATTGGGAAATCGACTTCAGAAACTTTAGTTTGTTGAAATTGGCATTTGGAAATGAAAATGTAAATAAGCCCACCACATTTAGATGGTTTTCACGATTTAAAAATGGAATGGATTCGGTGAAAGATGAGAAGCGTGTTGGACGTCCAATTCTGCACAGGAACCCTGAAAAGGTGAGCTAAATTTCAAATTTGATAAAAGGAAATCCACGAATAGGGTTACGGGAGATTGAAGAAGAAACAGGGATATCAAAACCATTAGTTGCATCGATAATTAAAGAAGACTTGCAGTTAAAGAAGACACCTTCAAAATATGTCTCTAAAATGCTCACAATCCAACAAAAGGAGAATCGCGTTGAAGTTATGAATATCTAGAGGAAGGTCAAACAATCAATAAAGAGTCTTATTTAAACATTATGAGACGTGTACGTGAATCAACTCGTCTGAAAAGAAGTGAGATGTGGAGTTCCAAAAATTGGATTATCCATCATGATAATGCACCACCACACACCGCTACACCTGTACTGACTTATTTGGCTAAACACGGCATCCAAATACTTCAACACACTACCTCCCTATTCCCCAGACCTAGCTCCAAATGATTTTTTTTTCTCTTTCCAAAACTCAAAATGACTTTAAAAGGAAAAGGATTTAACACTAGAGAGTCCATCATAGTGGATTCTAAAAAGGTCTTGAATAACATCCCGAAAGATGCCTTTTCTAAATGTTTTACATCATGGGAGAAGAAATGGAAATTATGTATAGATGCTGGAGGGGACTATTTTGAAAAATACTAATAAAAATATTTTTAATCATTCTATTTTTTCTTTATTTTTGACCAGTCACATTATTTATTGGACACACCTTGTATTTAGATACGTATTTGAATATTAATAAGGGTATAAATACAAAAGAGGATATAACTTTTCAATTCATTTTTCTACAATTGAAATTTATACGAAGTGAAATATATTCTAAAACACATTGTCTCAAAGGATGTGATATGAGTAAACAGTGAAGCGAAACAAAGTAACTATGTCAAACTCGAGGATTCTTAAATCAATATAAAACATCGGTACAATAGCAAACCTAGCTGAAAGTTTTCCCAATTTTTTCCAACTTCTGATGTCATTTCAGGAAAGCCATCAACTCAAGTTCCAGATGTCTCCATCGAGATTGTTTCTCTCTGGAAGATTTGAGGATTATCGCTTTTTTATTTGCCATTGGAGAGATAGGCCATTGCAACAAGTGGAGCTAGAAAATATGGCGTTTTCCCATCGTCTCTCTCTCTCTTTGTTTCCTTACTTCATCATAAACCTTTTTAAAGTCGTTTTTTTATTGATATCACGCACATAAACATCGATTAACGACAGCCTCATGACCCCAGATCGAATTCCGCGTTGGGGACTTTTCTGAAAATAAAAATTGTTTCAATGACCCCCGATTCTTATAAAGTCCAACCCCAACAGTGAGTGAAAATAACCAAACGAGGCTTTGACACTCTTATAAGTGTAGAAGTCGAACTGCTTTTTTTTTTCTACGTGTATAGACATTTGGTGCTCTTACAGTAATAAAACACTAACTACTATCCATCATGATTATCATGGCTTCCTGGAGCACGCGCATGCTTCAATAATGATAATATAGATTTTATTGATACATTCAATATAATACAGCACATAGTTTTTTATAACCTCTAAATATCTACCATTTATTTCTTATCCATCTCAAGACTCAGCGGCTTTACTTGGATAATACCTTTTGTTTACTTATCCCAAGGCAGCCATGATAATCAGGGTGAGTAGTTAGCGGCTACTTTAACTGTAAGTACGCTAACATCTAGCCACATATAGAAAGCAGTACTTACAAGTATATCAGAGCCACATCCAATCTCGAGTCGTGTTTGACGACAATCGAGAGTTTAAACTCCTCCTCCACCAACCTTAGAAAATAAAACAAGACTCACAATAAACGAGTTCAAATATCTTAGTATTGGTCCACACAACAACGTCATTTTATAGTAGTTAGTCCTTGCTTTGGTGTGTCAGTATCGCAAATTAATAATAAAAGTTGCTGGTGGCTTGCTCCTTGGTCGAAATAATATCAACCACTTGTTGAATTTTAATTCTTCCATTATCGACAAAATAAGCTTTCTTGATTAATCAAAATAAAGTATTGGGCCATTTCTAGAATAATTAATAATCAACGCGATTAGTTTATTCTGACAGAAGGCGCAAGCAATTAACAACTTTTATATGCATGATCAGAAGATGCCTTTTTCTTAGCATATAATATATAATAAATTTATATAGAATATTATATAACACTAATATATATGATATATTTTGTATATAGTAAACCATGATTCAATTCCATATTGAACACACAATTGATTTTAATGTACTAGTTTTTGTTTAATCTTTTATTTTTGTCTGAATTGTTTCACAAATTGCCAAATACATTTTTAAACATGTAAATTCCATGTTAAAAAAGAAAAGCCGAATGATATGTAAATTTACTAAAGTTTTTTTTTTTAAATAATATAAATTGGACGGCCAGTGGTTGTCCAGTGTGTGTGGCCTCGCGCTGATTGCATATAATAAAGAAGAAGGAAAAAGGCCTAACGACTGCTTAATTGTCATTTCCAGATATTGAAACTTTGGAAAAATTTACAATACGACATATATATACTATTAAAAATAAAAAAGGCATCTCCTGACCACGAGCACATGTGCTTTTTAGATGGCAGAGCGCCATCTAGTGGAGCAAAAATAAACTAAACGTTTATTTAGCTTGCTCCGTGATATTTGGCCAACCCAATTTCTTGATTTATCAAGAAAAGCTATCCACGAACGCGTTTCGCGCTGTTGGCGCTCGTCAGCGTGGAGAAGGCTGTAACCACTGCGACCAAAAAAGATTTTTGATCCCAATGGCTTCCCGAGAAATCAGAAAATGGGTATTTAAGGCCAAATTTGCGTAAAGACACTTAACACATGAAAAACTATTTTGGTCGCAGTGGTTACAGCCTTCTCCACGCTGACGAGCGCCAACAGCGCGAAACGCGTTCGTGGATGGCTTTTCTTGATAAATCAAAAATTTGGGTTGGCCAAATATCACGGAGCAAGCTAAATAAACGTTCAGTTTATTTTTTCTCCGCTAGATGGCGCTTTGCCATTAAAAAGCACATGTGCTCGTGGTCAGGAGATGCCTTTTTTATTTTTAATATCAACACCTGACCCACTTATCTT
>CP092880.1:48878016-48998141 GCA_030710605.1 Cordylochernes scorpioides
TCGTTCTTAAATCCTTTAATTTAATAAATATAGATGACGTGTGTTATTGCTTTGTGTAAATTCAAATTATTGTTTTGTATTAGTAGTAGCAGTAGAGAATTGATAATAATAGTTATGAGAGAGATAAAGAGAGGAAGCTATTGATGTTATGTTGTAAGATTATAAACTCAAAAAGAGCTTCTTCTATAGAACATGTTTATTTCGCTAGCTTTCGAACGACATCGTTCTTCAACGGCCGTAAAGACAAGGTGTGATGTGAGATGCGTGCAATTATATCCAGTACATTGAGAGCCAAGATATATACAAATTTGCAACTAACATGATGACAGGTAGAATTACAAATTGAGAATTAAACCAGTTATGTAAATCCTTGTATTAGAGTAAGGTAAACAATTTGGTATAAAGTTGAGAAACTTACTATAATAAAAGGACTTACATAACTGGCATATTTATCAATCTGTAATTCTACCTGCCATCATGTTAGTTACATATTTGTATATAAAAAAATAAAAAGGCATATCTTGACCAGGAGCATATGTGCTTTTCATAGGGCAGAGCGCCATCTGGTGGAACAGAAATCAACTCATCATTGATCTGGCCTGTTCCCTGATATTTAGCCAACCCAATTGATTGATAAATCAAGAAAAGCCATCCACGAACGCGTTACGCGCTGTTGGCGCTCGTCGGCGTGGAGTAGGCTGTACCATTGCGACCAAAAATATTTTTGGTCCCATTGACTTCTTGAGAAACCAAGAAATGGGTATTTAAGGCCAAACTTGCGTAAATACGCTTAACACATGAGAAAACAATATATTTTTTTTCTATTGTTTTCTCATATTTGTATATATCTTGGCTCTCAATGTACGTCTATATAATTGCACGCATCTCACATCACACATTGTCTTTACGCCCGTTGAAAAACGATGTCGTTCGAAAGCTAGCAAAATAAACATGTTCTATAGAAGTTTATAATCTTACACTATAGTTATAGCAATAGAAAGCTGATGTTATCATTATTAACATGCTTTTATATAAAGAAAATATGCATATTATTATAGTATTAAGACTATTAATAGATAGGCTTTAAAATTATATATTTCTAGGGTATATCTTCACCATTTAAAATACAATATAACGCGGCTGATGATTGTAAAACGAAAATTGAAATTATACCGCGAATGTTTCTTTTATAAAAATTGAAATTTATTTTCAAAGAGAAATAGCGACATTTCTAACTTTGAGGATGAGGTATGGAAAGGTGAAAAATGAAGAGTAATGGCGAACGGAAAAATAAAAAGTGTCCAGGGGTGGGAATCGAACCCACACCCTTCTGCTTACCGGGCAGGTGCCTTGTCCACTCGGCTACCCTGGACGTATTTTTCCGTTCGTAACTAACACTTAAAGTAACATTTAAAATACAATATAACGCGGCTGATGATTGTAAAACGAAAATTGATATTATACCGCGAATGTTTCTTTTATAAAAATCGAAATTTATTTTCAAAGAGAAATAGCGACATTTCTTTCTTCGTTTTACAATCATCAGCCGCGTTATATTGTATTTTAAATGTTACTTTAAGTGTTAGTTACGAACGGAAAAATACGTCCAGGGTAGCCGAGTGGACAAGGCACCTGCCCGGTAAGCAGAAGGGTGTGGGTTCGATTCCCACCCCTGGACACTTTTTATTTTTCCGTTCGCCATTACTCTTCATGTTTCACCTTTCCATACCTCATCCTCAAAGTTAGAAATGTCGCTATTTCTCTTTGAAAATAAATTTCGATTTTTATAAAAGAAACATTCGCGGTATAATTTCAATTTTCGTTTTACATATCTTCACCATACTATGTATAATTTATTGATGATTCACTCAGTAATTTTGTGGTGGAACAAGATAAAAAACAATAATATAGAATTACATTTCTATCGATAATGGAAAAAACCATTTCCTCAGCCAAGAATTATAATCAAGAAACTACTTATGTGATATTTGAGAATCTTTATTTAAATCGTAATTTTATTTTATTATATATATATATATATATATATATATATATATATAAAGGGAATTTATATAGAGTCCTTGTGACATTTCAAATACATATTTTCTAATATTGATACTCAAATTTCTATAGAGACAGCTATCTTTATACCAATACATTAGGTATATTTTATTGGATCTTTGATATTAAAAATATTTTTTTTTCATTTATAATTTTCTACCATTATGTATATATTGCAGGCAGGAAATCCAACCCCTCATGGTTATCATTGTCTAGTACTACTGGTAGTTAAAGCATCATCCCATTTTTGATTATCATGACCAGTAATGTATGTACGAGAAGTAACAACAAAATAAATGAAATTATTTTTAATATCGAAGAGCCAATAATATATACCTAGTATATTGATAGAAAGATTGCTGTCTCTATAGGAATTTAAGTTCTGAGTTAGAAATTCTGTATTTGAAATGTCACAAGCACTATATACAAGTTTCTTTCAATAAAATAAAATTATGGTTTAAATAAATATTCTCAAATATCACATAAGATGTTTTCTTATTATAATTCCTGGCTGAGGAAATTTGGTTTTATCATCGATAGAAATGTAATTCTATATCGTTGTTTTTTTATCCAAAAAGGCATATCCATTAGTATATTAGATGGTCAGAGAGTCTTCTACTGAAATCTGCTATCTAAAATGCTCATTTTAGCGTTCAGGATATGCCTTTTTTGTTTTTAATGTCAACATCTAACATTTATATATTTATATATTTTTTCTTTTTTTTTTCACATACACACACATATATATATATATAAGATAAAAGTTGATAATTTTTTTGTGTTTAAGTTAGATGATTAAATAGTTGTTTATATGTATTATATTTATATCTTTTTAAGGAGAGAAAAATGTAATAAAAGTATTTATATTGGTTAGAATCAGGTTTATATTGATGATTTTATTTTAAATAGAATAAAAAGGAAATTTTGAAAAGAAAAAGAAAATTTAACAAGAAAAAAAAAACAACGTAACGTCTTTTATTATCCTCTTTTAACCGTCATTTAGACACACTCTAATAGATATATATGAATGAAGGAAGAGATTTATAATGATTATATATTTATTTTTTAGTAAAAGAGAAGAAAGAGATGAAGAAAGAACCATACACTTTTATTTCAAACAAGGAAGAAGAAGAATTTTATAGTTAATTAATAGTTTTTGTAATTTTTTATATAATTTATATATATATATATATATTTTCATAAAGTTAGAATAATATAATATAGTGTTTTGCCTATTTAAAGAAAAATAAACATATTTTAAATCTTTGCCAATTATAAATTATTTTTTTAGAACCCTAATTGTATACCAGGACAATGCAAAAAAGGAGATTGGATAATCTATTGGAAAGAGAAATCTGTGGCATCAGGGCTCTTCAGATGAAAATACCACACCATTTCACCCTTACTTCATTATGGTTAGATTTCTCTTCGACCATTATAGTGTATAATTAAGTTAATATTAGATAACATAGAATGAGGTTGTTTAAAGTGACGCCTGTTGCTCTCTAGAGACAGTGCACGTGTGTGGACATGTAAGAAAAGAATCATTAGAAATTTTAAAGATTGTGAAAATATGTATTGATTTTTTGTTTTCATTGATGTAAGTCAAAATTATATTTAAAATTATAAATTAATTGAATAATAAAACAATTATTATGCTTCAAATTCATTTATATTTGGTTTCCAGTTCCCTCCCACAGTAACTGGAGATATTGAATGAATTTAATGCTTTATAATTGTTATCAGATAATTAATATTAATATATATATATATACACGTAAACCTAAATAAAAGTAAAATGTCAAACAAATGGTTAAATAGAACCAAACAATAAATATATATGTATAAAAAAGAAAAAAAGGCATCTCCTTATCGGGCAACTGAAAGTTTCTGAAAGATTTCTTGCACCATCTATCGGAATAAATATCAACTATTCGTTGATTCTTAATTATTCCAGAATTGGCCAAATACCCATTCTTGATTAAACAAGAAAAGCTAACCACGTACGCTTGTCGGGCTGTTGGCCCACGTCAGCGTGGTGCAAGCTGTACCTCAACGACCAAAAAACTGGCCATTCAGGCATCCTGAAAAATCTTAAAACAGGCAGTTAAGGCCAGAATTGCGTGAGAACGCGAATCAATGTAAAAAATTAGTACAAGTGTGATATTGTACGGGGATAAGGTTCATAATTTTAATAATTAATTTAAAAAAATACATAAAAAAACTTTTATTCAAATGCACTAAAAAGGAAAAAATAAAATATTGTATATTCTGTCATTGAGCAATTAGATGTATCTGAGTGAAAATAAAAGCGGCGGGGGACGATCATGTGTAGAAAAGAGGTGAAAACATAGCGAACACTTAGAAAAATCGCTAATATATTTAATCACATTAGGGTAGAGCTTACGCAATTCTCGCCTAAACTACCCGTTTCATGATTTTTCAGGATGCCTGAATGACCAGTTCGTTAAGGTACAGCTTGCACCACGCTGACGAGGGCCAACAGCCCGAAACGCGTACGCGGTTAGTTTTTCTTGATTATTCAAGAAATGGTATTTGGCCAAATCTGGAATAATTAAAAATCAACGAATAGTTTATATATATTCCGATAGATGGTGCCAGCCATTAGCAACTTTCAGTTGCACGATAAGGAGATGCATTTTTCTTAATATATATATATATATTATAAAAGGTATAAAAATTATGAAAAAGAAAAGGCATCTTCTTATCGTGAAACTGAAAATTGCTGATGGTTTTTGCCATCTATCGGAATAACTATCAACTATTCTCGTTGATTTTTAATTATTCCAGAATTGGTCAAATACCCATTTTTGATTAATCAAGGAAAGCTAACCATGTACGCGTCAAGAATAGGTTTTTGGCAGAATCTGGAATAACTAAAAATCATCGAGAATAGTTGATATTTATTCCGATAGATGGCGCAAGCCATCAGAAACTTTCAGTTGCACGATAAGGAGATGCCTTTTTCTTTTTCATATATATATCCATAGAATTTTTTATCTTTGAATTATAAGGACATAGCGTTTGATCTTCTTATTCGATAAAAGTAAAATTTCGAGGCGTCAGGAATTCCGAAGAGTAACTATAGAACAACGCCAATTTTAATTAAAGAGATCACGACGGGGTTGTAAAACACTTTTTCAATTGAAATATTTTCTCGAATATTTAACTTTTTATAGCAACATTTTTACAGCGAATTTCTTAATGGATCCAGTGTACTTTGGCCTAAATGGAAACTGTAAACTTCCAAACTCGATATTTTAACAACCCAGTCTCTCTTTATATATATTTTAGCGATGTTTTTCGAAAATTTGATATAATATTTCAAATTTTGTGTATAAATATATCTCCAGTGGAGTTAGTAACACAAATATCTATATATATATATATAAAAAAAACAATGTGTTTGTATATTTGTTTGTTTGTTTGTATGTCCGGTATATAAATTCGCAGTAGTTCACTAATTCAAACCAAAATTTCCATACAAAGATAAAAAATTACGGGAAAGACGATAGACTATTTTGAAATATATATAAATCAATTATTAAAACTATATATTCAAATTATTCTACTTAGCTCACGAACAGCGCCCTCTATCAAAGATTAGATTAAATTATGCTGATGCAAACAAATAGATGATGCTAATAACAAACAATTATTTTAAAAAAATCTTATCTAAATATATATCACTCGGGTAGATATGCACACGGGTCAATCCCGGGCGAAGCCCAGGTCACCCGTCTAGTAATAAATAAAAAATTTTTATTATCCCTAGTACACGTGGTACAGGCCATGATAATCATGGTGGGTAGTTAGCGACTGCTTTTACTGTAAGTGGCATCACTTGTCTACACATGTGAAAAACAGTTCGTTGCCAAAAATGATTGTTATATCGATTTTGCGATAAATGATATTACATTTATATAAATATACTAGCCGACTGGACCCGGCTTCGCCCGGGTATTGTTCGAGTGGGGTTTACTCATGAATGAATAGAGCCCCCAACTGTTTTAAAACTTATAGTAATGAATTTTTTCTTTCAGCACAATGGAGATAAACTGCAAATAGCAAAATTGAAAATACTGGAAAAAGAATCTGAAATATAAGATCAATTTCACAAACACATCTATTGAATAGAGTCCTGTTTTGGAGGAGTGGTCTAAACTATTGATTTTTAAAAACCACGACCCGGGATCATCGAATCCAGCTTTAGCAACTTTGTTCTGAAAAAAGAATTGCCCCAATGGCCCCTGATTCTTTAAAAAGTCCAACCCCTCCAGTGAGTGCAAGTAACCAAACTGGCTTTGGTATCTAAAAAATGAAAAAAAAAATCTAATGATTAGTGTGAATTAAGGAAAATGGTCCTCGCAACCTGAAAATTTCACTTTCGCCACTTCACTCTCGGCTGTTCAAGAAGAAACAGCCAGATTAAACATTTTTAAGGGCACCTAATCCGGCACTTACATCTCTTAATAGTTAAGCAATTTTATAAATGTAATATATCTGCAATACTGAAATACCCGATCTTGGATGAATCTTTTATTAGGTTATTGTTGGCAGTTTTAGAAAAGTGTGGGAAATTGAATATTTTTACGAAAGAATGAACTTTTTAAAATAGTATATGAAATAAATAGGAAATTTGCATCATTTTCTAATAGTCAAGGACAATTTTAAAAATACCAAAAAAGAAGCAAGACCAAATAAAAATATATATATATGTGCGATGTTTCAGTTACACCATTGTAACCATATTAAGACAAAATTACTGAATGTATTCAGTACTTTAGTCTGTGAATATGGCAACAAAGCCGTAACTGAAGCCACACCTAATTTGCTTATTTGGATTTGTGCTTGCTTCCTTGTGATTCTTATCTATATTTCAAAATATACCTCAATTTTATTTACCTAAAAAGGTATATATATATATATATTTCCCAAGACCTTAAATAAAAGTGAAATGTCAAATGGGTTATTAATTAACCCTATATGGATCAGCGTTATGGGTCCGTAACATGTGAAAATAAGACCAACAATTGAAATATCTTTTTAAAAAATTAAATTTTGAACGCTAGCTTCACACAGTGCACAAAATTTGCTACCAGCTACATGCGTTCTTTTTTACTATGGTGTGATTTCCACATGATGGATCTGTAGATACATTATAATCTCTCCAGAACTTAAGGTAGCAAACAGTACTTTCACAATACATAAATATCAATGCCAAAAGGCAGAGTTATAATAGCGTGTTGCAGTGTAATGTTGACCTGCAGGATGGGAAAAAAACAATATTTTTTCCAAAGACTTTAATTTGAAAAGTATTATGAAACGTTAAAAATATAATCTTAACTTTAAAAGCATGAAAAAAGCTATCCTGATTTGAATAAATTTAGTCTTATTTAGAGATTTAGAGAAAATTAGAATCTCTAAATTTAGAGATTGCACCACGCTGACAAGGGCCAACAGCCCGAAACGCGTACGTGGTAATCTTTTCTTGATTAATTAAGAATGGGTATTTGGTCAATTCTGGAATAATTAAAAAATCAACGAATAGTTTATATTTATTCCGATATATGGTGCAAGCCATCAGAAACTCTCAATTTCACGATAAGGAGATGCTCTTTTTTCATAGATAGGTTTATACCTACATTTTACAAGCTTACCTATAAATTGTACATGATTATTTTATAAACACAGCAGCATCTCAAATGAAGACAACAAGCTATTTATAAAAATAAAAATGTACGGTACAGGCATGATAATCATGGAATGTAGTCAACTACTACAGCAAGTGTGCTACATGTCTACCTATGTAGAAAGTAGTTTGCACTTCAAAGTAGACAGGGATCCATTTGATTGCTCACTGGCAAGGTTTGTAAGAATTACTGCCCATTGTGAAGAACATTTTCTATTTAAAAAAGGCCAAAATAATTCGAATTTTCTCATCTCACCAAGAAAGATCATTCATCTTCATAGTTGAACTTTGTTTTTCTTAAAATTAAAGAGAAACTTCAGTAGAGAGGTTTCGCTAAACAAGATCAGCTCATATTACCAAGTTAACAAAAATGATTTTGTATAAGAGTTCATTCTATTTACAATTCTATTATGAAATCAAATATTTTTTCGTACAGAAGCGCCAGTCCTTGTAAATCTTGCTCTTAGTTTCGGTAAGATGTTATTGGCCTTTCATATTGAGTGTATTTCTTTTTCTTTTACCCTTTCTTTTTCCCCATTTCCTCGTTCTGACTTAATTGATATAGATTTAAGTCTAAATTTTCTTTCTCCCCTTTTGTTTCGTATTTGTAAGTTGCAATTTCCTTTAGAGAAGAATGTTTAAATTTTTTAATGATTCCTCATAAAATTAAATGATTCTTTTAAATATGTAGTTATTAATAGAATGTTGAGAACCTCTCTTAGAAATGTCTTCTAAACAAATCATTGTACGTCTGTAATTTTTCTGATAATGTCGTTTTCGAATGTTTCTTTTTTTTTTGTTATTAGATCATGTAATTAAAATTGAGTGATCAATAAATGATATTCATTGGATGTTTGACAAAGTCAAGTGTGTAGCCCACATTTTACAAATTTACAAAGATATTTGTTTATAGAAGGTTTTACTGTATATTTTGTAAATTTCATCAAGCACACATACAGTTTTAAAATTATTTTAAATAAAGAAATACTTTAGTTTTTTTATAGTAAATAATATTATGAGAGGTGTAATGCAACAATGCGTCGTCTATTAATTGAAATTGCCAAATCATTTTGACACTAATTTCTCTTTTTATGAAATCTAAATATACGTCATGTATCTTACTGCCTCGTGTTTTACTTGAAACTCGTTTTTCTTATTATTTGGCGAATAATATTATTACGGTGAATACATAATACTACATAATACAATTTCTTTATACATTATACATAACGACGAATAATATTGGTATTTCAATTATTTGTAAGTGTTTACGAACTTTTGGGATAACCTTGTAGCTAAGTGATCTACCATCTTATCTGTTTGAACGATTTTTTAATAATATTTTATAGCCATATACATTCATTGACAAAATTTTTAAGAAGTTATATCTTTTAGCATGTATATCGGGAATTAAACAATAATTCTGAAAGATATTTAATACACAGTGACCTTTATTGAAGATACAAAAGAAAAATAAGTGTGAAAAAAAATTGTCTCTGTCTCTATCAGAAAAAAAAAATTAACAGATGACCGACAATATCCGTGAGGCAAAAAAACGACTGGTATAATAGATCATCTTTATATATTTTTGATGGACAAAGAGGATTACAGAAAACCATCTTGTTGCTAATAAGCTCTAATTAAAATCAACGTTTTTTTGGCGTAATATTGTTAAAATAAACCTATAGAAGTTGGCCGTCCGAGTTCGTTTCTAGAAAACTCTTTTCAAGAAGAGAGTGTGTTGGATATTTGATTTATAAATTGGAAGATTGGGAGAACATCTAGCAGCCTGACATTTCTTTGACTAATCCTAATCCCTCTCTAACTAATTATGATTAATTATACATACATTACAAAAGAAGGAATCGCCAAACATCATCTTGAAGAAAAATCAAAGTTTACGGCGACGAGTTTCTTTCATTTGTGCGGTAAAATCGGCAAGCTTTCGTACTTTGACGTCCTTCAACAGGCAACTTTCCAAGAAACTAGAAGATAATTCAATATATACAGTTACGAGCATCATGCGTTCTTCATCTCTTAATTCTTCAGTTTTCATCTCTGTCACCGTTTGCTTTTTTTTTTTTTTTTTTGGAATGGCGCTCTCCTATTGGTTGGCTACGATCACGCCACCTTTGCCCCCCCCCCCCCCCCCCCCCCATCATGTCCCCCCCCCACTCGCTTTTTCGTTTTTGTAACTATTGTGTTGGAGCGGATCGCTCCTTAAATAAATGCATATATTAGTTAATAGCTAAATGGAATCCTCTCTTTCTTTTTCCCAGTAAGAGACGCCTACGGAAGCCAACAGTACATAGACAGATAAAGCACATAGGCTATAGTTATTAACTAATATATGCATTTATTTAAGGCGCCAATTTATAATTGTAACAAATAGTATTTGAATCAAAACATTCAATCGGGTAAAACACGGGCGTTGCCCGGGTCATTCGCCTAGTATATATATATATACATGTGAATATTTACATGATTATAAATTTTATTAATGAAATGAATGATTATTATACAAAAATCTTTTTTATCTATGTAAACAGATTAGTTTTGAGAAAAGGATGACTGCCATTTAATCGTCAAATTTACATTTCTTTATATTTAACACATCCTAACCCTCTCCAACACTAACTGTTTATGTGAATTATAATTACAATAATTTTATTCGCGATCGAACGTTGTGGCCCACTGTACGTATTACATGTCAAAAACGATGCGACGCCAGCCATCTCTGTCTTGAGCTCGATGTACCATCTTGGCGACCGTTAAGCCAGTGAGTTCCTTTAATTGGTCCACGAAAACATGTCGGTGGGCGTCCAGGTATGTGTCGCCCAGACGTCTTTCCGGTCAGTATGGTGTACTCCATTCCCTGCGTCGCTCGATGTAACCGAAGAATCTCAAACAATTCCGTTGTACACGCCGCAGAAGTCGGTCATATTTCGAAAATGAATTAAATATATTTATTTTTTAATTTTAACTTTTGAATGAGGTTAATTAGAAAACAAATTTATAATTGAAGCCAAAAATAAAGAGAAGAAAGATGAGAACATTACTGTAGAAACTGTTGAAGCAATATACAGGATGCTATCAGATTAATGTTCATAATAAAATATTTTAATTTCCTGTGTCGCTTTGTAGGCAACAGACGATAAGATTCCATCTAGGTGTTCGTCTGTAAATTAATTAGGGCTAGGCTCTATTGAATTACCTACAAATTGGTACTTAGTTGCCTACGACTAGGGTACAACTGAATTTTGTTCTGGAGTCTCTTTTGTGCTTAAGATTTTATTTTTATAAATTACTGTTAAAAACCAGTAAAAGCTGAAATAAGTGAAAGTGGAGACATCCTAGAATATGGTGAGACATTGGGTCGCCGAAACCTCATTAGTAAAAGGTTACCAGACACAGGTGTGTTGAAACAAATCAAAGTTACAGATTTTAATATAATGATGATTTGATATATTTCGAAATTTAAATCGCTGAGAGAATTCCAGCAAACCGCATCCAAAATAGATGATTTGATATATTGATGATGATAATTATCATCAACGCACCTGCGTCTGGTAACATAATTATCATCATCAATATATCAAATCATCTATTTTGGATGCGGTTTGCTGGAATTCTCTCAGCGATTTAAATTTCGAAATATATCAAATCATCATTATATTAAAATCTGTAACTTTGATTTGTTTCATTATTCCTTTTACAGATCCAGGAACACCCGTTTTATTCAATTTTCTATTTAATACGAATTAGTATGCCATTTGTTATTAGAATTTAAAACTATTTTCGACATGTAAGCTTCTTTTTGAAATAAAACAATTTTCTACCTTTCTTATCATTGCAGTAAAGGAAGTAGAGAAAATGGTTTTATTTTAAAAAGAAACATACACGTCAAAAATAGTTCAAATTTCTAAATTTCTATTTGTTATTTTACATAGTACTATAGCAAAATTCCCCCCTCAGGAAAATTAATCAAATTAATTCTTCAGCCTGTCAATTATTCCGAATCTTTTTTTTTTGCTTGTTACCCTCTAATCCCTATAATTAGTTTTAAATTAGTCATTTAAAATGTAAAAAATTGACACAACTGGATATTTTCAGAAAATAATGTATTGATTGTTATATAATCCCTGTCAATAAATAACTAATATAACTATTACGAACTAGATGAGATTCTCGGTACAAGAAATTCGGCTGATATCGTGTGATTTGATGTACATTTGGGTTCTAGGCTTTGTTGGCCATGAGTATTCGTAATATCATATCTATAGATATTCAGATATTAGAATTTGTGATTATCAATCAAATGTAATTCTGAACTTCGTAATATTTTTACAAATTTTATTCATATATATATATATATATATTATCTATATATATAAAAATGAATGTATGTGTGTGTGTCTGTTTGTTTGTTTGTCCTCTATGCCTGACCAAACCACTCATTGGATCGCCATGAAACTTTGGGAAGTTATTTAGTATAGTACTGGGAAGGTTTCTAGCAAATAAAATTTTTGAAATAACTTTTCGCCTAGAAATAATCAAGATAAATATTCTAATTTATCTGTTATAATTCAACAATCTGCTCTAAATATTATCATGATGATACGATGATTTTGTAATGTAGAAAATTAGGAAAGACAAAATTCAGGATGGACACGGCAATTTATTTGAGACAAGAATAATGATACAATTCAAAGGCAAGATACTATTCCTTTAACTTCCAATTACCGAGGGAACCAATTAATATTGATTTTATTCAACTTATCGAGTATTTTTTCAAGGGACCGGGGAAAAAAAAATGTTCACTTTATCGAGAGATTCGTTAAACAAACCTTTACTCGGGTAAAACCCGGGCGAAGCCGGGTACATCCATACAAGAATAATGATACAATTCCAAGGCAAGATACTATTCCTTTAACTTCCAATTACCGAGGGAACCAATTAATATTGATTTTATTCAACTTATCGAGTATTTTTCAAGGGACCGGGAAAAAATGTTCACTTTATCGATATATTCGTTAGACAAACCTTTACTCGGGTAAAACCCGGGCGAAGCCGGGTACGTCCGCTAGTAATCTATAAACACAAATATTTCTATATTTTAAAAAATATATATTATATTTTTATTCATTGATAATTCTACTTTTTCGTTATCATCGTTTTTAGAATAACTTTCAGTTTTGTTGCAAATATTCGTAGTTAACCTATCTATCTTTTTAAATCACTAATATAGGATTAACTTTATGAATTCTATATATTGTGAAAATAACTAATGTGTAATCTTTCCTCAAGTAATTGAAAATAAAAACTACTTGATGATAAATAATTATCTTTTTATTATCACGACTGCACCTTCAACTCTTTATCTTATCGATGCTTTGTCTTATCAATCTTTATCTAACAGCAAACAAATTATTCATAACATATATATGTGTGAAAAATAGTACAAATGTGACATTGTACTAGGATAAGGTGCATGAATTAAGAAAAAGGCATTTCCTTATCGTGCAACTAAAGTTGCTGATGGCTTGCGCCATCTTTCGGAATAAATATCAACTATTCTTGTTGATTTTCAATTATTACAGAATTGGCCAAATACCCAATTTTGAATGGGTATTTTCGGGCTGTTGGCCCACGTCCGTGGATAGCTTTTCTTGATTGATCAAGAATGGGTATTTGGCCAATTCTGGAATAATAATCAAACCATCAGCAACTTTCAGTTGCACGATAAGGAGATGCCTTTTTCTTAATTTATGCGCCTTATCCCAGAACAATATCACATTTGTACTATTTTTTCACATTGTGTCGCGGTCTCACGCAAATCTGGTCTTAACTACTCGTTTCATGATTTCTCAGGATTCTTGAATGACCAATTTTTTTGGTCGTTGAGGTACAGCTTGAACCACGCTGATGAAAGCCAACAGCCCGAAACGCGTCCGTGGTTAGCTTTTCTTGATTAATCAAGAATGGGTATTTGGCTAATTCTAGAATAAATAAAAATCAACGATAATAGTTGGTATTTATCCGGATAGATGTCACAAGCCATATGCAACTTTCAGTTGCACGATAAGGAAATGCCTTTTTCTTAATATGTATGTGTATGTGAAAAATAATAAAAAATAAAATATATAAAGAGGGTCAGGTGTTGATATTAAAATTTAAAAAAAGACATATCCTGACCAGGCTCACATTAGCATTTATACATGACAGAGCGCCATCTAGTGGTACAAAAATGAATCAAACGTTCATTTAACATGTTCTGTGATATTTAACCAACACGTACGCGTTTCTGGCTGTTGGCCCTCGTCAGCGTGGTGCAGGCTGTAATTCTACGACCAAATATTTGTTCCATATTTATATATATTAAAAATAAAGAAGGCATTTCCTGACCACGAGCACATGTGCTTTTTAGATGGCAGAGCGCCATCTAGTGGAGCAAAATTAAACTAAACGTTTATTTAGCTTGCTCCGTGATATTTGGCCAACCCAATTTCTTGATCAATCAAGAAAAGCCATCCACGAACGCGTTTCGCGCTGTTGACGCTCGTCAGCTTGGAGTAGGCTGTAACCACTGCGTCCAAAATATTTTTGATCCCAGAGGCTTCTTGAGAAATCAAGAAATGAGTATTTAAGGCCAAATTTGGGTAAATACGTTTAACACACGAAAAAACAATAGAAAAAAAAACAAAAGATAAGTGGGTCAGGTGTTGATATTAAAATTAAAGAAGGCATTTCCTTACCACGAACACATGTGCTTTTTAGAAGCCTCTGGGACCAAAAACTACTCCACGCTGACGAGCGCCAACAGCGCGAAACGCGTTCGTGGATGGCTTTTCTTGATTTATGAAGAAATTGGGTTGGCCAAATATCACGTAGCAAGCTAAATAAATGTTTAGTTTATTTTTGCTCCACTAGATGGCGCTCTGCCATCTAATATCAACACCTGACCCACTTATCTTTTATTTTTTTCTATTGTTTTTTCATTTATACATATATGTACAAACAGATTATCATTATATTTTGATAATTCCTAATATCATTATCTGTGATAATGTGATATCAGTAATAGATAATGATTATCATATATGCAAATTAGTTCCTTATTGGGATAATTTGTATAACCTTTAAATAGCCTATTTACTGAAGTATCTCTTCAGCGACCAACATGTTAAATTTATTAATTATTGATTCAGTTTTTTTGGTGGAAAGCTCAAAATATTGTTAAGCCTTCCAGTTTTATATATACGGATAATTTCTCAACTATCTATTTTAGATGATTTTTTTTTGGATACACATAAATAATATTTTGCAACAAATATATTTACTGGCAATGTGTTTCTTCCCAATAATATAATCAAATATTATATCTACAGACCTTATACTGCATTGATACAAGTTATTAAATGAAAGGGTTTGGCTCATCAGTAGTGAGCCATCTCAGTGGTTTCGCCAAATTAATCTCCAGACCGCTTTATTATTGTATTGTATTAGAATATACCATGCATTTTTCTATGGAAGGCAGCTTAAGTGTTTAGTGAACCTATAGACAAAAGCTGCTTTTCAAAGAAAATGTAAGGTATATCCCAAACCAATCCAATACAATAGTAAAGCGGACTGGAGAATAATTTGGCGATACCGCTGATAGGATTCACTATACTGATGAGTCAATAACTTTCATCATTGCAGTAAGGTCTGTAGAGATAATATTTGATGATATTATAGAAAATAAACACATTGTGAGTATATTTATTTGTTACACATTTTATCGATAGATGGCAATTGAATTTAAAAAATATAATATTCTGTTCAATATATAAATAAGTTTAAAACAGTTTAAAACACTAAATGCAACTATCCGATTATGCTGGTGTTTTTTTATGAAACTAACTAGACGAATGACCCGGGCAACGCCCGGGTTTACACGATTAAATGTATATTACATATGGAAGATGGACGTAGTTCCCGGAGGTCACCCGCGAGGCTTTTTTCTGTGTCACCAACTCTGCCCCCCGCGCGCCAGGGACCTCTTGATCCCTCTGAACTGCCCAACCGGCCGGCAGCCGGACGATTACATTTTCTCGGAGGGGGGGGGGGCGGGGGCAGGGAAGTCACATGCTCGCCGGCAGCCAATAGGCGCGCGCCGCCGCCAGATCGCCCGCGTTCTAGAGGGCGCTGCTCGTGAGCTAAGTAGAATAATTTGAATATATAGTTTTAATAATTGATTTATATATTTTTTAAAATAGCCTATCGTCATCCCCGTTATTTTTTACCTATGTATGGAAATTTTGGTTTGAATTAGTGAACTACTGCGAATTTGTATACCGTGCATACAGACCAACAGACAAACATACAAACATTCATTTTTATATATATAAGATAACACACATTTTCCAAAATATATTTTTTTTCGAAAGAAAAAATAATCAATCTTTGCCGTAATAATAGGTAATTTAATATTGAAAAAACCATTTGCTTGCTGGAAATTTGATGTAAAGAAAAATTGTTCTGTATCAAACAATAGTTTGTTTTTTTTCTAAACATTAGCAGGTCTGGTTATTTATAATCTTATGGGAAACGTTATAAAACTTACATTTTTCTCTGATAATTGTATGATAATTAGGGTATATAAATATTGGTTATTGGAAAATATTTTATTATTATTATTATCTCTAGTACACGTGGTACAGGCCATGATTATCTTGGTGGGTAGAAGTTGGTAACTGCTTTTACTGTAAATACATCACATGTCTACACATGTGAAAAGCAGTTTGACTTTGCACTTACAAGGGGGGGGGGGGGCGGGGGCAGGGAAGTCACATGCTCGCCGGCAGCCAATAGGCGCGCGCCGCCGCCAGATCGCCCGCGTTCTAGAGGGCGCTGCTCGTGAGCTAAGTAGAATAATTTGAATATATAGTTTTAATAATTGATTTATATATTTTTAAAAATAGCCTATCGTCATCCCCGTTATTTTTTACCTATGTATGGAAATTTTGGTTTGAATTAGTGAACTACTGCGAATTTGTATACCGTGCATACAGACCAACAGACAAACATACAAACATTCATTTTTATATATATAAGATAACACACATTTTCCAAAATATATTTTTTTTCGAAAGAAAAAATAATCAATCTTTGCCGTAATAATAGGTAATTTAATATTGAAAAAACCATTTGCTTGCTGGAAATTTGATGTAAAGAAAAATTGTTCTGTATCAAACAATAGTTTGTTTTTTTTTTTTCTAAACATTAGCAGGTCTGGTTATTTATAATCTTTATGGGAAACGTTATAAAACTTACATTTTTCTCTGATAATTGTATGATAATTAGGGTATATAAATATTGGTTATTGGAAAATATTTTATTATTATTATTATCTCTAGTACACGTGGTACAGGCCATGATTATCTTGGTGGGTAGAAGTTGGTAACTGCTTTTACTGTAAATACATCACATGTCTACACATGTGAAAAGCAGTTTGACTTTGCACTTACAAATATTCCGGAACCTCGTTTGGTTACTTGCACTCGCCGGTGCGATTAGACTATTGCAAGAATCGGGGACCAATGGAGCATTTTCTTTTAAATCAGATAAAGGTTTCAATGCAGGATTCGATCCCGGGTCGTAGTGGTCAAAACCAACGGTTTAGACCACCCTTCCATCGACCCCCCATTGAAAATATAAATATTCAATGGGCTCTTGAATTTATTTCGAGATTGATATTGTATCTGAGATACTTGATTATCTTTAAAATGGTGTCAAAATCTATAAGAATGAGGGAGAAAGGTTTGTAGATGTCTGTGCTGTTTGTTCCGCACAGGATTCAACCGTAATTAACCTGTCTCTACCAAACTTTGATCCTATAAAAGTTAGGTCTGGAAGAAGTCGGCTGCATTAATTTTAGAATATGTAAATTAATTCGATAACAGGCTAATTTACATATTCCATTTATTCCGCATATGATTCCACAATATCTTACCTGTGTCTATCAAACTTTAACACACCATTAGTATTCTAGTTATATATAATTTGAAGACTTGTTATATCTCATTCTCTATCATAGCCGTTTGGAATTGGAGTTATAAACCAATTGTATTGTTCTTGATGCATTTTTAAAGGAAAGCTGCCACTCTTGTCCTATATATATAAGGTTGTCCCAAAGTTCATGTTTTTCTTATTACTTGGCGAATAATATTATTACGGCGAATACATCTATATAGATAAAAATCAATGTTTGTATGTTTGTTTGTTTGTTTGTATGTCCGGTATACAAATTCGCAGTATTTCACTAATTCAAACCAAAATTTCCATACATAGGTAGAAAATTACGTGGAAGACGATAGGCTATTTTAAAAAAATATATAAATCAATTATTAAAACTATATATTCAAATTATTCTACTTAGCTCACGAACAGCGCCCTCTATCAAAGATTAGATTAAATTATGCTGATGCAAACAAATATATAATGCTAATAACAAACAATTATTTAAAAAATTCTTATCTAAATATATATCACTCGGGTAGATATGCACACGGGTCAATCCCGGGGCGAAGCCCGGGTCACCCGTCTAGTAATAATATATAATAAATTACTTTATACATAATACAAAGACATTTTACATAACTGCGAATAAATATTGATATTTCAATTTTTTGCAAATATTTACGAACTTTTGGGACAACCTTGTAGCATATGTCTTTTCATCTAAACATTTACATGATGGGAATTTTACCAAGAAGATATATATTGAGAAATAAATTTAAAATAGAAAAAAGGTAAGGTGTTGATATTAAAAACAAAAAGGCATATCCTGAGAACTCATATAAACATTTTAGATGGGAGAACGCCATCTAGTTTATTTTTGTTCCACTAATTGGTGCTCTGCCATCTAAAATGATCATGTGAGCGGTCAGGAAATGCCTTTTTTGTTTTTAATATATAAATATAGAAGTATCCCTTCCCTTCAAAGTTCTTAAAAATGTCTTTGTATTTGTAGTCTTTTTCTAATTAAAGGATAAACATAGATAAAGCCTCTGAGTGTTTCTTTGAAAATTGTTGAATAAAGTTGTGGGGATTGAAAAAGCAAACCTGATGTAACTTCAAAATAGCGTTCTATAAAATCTACCAGCGTAAAAGAAGGGCGCGGCACCCAGTAAGGTCGAATAACAGGTCATTGACATTGTCAAAGCAACTCAGGAAGGATGTGGACAGGTCATATCAGTCTTTGATAGGAAAACTAAGTCCGCCCTCTCTGACGTCACCATTAGCATATACGCTGGGTTCCTTCTGAGCCCACAAGATAGAAGGAGCACAATATAGACAGTAGCCAGGTTGCCATGCTGCCAGATTGACCAACGATCCCAGGACTCCCCCATAGTCCACCTCACCTTCCTAGGTGCTGCCCTCTCTAAACCAAGCTAACCATGTTTCTGCGCGTGAAATCATTTATCTTCAGTATTTTTCTTTAAGAGGAAAGACTGTGCTCTTAAATCTGAAATATTTGTAAAATATCTATAATCACAGAAGCACCTATTTTTTCAAAGTTTCGTTAAACACCAACACGAAGAATACACCTTCAAATGCTAACTAAATAAATAGAATGTATAACCTAAAATGTTTGTAGCTAACTGGTGAATTAAATTGGTAATTTTTCTGAAAGGTTTACCATTGAGATGAGTTAAGCTTTCCCAATTATTTCTCATATTCAGTCACTAATTCGTCCTTTATTTTAAACCTAATATCGCTAATTATTCCACACACATCATCAAAATACATATCATCTATTAAAATAATATTTACATATTCTACAAATATTTTATAAAGATTATAATCTTACAATATAGAAATACCTTAATTAACATACAGTAATAACGCATAATTTATATACAGTAAATGAAAAAATTAAGACGCAAATGTTTCTTGATATTAATTTATGTCTAACTGGCCTTGTCCTTATTGTTTATTGAAGAGCATTGCTCGATGTAAATATTCATACGCAATTTTGTACTAAAAGCTTATGTCCAGAGTTTTCTTGAATACCACATTTCTGGGATTCCACCCTTCGGTGTAGCATATATATATAAGCAGAATGATCTAATACAGTATTAGAGCTCTGAAGAAGCGGTCTGGAAAATTAAATTGGTGAAACCGCTGGGAGGGTTCACAATTGATAAACCAAGCCCTCCGAATATATTTTCATCTCAGTAAGGACAATAGAAGTTTGATTTATGTATAAAAGAAATATTCGTGTATTAATGTTTTCATTTGCTTGTACATAGAAATGTCTAGCTAGAAATGAATATGTAAATAGGATAATAGGTGTTATGGAACGACAAACGAGGGATGGATCTATGCAAATTCAGACTAATATACAAGAACTACTGGATATATATTCTGAAAATACCATTACGTATTCAATCAGAAATCAGAACTGACAACTGACAAGCACCATAGTAAGCAATATATTCAATAGCATGTCTATTACATTTTCACTTAGACAACAATTTATCTACAATACATAGCGAACGTTGGATATTTTTCATTCATTTCTTTAAAAAATAGACACTTCGGTCAGTTGAAGTTTATTTTCTCAACGTTTCAACAAAAATATTTCGTCTTCGCCTGGAGAAATAAATGATAATAATCAAGCATTTGGCAAGGCGTTACAAATTGGCATAATAATTTTAAACGCCTTGACAAATGCTTTATTATTATTATTAATTTCTCCTGACGAAGAAAAAATAGTTTAGTTGAAACAGTTGAGAAAATAAAACTCTAACTGCCGAAGCGTCTATATTTTATAAGAAATATTAATGCCGGCCAGGCAACCTTTATCTTCAAGATTCTTCATTTAGTTTTTATTTGTCTTATGCTATTATAGAAATGAACAGATATTGGTTGAGGAAGTAGCCAATGAATCACGTCGCGGACTTCACGCTACATTCCATTGGACGTTGCCATTATCGGCCAGCGAGCAGCCCATGTATCGAAAACCGTTTTTCCTCCATCATCCGAGAAACTTTGTGAAAAAAAACAGCACGTCGTTAAATTTTTGCTGAGTCATTTAAATATGGCGGTGATATTATTGAAGCAACAAGATAATAAGGCGCTTTAATAGCTTCATTTTTAATTACACAGCGTTTTAGACAGTTTTTTTATTGGTTTTCTTTCGATATTGATCTATAATCGCCTTCAGATATTTAATAAAAGTATCTGAAAACATTGTAGATAAAGGTTCAAGTTAATTTATAACCTCTGTGTTATAGATAGGCCCCACACATTTCAGAGTTATAATCGAATATGTCACTTATATATCAAATATGCCATGTATATCTAAGCATTCTACGCTGTTTTGTATGATTAATGAATGAACTCGACCGACCTTATTGCAATGGGAAATATAAAATGGGAAGAAATAGCACATCAGTGGCGAACCCTCACAGCGGTTTCGCCAGTTTACTCTACACATCCCCCAATACTATGATACCCTTCTACCGACTAATTTAATCTATATATATAAAATTGAATGTCTGTGTGTGTCCTCTATGGATTCAAAAACCATACATCCAATCGCCGTGAAAATTTTGGATATTATTAGGCATATCCCCGGAAAGGTTTACGAAAAATAATATCTTGAATATCTTTAATATCCTTAGAGTTATTTGCAGATATGTAGCTTTAACTCGCAAGCAGCGCCACCTTGCGACGGAGATAGGCTTAGGTCTGCCACCCCCCCCCCCCCCCCGTCCGGCCGCCGGCCGGTCAGTCCAAGTTCCCACCGACCAATCAGAGGGATCAAGAGGTCCTGGCGCGCGGGGGGGCGGGTGACCTCCGGGAACTACGTCCATCTTCCATAAACGACCATGATTTTATTCAACTTATCGAGTATTTTTCAAGGGACCGGGAAAATATGTTCACTAGATAAAACGATGATTTTGTAATGTAGAAAATTATGAAAGACAAAATTCAGGATGACACGGCACACAGGGACCGGGAAAAAATGTTCACTTTATCGAGAGATTCAAATTTACGAGTTTCAAATTATCAATATATATATATTTTTAAAATAAGTTTATAGAGAATTGTTTTAACAAATGTTCGTTAGACAAACCTTTACTCGGGTAAAACCTCGGGCGAAGCCGGGTACGTCCGCTAGTTATTTTATATTAGAACGAATTCGGACAATGTCTAAGTTTTCCACAAATGAATATTTTACCCTGTGTATAAAGATAATGAAGAACTATTTTTAAATGAAATTTCTAATATAGGCTTATTGTACATATAGGTAACACAGGCTCCTGGAATGTATCCATAGATAACCAACTTCACTAGGCTTATTGAAGTTTCATTAGTTATATAAATATAAAAGCACAAGGCACCTCTCCCATCAAAATAAACTTTAAAACTAGACGCCATCTATTGACCGTCGCCGCAAACTAGCGACCTCGGGTCGGTGACAAAGCCATAACACTAGACTCGGCAAACAGAAGCTTCCACCTAGAGACCATGGTTTCGGGCTAATGGATAATAAATGGCGTCTAGTTTTGACGTATAAATTGACGGGAGAGGCGCACTGTGCTTTTATTGATCAATTTCCTTCCGGCAAAATTTCCATCTATATATTTATAAATTAACCTATCATTGTGATAATGTTGACCCCCTCTCTGTGTAGTGCAGGCTCTAAGATCAAAGTTTATCTCAAGAAGCTTCCTGAGAAATCAAGACATTGGTAGTTAAGGCTAAATTCGCTTTAATATGCTAAACATGTGTAAATAAATATAACATATACAACCTAAACAACGTTTAATTCATATTTATTCCAATAGATGGAGCTCCGACATCTCAAAAAACCGCATGTGAGCGATCAGGATATGCCTTTTTCTTAAATATAAACGCCAAACTTGTATATTTTTCTTGCTTTTTTCATATGTTTAGCGTATTTATAAAAAATATGGCCTTAACCCATTTTTCTTGATTTTTGAAGGAGCATCATGGACTAAATATTCGTCTTTTAAGTGCATCTCATTTTTGGTTCCTTATTTTTCTTGCTCCCCTTGATAGTTTCCTTATTTTACTGATAGATAGTTACGCCTATCTACTGGAAATAAATAGGAAACTACTGATTATAGACCAACTAGCCGAATGACCCGGGCAACGCCCGGGTTTTACCCGATTAAATGTTTTTATTCAAATACTATTTGTTACAATTATAAATTGGCACCGTGGATGTCACTTTTGTGAAACGTCCCGCTCCAAACTTTGTGTGTTTTTAAAATATAAAAATAAATATGTAAATTTTCACAACGATATTTGAAAATTAATTTATTTTGATTTTCAAATACTATTCGTTACAATTATAAATTGGCGCCGTGGATGTCACTCTTGTGAAACGTCCCGCTCCAAACTTTGTGTCTGAGAAGCGATATTTTTATAGAAAGATGATCTGGCTTTTGTTTTCTGCTCGAATGAATGTTTTTCTGTTAGAATTTTGTTCCTGCGTACAAAATAATGAACTGGTTTCACCCGTGGTCTCTGCTTTTTCATGTTTTCGTAAGTCTCTTTCATGTTGGATGCATGCATTTATCCCAATACTAAAAAAAAGATCGTCAGGAAAAAACCATGGGTGATGGGAAATTTCTGATTAGATTTTTGAGTTCAGCATGAAAAGTTACATTAGAAACACCATCAGGTTCTCTTGTGCAAAAAAAAAAAGTTTTTTTTTGTAGACCTGTGTTGTCTTCCATTCATTTTAATTTTAAACGGTTTTCTTGATTTCTCGGCTGAACTGTAAAACTGTTAGTATGAATAGACATAGATCTCAACGGTATTCAATCATAGAAAAGTTCTTAAAATTAAAGATACTTCGGTCAGTAATATTTTTTATTATTTATTATCTCGAGTGTATATTTTATTAACGCCTTGCCAAATGCTTTTATTTGCTCCTGACGAGGACAAAATACAAGTGTATATACTATAATACAATACTTGTATTTTTGTCCCAACCTCGAGATATTTTACTGGCCGAAGTATCTTTAGCTTTAAGAACTATGAAGGCTGGCCAGGCAGACTCTATCTTCATGATGACCATAAAAAGGTTTTAATAATTTTTGACCTATCACACTTATAGTCCTGATTGCCAGATGTGTAGACGTGTGGTACGTTTGCAGTAAAGGCAGTCGTTAACCATTACCCATAATGATAATCATGACCTGTAGCACGTATACTAGCGATAATTGTTGGAATATTACAGAGTAACAATAGCTATAGATGAGACTATGTTTGAAAAGGAACTTGTATGTATATATTGTTTCTTTTGTTTTTGTTGATTTTCATGTGGACATATATACCAAGAATTGTTTTGTATAATTGCTATAAATAAAAAATAATATGCAGAGTTAAATTGGTTACGGATTCATTCTTCAATCCTTCGCAAGATCCTGGTACCAGAAAATTAATGAAATTTTAAGGACTTTAGAATTTTTTCAAGCAAAGTCGGATCCCTCTCTTTATACTAATAGACAATTTGGATAAATGATATATTTGCTCATATATGTAGATGATTTTTTGATTTGGTCAACCTCAAATGATTATATTAACGAGGTCAAGTCAAAACTTTCTGAACATATTCAATTGAAGGATCTGGGTGATGCCACTCATTATCTAGGAAATCAGATTGAAAAAGATATTGATGGGAACATACTACTGCATCAGAAGTTGAAAATATTGAGAATTTTAGACAAATATGGAATGAGCAGTTCTAAGGGCGTATCCACTCCTATGGAAGTAGGATATTTAAACATAAAAGAAAATAGACTTTTACCATCAAATGAAAAATATAGAAAATTGATTGTTGAATTGATGTATATCACCAACTGTAGCAGGCCCGAAATCTCTTCTGCAATTAGTATTTTGAGTAGAAGAGTAGTCAAACCTAATGAACATGATTGGAAAGCGCTTAAGATAATTTTGGGGTACTTGAAAATAACTTTGGACCTAGTATTAGTGTTTGAAACTACATCTTCGGTTGAACTAACTGGATATACTGACGCAGATTGGGGTAATGAAAAGGACAGAAAGTCTACTACAGGATATATTTATAAATGGGGAACTAATCTGATCACGTGGGTTAGCCAAAAACAAAACTCAGTTTTCCTTTCTTCGACAGAAGCAGAATATGTGGCAGCAGCAACAGCCGCTCAAAAAGCAATTTGGTTAGACTTGCTGATGTCAGATTTTGGATTTGAAATTAAAAACCTATTACCTTAAATGAAGATAGAGTTGTATAAAATTTCTAAATTCAGAAAATATAACTGCTAGGACAAAGAATATTGATATAAAGTTTCATTTCATCAAGGACTTAATTTCTAATAATTTTCTTTCTCTGAACTACTGTCCAACTGAAAAGATGTTAGCAGACATCTTGACCAAGCCACTTCCTGAGAATAAGTTTCAAGAGTTGAGACAAGGAATTGGACTCATCACCTACAGCCATTGAGAAGGGGATTGTTGGAATATTACAGAGTAACAATGGCTATAGATGAGACTGAGTTTGAAAAGGAACTTGTATGTATATAATGTTTCGTTTGTTTTTGTTGTTTTTCATGTAGACATATATACCAAGATTTGTTTTGTATAATTGCTCTACATGATAAATATTATGCAGAGTAAAATTGATTACGGATTCATCCTTCTAACTTACTTTTATTAAATAACAATAATAAATCAAAACGTCCTTAGGTGTATTGTAAACAAAGGTATAGAGCAAACGTTGGTATAAGTTCCAATAAAAAAATCAGGTAATCAGCTATACGTAGTTTTAGTGGAGAAACCTAACAACCACTTTCTACTCATTTTCTTTTAACATTTTTTATTATATTCTCAACTTCTCAGCTAAACTGTAGAACTTTATGTACAAGTAGATAATGGTCTCGTCAGTCAATAAATAAAATAAAAGATCGTGAAACTTGTTACATAGATCGGGTTCTTAAATATTGTTATATCAATTTTGATGCGCCTTACATTTATTCAAAATATTCTATGATATTTAATATTTTTTTAAAACAGAATATTTAGATTATTATCATTCCTTTTTATAGTTTCACTCCTTTTGTAATATTTATTGTACATATATCTTTATTGCTTATTGGAGCGGGAGAGGAGCTAGAGGGAAGACTGCGGATCGTGACCTACGAGGAAGACAAGAATAAATAAACCCAATAACTTTGAAAGGTAATTTATTTTCATTTAATTTTATTTATTTACTTTTATTTATTTTCTTTGACTATGGAAACCCGCTCGGGAAACGTGTTTACCACCAAGAAGGAAGAAACCAAGGTCGACGACCCTGCAAAGCTGCAACTTGGTGCAACAATATAAATATATTTTGGCCAGTAAATCTTTTTATTATCTCGACGTATCGACAAAAATATTTTGTCCTCGTCAGGAGCGAACAAAATATTTCTGTCGAAACGTCGAGATAATAAAAGGATTTACTGGCCAAAGTATCTTTCAGAACTATGAATGCCGGCCAAGTAGCCTCTATATTTACGATTGATAGGGTTATTATAACAAGTGCAACAGATATGTCTTTCATTGTTGACACAGTAGGTTATTGAGGTAATTTATAATGGCCAACAAGCAGTCGGTCTGAACAAACCATTTTAGATACTGGCAATGTTTGTCTCCCCAGGCCACGAAATCGATCTCTGCCTAATTAAATCCAGACGATGGAATGTTGTCGTCTGCACAGCTTCACGGAGAAATGATTGTCCATCTGGATGCCTGCGACACCTCTGAGCGCTGGCGGGTCGCCAGGAACTTGACATCTGCCTGTGGGTGGACCTAGAATCTCTCAAGTCTGTATTGGAAAGATATTTTGAACATTATACAGTAGAACCTCTCATGAGAGACCACCTCCAGTAAATTATTTTTATCCTTTTTCTTTTTATTATCCCTAGTACACGTGGTACAGGCCATAATAATGTGGGTAGAAGTAGATTGCGACTGCTTTTACTGTAAGTACACCACATGTCTACACATGTGAAAAGCAGTTCAACTTTGCATTTACAAATGTGTCAGAGCCCCGTTTAGTTACTTGCACTCGCTGGTGGGGTTGGACCTTTGCAAGAATCGGGGGCCATTGGAGCATTTTTCCAAATCAGAAAAAAGTGCCGAATTCGGGAATCGAACCCGGGTCGTAGTGGTCGGAAACCAACGGTTCAGACCATTCTTCCACAGAACCCCTTGAAATACAAATGAATTCAAACACACAAAGTAGAAAGTAATTTTATTTGTAAAAACACCCATGCTTAATGGGCTTATTTATTTAAAATAGATGGCAAATTATTGTCTTATAGTTGATATATGCTAACCTGCCTTGTAATGGCCTAGTGTGTATTTATAGAGACCTGTATTTCCATTCAAAAGCATGGTATCAACAAGAAAATATAAATCCCGGAGATTTACCATTTATTAATGCAATAGCCATGAATCACAATATTCTATTTCTGATGCATCCCTCATTTGCTTATTTCTCAACTTTATACCAAATTGTAAAACGACACTTGAAGTTACACCGCATGAGTTTCTTTTCAACGAAATTTTTTTTTATATTTTTTTATTTTTTAATTTTTATTTCAAGGTGAAATATCGACTATTTCTAACCTTTTTGGATGAGGTATGAAAGGATGAATTATGAAAAGTAATGATGAACGGAAAAATAAAAGTGTCCAGGGATGGGAATGGTCGTTTTACAATCACAGGCCGCAGTGTATTATATTTATACCAAATTGTTTACCTTATTCTAATACAAGGATTTACATAACTGGTTTATTTCTCAATTTGTAATTCTAACTGCCATCATGTTAGTTACAAATTTGTATTTATCTTGGCTCTCAATGTACGTTTATATAATTGCACGCGTCACACTTCTCTTTATGAATATATCGCAGTAAGGACAGTAGAAGTTTGATATGTTTGTGAAAAGAAACATTCGCGTTTTGGAGTTTTCATTTGTATTTCTTACTCTCATTACTGCGATGAAAAAAAAATATTGGAAGAGCCTTGTTCATGATTGGCTAACCCTCCAAACAGTTTCGCCAGTTTAATCCACCAGATGAGTATATTGTCTTCGTTCTACATAGACTATAGACATACAATAGAAACATACAAAGGTAAATCCATGATTAGTGACTTCATTTCTTTCATAGTAATGGCGCTTTGGAAGTCTCTCATTGGATGCTCTACTATATTATTCAAACTCGGTCGTTAAGTTGAGGTATATTTCAATATATATCATTTTACATTAATGAAATATACCGTTATATAGAAGTTATACTGTTTATTTAACAAAGCTATTCCAAATTACCATTTTTATTGATTTTATTATCAATTTGGTTAACTTAATACAAAGCAATACCGCCCCTCCTATATATAACGAATGAAGACATTAAGACACAAATGTCTCTTCTCACAAATAAATCAAACCTCCACTGTCCCCACTGCGATGATAAAACACCGGGAGAGCTTGGCTCATCAGTGGCGAACCCTCACAGCGGTTTCACCAATCCAATCTACCACACCGCCCCCCTAGAGCTCCAACACTGCACTGGACCATCTGCCCCTACATGCAAAACTGAAGGGTGGAACCCCAGAAATGATATTTAAGCAAACTATGGACATAAGCCTATAGAACAGTAAATTACATTCAAATATTTGCATCGAGCAATGCTCTTCCGCAAACAATAAGGATAAGTTAGGCATACATTAATACAAATCAATAACGCGCCATCTATAGAGTTTTGTTAACATTAAAATATTCATAGTTCGATGAAAGATAATAAAAAACTTTCTTTATCAACCTCTTTTAAAGGTAAAACCTGTCGACTACAAATGCCAGAGGTTCTTGAAGAAGCTATAGAGATATGTCTAAATCGAGCTAGCTGTCGACCTCTGAACAGCCCAACGTGGGACCACGTGATACATTTGTAGGGCCATGATAAAGAGCTATTTAGAGCTTGAAGCTGCTAGTTCATTTTTTTGTAATGAAAAACTATATTGTCAGGTTTTTTAAGAACTCGTTATTTTTTAAAATAGAAACGTTGATTTAGTTTAGTGAAATGTTATAAACACCACATCAATAAAAAAAAATATATATATATTTTTATATTTATATATGTGCCTTAATCCATATATATATATAATATTGTTGCAAATGTGATCCTGCCGAAGTATGGATAAGCTGGCAGTCGTGTACGTGAGGCGAGTGATGATGTTCTTCCCACACGCGGACAACAAGAAGCAGAGGCAGGGCTAGATGTTAGCACAGAGAGGGATCGGGGACAGCACACGGGACAGAGGTAGAGGCCATGACACAAACTTGAATGCTTATCACCGAGACATGGAGGGAGAGACTGTGTGCGAGACAGAAGCCGCCTGCCGATGGCCACACCCTAGAACATCTGCTGACCCCCTGCCAAAACCTGTCCTGTTTACAGGGGTCGTCTAAAAAAGTCCCTCGGAACCTCACATGGGCTGGGCGTTGCCTTTTTCCTTCCCTGTCCCTGCCACCAGCTGACTGAACACTCTTTGGATCTTTATTTTGACGTCACCATTTTTAGTTTTAAATACAAATAGGGGGTTAAAATACAAATAGTTTATATACAAAATATGGGGTGGTTGTAAATAGAAATAGTGTATATTTAAATAGAAGGGTAGGGTATTTTAAGGTATCGGCTCTAACTAATTGGAAGATATGTGACATATACTAAAAGTGTCATACAGTTTAAAATATACGATATATATATATATGAAAACAATAGAAATAAATAAAAGATAAGTGGGTCAGGTGTTGATATTAAAAATAAAAAAGTCACATGTGCTCGTGGTCAGGAAATGTGTTGGAGAGTTAACTTCGCACATCGGCCGTTGCCTGGCAACGACACCCTCTACCAGACATCACGTGACCTGGCGCCCCCCCCCCCCCCACACTGTCTACCTGTAGTTTAAGTTTTAGTTTTGCTTTTGTAGTCTGCCCCTACGCTTGCCTTTTTTAACTCTCTTTGTTCCTTGTCATCTTATTATAATATTATTGTTAATTAAACAATACTTTCTGAGATCCAGCCTCTGATTCTCTTACAAAATGCCTTTTTTATTTTTAATATATATATGGATAATATGACCCTATTTATTCCTGTATAAAACAAGTAAATAGCATATATTGCCATTTTGATTACAAGGTGAATGAATATACTATTATGTCATATACACTCATGGACAAAACTTAAGGAAGTTTTCCTTTAAGAAATATATCGGGATTCAGACAATAACCCTGAAAGATATTTGATACCCAGTGATCTTTATTGATGACACACAAGATAACCAATATACACTCATGGACAAAATTTAAGGAAGTTGTACCTTTTAGCATGTATATCGGTATTCAGACAATAACTCTGAAAGATATTACAGTGACCTTTATTGAAGACTCACGTGATAACCAATATACACTCATGGACAAAACTTAAAGAAGTTTTACCTTTTAGCATGTATTTCGTGATTCAGACAATAACTCCTCTGAAAGATATTTGATACACAGTCACCTTTACAGACTCACGAGATAACCAAGTAGGAACAAAACAGACGACCGGCGATATCAAAGACTTTCTACTTCCTTATGTCCATGAGAATGGATTTGAAAAGTTACATATATTAGAGTGTGTGTTTACTTATTATTGGAATAGTTCGATGTAATCCCCACTTATATTGAATCATTTATACTATATAAGGCAAATCTTACAATCTAACACTACCTGCTACACTTCGGTCAAAATGTGTTTAAGCCCAACCACAAATCTCATTTCCTCCAAACATTTCACAAACTGGATTTATATATAATACCTGGTTAGTGATTCAGTGTGCATTGTGTAAGGCCGAAATCGAATTTGTGCTTTAAACCTATGGGATTTATTTTAAGCGGGAAATATCACCAAATTTATACTTGGAAAGTCTCAATAGTCCTCTTTTCTCTCGTCATAGAAGATTCGTTTATTTTGTTGTCCAAGGGTATTTATTTAGCATAGGGTATTGTTCTTTGATCTAAAGTGATTTTTCTAGAGGAAGAGAGCAAAAATAAATGAGTTACAAATTTATAAATATATAACCTATATAAAAATATATTAGATAATAAAAGGCATATATATTGGATTTAATAAAATATTTATTTTGCCAATATTTCGGCTGGCTGAACGCCAACCTTTATCGAGGTATTACATTTTTGTATACACAAACTCAGCGCCGCATAGTGTTATCTTTGAGTTTGTGTATACAAAAATGTAATGCCTCGATAAAGGTTGGCGTTCAGCCAGCCGAAATATTGGCAAAATAAATATTTTATTAAATCCAATATATGCCTTTTATTATCTAATGAATTAAGTATGGATTGCTCTATTTTCAAAATATAAATATATATATATATATGGGAGGGTTAACAACTGATGAGCCAGGCCCTCCCATTAATTTTTTCATTCCAGTAAGGGCAATAGAGAATATTGTTTAATTTTTAAAAGAATCATACGCGTCTATAATAGTTTGAATTCTCATAACAAATGGCGCGTAATGTATCATAATACAAGTATACTTGTATACATTTATTTATTCGTTTTTTTTTATGAAGCCTTTTAGACTAAATTTTTGTCTTTGAAGTACAACCTGCACCACATTGGCGAGGGTCAAACGCTAAGTGTTGGATTTTCTTGATTTATCAAGAAAGGGGATTAGGACAATATTCTAGAATAAAGGGAAATATCAACGATTAAATTTTATTTATCCGATAGATGAAGCAAGTAATCAGAAACTAGATTTTGCAGTTGCACAATCAGGAGATCCTTTTTTTTTTGCCCATCACACAATAAAGGTTTCAAAAGGTCTTTTGGATACATATTTCAAGACCGGTTCAATGATGAAGAAAATACTTATAAGAAAAAAATGTAAGAAATATATAAAGAGAAAGGTTTCAACTAAACACACACACACACACTTTTAAAAGTTTCAATTAAACATTTTAATGCTTCAATTGAACTAAAAAGTTTTGTTTTTGAAAACTTTTATTTTTAATGCCAAGTAATATATCGGCATAAATATTTTGTAGATATATTTTTAATTGAAAAGACATATATTGGATCAAATTATCATTCATTTTACCAATATTTCAGTTGGCTGAACGCCAACCTTTATCAAGGTGTTATAACATTTTAAGTGTGTCAACAACAAACTCAAAATCACCTTGATAAAGGTTGGCGTTCAGCCAACTGAAATATTGGTAAAATAAATGATATTTTGATCCAATATATGCCTTTTTAATTAAAGATTTATCTATGGATTGCTCTATTTTCAAAAAGATATATTTTTATTTATATTTTTTATCATTTAAAATAGAATATAACGATTTTTATGAAAATATATATGCGAAATATAATAAATACATATATTCTTTATATTTGTTCTTTATATTTCTTGTATATATTCTTTATATTTGTAAAGTTATATAGATATGAATAAAATGACAACATATATATAAGAAAATATATATACATTATATATAAAAAGATATGACAGTTGTTAGGGAGATTTAATGCTAGATATAAAGTTACCAAAACATGTGTATCAATTTTAAGTTTTTCTTTTGTTAAAAATGAATAAAATCCAAAAGAATATTTGAAAATATTTCTTCAAACGCGAGTATATCTATATTTATAATGTGCCCTCGTATCTTAAATATTTGAAATCATATATTTGATACTTTAAGGGCTGCATATTGTATAAATTTTGACGTTGCTATCAAATAATCTAATTCGAAATATATTTATTTGTTTGGAAGTAAGAAAAATAAAAATATTGATAAAAATATTGTACAAAATTTAGAATAGAAATATTAATTTTGGGGGGGAATAAATTTTAAGTTTTTAAAATTAAAATTAATTCAATATTTTAACTTTTTTATTTATGCATGTATTAATTTATTTATTTAATTTTTAAACAAGGTAATGTCATATAAAAAAAAACATTTTTAAAATATGTAATTTATGTAATATGTTGAACTAAACTTTTGGTGAATGAATATTTGCCGTTTTTTTTTACATTTAAAATTTATTTTTATTTTTAATTTTCACTTCTTTGAGCGTATGCATTAGAATCCTCTCATGACTTTTTATCATTTAGTCCAATCTTATTATTTTCGTTATAAGATACAATGAATATTTTCTAGTTATTTCTCCCCTCTCATGGAAATTTTATTATTCCTTTATATTATGATTATGAGTTAATTTTTATGTGTTCTCTCTCGCTACTCAATACTATTAAAAATAGGTATCTCTACTATTTTTACATTTATATGAAAGCATCTTATTGTTGTATTCATGTTGAAAAATATATTCTAGTCAATTTATATCTATATGTTTTATAATTACTTTATTATTACTTTATTAACATCATGAAACGCGATATCCCAAACTCAGGGATATTTGCGTCGAGACCTCTCTCTACATCACAACAAATCGGCTATATACAATCCTGTTCAATTCACTATTTTACATAATTAACAAAGAAAATTGTCCGAAGAGAAAAACAAACAACAAAGCAAAACACACAAAGCAAGCATCGCAATTCTTTTCCTTCTAATTTTCCCTCTCCCTTTTCCAATTTAAAAGAAAGTTGTAAATAAATTTGCAAAATTGATCAAAACTTTTGCACCTCTCCTTATTGCCTACAAATTCATCAAGCCGTCCAATACGACCAAATTTGTCTTCTCTATAAACCCGGAAAATTGGGCAATTCATAAGTAGATGTTTCGAGTCCTGAATTTCACCTCCGCAGAAGCATCCTGGTTCCTTCACCGCGCCGATAGTTGCCAAAAATTTCCCAAAATTACCATGATCTGTAATGAATTGGATATTATAAAAATTTGGACGGAAAAATCTTGGGATTCCAGACACGAAAAAGCTTCTGAAAATTTCATTAGTATTGTCAAAATTTTCCTTCATTTTTGCGTGTAAGAATGATTTGACTATACTTGGAGCATGGGGTTCATAAGTAATTATATCTTCAGTGGACAGATGAGTTAGATCATATTTGATTATTCTAGATTCTATATAGTCTATTAGGAGTGGAATTTTTGCCAAACTATGCACACAGTTAGATGATGTGGTTTTATAAGCTCTAACTGCCCATAAAATGATCTGGTACTGCATGGAATTCAGTTTTTGTTTAGAACGATTGTTTAAATATTTAAGCCAAATTTCTGATCCGTATGTAAGTACAGGCCTTATTATAGTTTTATATAAAGTTAACCTCTTTTGTGTATCTAAACCCCATACGTTGCCGCTTAGTGAACATAATAAATTTTTCATACGCCCTGCCTTACACAGAATATCATTTACATGTGGAGTAAAGTTAACTTTATTTTTCCATTTGTGATTTGAAAATTTCATTCCCAGAATTTTTACTTGCTTGACCGGCCTGATTATATTGTTATTAACCTCGATAGGTATTTTTTCTCTGTTGTGCAAGTATAGCAAATTAGTTTTCTCTGTACTGATCGTTAATTTATTTCTATTACACCATTGGATCACATAATTTAAGGTGTGTTCACTTGCGGTTTTTAGTCCTTCAATAGTCTTATTCCAGCAAATTATTGTAGCATCGTCTGCATAACATATAATATCTGCATTAATTGATTCGAAATTTATCAACAAACCATTTAGCAAAATATTCCACAGAAGTGGTGATAAAGGTCCACCCTGTGGACATCCTTTAGTTATTTTCTTATAAAAAGTTTCTGATTCGTATGTAAATTTCACCTCCCTTTCTTTATTCAAATAAGATTTTATGATCCGTATTAAATCTGAGGGAACGTTGTCATTATCCATTCGTTTTATAATCGCAGGCCACCATGCATTGTCGAATGCACCAGCTATATCTATAGCTATCAAGGAAGTCAATTCTTTTTGTTTATGTTTCAATATAGTTTCTATAATTTTTTCCATTCCAGTAATAGTTGATCTAGATTTCATAAAGCCATGCTGCCTTGAGCTCATTAGATTATTTTCTAAATAATAGTTACTTAATTTATTTTTTATTATATTCTCAAATGTTTTAGAGAGATTAGATGTCAATGATATAGGTCTATAACTTTTATTTACTTCATAACTCGTTTTGCCTGGTTTTGGAATTATTTTTAAGAATGATTTTTTCCATTCATCCGGATAGTATCCCATTTCTATACATTTATTGAATAATTGATGCAGAATTGGGATTATTTTTATTTTAGCTTGTCTGATCATATTGTTACTAATGTAATCAGGGCCCGGTGCTTTTTTAATATTAGTTTTTAAAATTGTTTCCTCTATTTCCTTAGATTCGATATGAACACTACTTTTATTTTTATATTTAGGAGTATAATTTCTAATCAAAATATGATCATCTTTATCCAAACCTACAATATCATCCGGAAATAGATCGTTCATTAAACTTTTTATTTTGTCGATCTTTAAATGATCTGGTAAATTATCAATTAGAGGTAATCCTAAATTTCTGTTTTTTGATCTCAATGACTTGTAAATCCTATAAGCATTACCAAATGCGTTAGTTGAATGACTTTCTTCTATAAAATTTCTCCAACTCGCTCTTTTTGCCTTTTTAATTTTATTTAAATATTTATTTCTCATTGATTTATAGGTCTTTTCATAGATCGCTCCATGCCGATGATACAAATTTCTAATATAGTGGAAATCGTTTTTCAATTTCTCCAACTTCCCATCCCACCAGTATGTATTTGTTTTATGATTTCCGCTTCTTGTCTTGACATTTAGGGACAGATAAGCTGCCTCTCTAATTATTTGTGTGAGAGTCTTTACAATGTTGTCAATATCTTCGATGGTTGACGCGTGGTTTATCTTGGTGATAATGTTATCTACATCTTGTATTGAAATTTTTTCGGTAAATGTTTTCCAATCAGCATCTTCTCTATAAATTTCCATGTTGAGTTTTGAACTGTCCTTTGCCTGTTAAAATTATGATAAATGTCAAAGGTTATTGCAACGTGATCTGAAATGCTCGTCAAAATAGTCGTCTTCCAGTTTTGTACAAAACTTATTGATTTTTTGTTTGAAATCGTAAGATCTATAATGCTTGAATTTCGGCAGGTGGGTATCTTTAGATTATGGATAAATAGGCTATGTTCATCTATGATGGAGTAGAATTTGAAACCATTGGAATTAGTCGTCGGATCAAACCAGACTGGGTGTCTAGAATTGAAGTCGCCACATAGTATAATAGGTTGTTGATTGTAGGTATCTAGAAGCTCCTTGATAAATTTTTGATGAGTGTCATTAAATCTATGTGGATGAATATAAAAGTTTGCAATAACAGTATTTGATTCCGCTGAATTTATAGAGGTGGTTGTACAAAAGGAGTTTGTGAATTTATTGATTTTATTGTATTTTAAACACTTATTCATAAAGATCGTTGCAGTGTATATTTGTTCATCTGTTGTTGAATGCACTATTTGAGATTCTAAATCGAAAATTACATCTCTATCAATCAGATAAGGTTCCTGTATTAGGATGATATCTGGTGGGTTGTCTTTTATAGAAGCTTGAAGCTCATTCAGTGCCAAGATACTTTTTCTTACATTTTGTTGTAAACATTTAATTCCTTTTCCCTGCATGATATTCAAACTAAATAAACAATAATCTCAGCTGCGAAATTTGCCTAATTGTCGGTTGGATGATATCTCGTTCGTTGGATAATTCTATCTATCTGTATTTTGTATAAAGGACAATCCGAGGAATTAGCTCTATGATTCGGCGAGTTTCTAAATTTAGGATGTTTTATACAGTTATAACAATTGCAAATTTTTGAACAGTCATGAATTCCTTGCGCGCCGCATAGTTTACATATCTCGACATTAGTACAATCGGCCAATTTATGGTTGGGATTAAATTGAAGGCATCTCTGACATTGTTTTACCAGAATCTTATCTTCCACAAAACAGCGTTCAAAGTCTGTATATAATTTATTATTCATATTTTTAAGGATCTGGTAAACCTTTGGAGAAACCCTAAGAACTATGTTGTGGTGGGGCGTGTTCGATTTCATGCTAAACAGAACATGGATATCATTTTCCATTTCGTTTAATTCAGGGTTCATACTACAGATTGTTTTAGTAAAATTAGAGGTTTCTGTAAGTTTATTAACATTCTTAACTACTACTGTAGGATCTCTTGGTTTGGGGATATAAATTTTGCTAATATTAGCGAGTTCCTCTGCCCTGCCTAACTCATCATTTAGAGATTCCACGTCTGATTCTGTAGGGGTCTTTATTATTACAGATTTCCTAGCATTTATAATTTTGTTAATCTTTATTTTTTTTCCTTCGTCCCTAAGCTTTTTAACTTTGCTTGATATAGTTTGATACATTTTTGTATTATCTTCCACATTTATAGGTGTTGCCACTATTGTGAACTCCTTATGTAAATTTTGTTTTTTTTTTAATGTAATCTTGTGATGTTTCTGTACGAGCTACTTGAGCATATGTTGGAGTTGTTTTAACTAGTTCATCTTAGATCCCTTTCAGTTTTTGATCCATAACATCAGTAATTGTTGTTTTCATTAGTTCCAATATATCTTGGTTATTTATTTCTTTTAAAGTTGAAATACCATCCTTGGTTTGCCTAACCATAGTTGACAAAAATGTAATATCATTTTTAGTTAGATTTTTTTGATTTTGTTGAACTTTTTTGTCAAAATAGTTATAAATTTCATCCAACTTATCATTTAAAGTTTGAATAATTATTTCCATATTCTATTTTTGCATATTTGTGCGAAAACAACAATGGAAAAGTATTTCAAAAATGACAATAAAACAAAAACAAAAAAAGGGAAATCTCCTAAACTTTTGAACAGAGATTGCCAATTTAAAAGGTTAAAATATTTTTAAATTAAACAATTTATATAACTTTTATAAATTATACAATAGGTAAACTTAAAATTTAAAACAACATTTACCGGAACTATCGGAGCCTAGCGACACACGTCCGGTCAGTTTCGCCTCCTGGCGGCAGTCAGGATCATTATATGTTTTATAATGATTAAAGAAGGCTAAAATTAGAATAAATTGAAATCGAATTGAAGGAATAATGTCAGTATAGCAAGATATAACTGAAAATTAATATTATTTGCAACATAATATTTTCTCTTTTTTTATAAATTACTAACGGATGTACCCGGCTTCGCCCGGGTTTTACCCGAGTAAAGGTTTGTCTAGCGAACATTTGTTAAAACAATTCTCTATAAACTTATAAAAAAAAAAATAATAGATATATTTTGATAATTTGAAACTCGTAAATTTGAATCTCTCGATAAAGTGAACATTTCTTTCCGGTCCCTGTGTGCCGTGTCATCCTGAATTTTGTCTTTCCTAATTTTCTACATTACAAAATCATCGTTTTATCTAGTGAACATTTTTTCCCGGTCCCTTAAAAAATACTCGATAAGTTGAATAAAATCAATATTAATTGGTTCCCTCGGTAATTGAAAGTTAAAGGAATAGTATATTTGCCTTGGAATTGTATCATTATTCTTGTCTCAAATAAATTGCCGTGTCATCCTGAGATAATCTTAATTTTGATAAATAATCTTTAAGATAATAAACTTAGTGATAATAAAACTTATAGATAAAAAAACTTGTTATCATCGTCGCAATGGTGGCGCTGCTTGCGAGTTAAATCTGCAAATAACTCTAAGGATATTTAAGATATTCAAGAAATTATTTTTGAGAAACCTTTCCAGTACTATGCTAAATAACTTCCCAAAGTATCATGGCGTTCCAATGAGTGGTTTGGTCAGGCATAAAGGACAGACACACACATACATACATTTTAATATATATATAGATATTTTTCATGAAAGAGAGAGAGAGAGAGAGAGAGAGAGAGTTCTAACACCTCGTAAGTTCCGGAATTATAAACATCCAATCGAATACAATATTAGAGCGGCATGGGTGATTAAATTGGCGAGAGAGGGTTTATCACTGATGAGCCAGGCCCTCTCAATATCTTCCTAGTGTTCTAAGTACAGTTGGACGCTGTTTTATTAGTAAAATATTCGCTAAATATTATTATCATTGAAATCAAAAAAAGGCATATCCTGACCACGAGTACATGAGCTTTTGAGATGGCAGAGTGCCATCTAGTGGAGCAGAAATCAACTAAACATTGATTTAGCTTGCTCCCTGATATTTTAGCCTTTCAATTTCTCGATAAAGACGTATTGGTACAGCCTGCACCACGCTGACGAGGGCCAACAGTCCGAAACACGTTAGTGGTTGGCTTTTCTTGATTTATCAAGAAATTGGGCTGGCCAAATATTAGGGAACAGGCTAAATCAACGCTTTGTGGATTTCTGTTCCACTAGATGACGCTCTGCCATCTAAAAAGCTCAAGTGCTCGTGGTCAGGATATGCCTTTAATACCAATACATGACCTTTTTATTTTTAAAATAACTTTTCACATAATTAACATTATATTTTGAAATCATTGATATATTTAAATTTACTAAAGTGTAAAACGACACTTGAAGGTACACTTCAAGTGTCGTTTTACAATTACAGAGGCCGCATTGTATTATATATTATACTAAAGTGTGTATACGTGCGCTTGTGCGTCGGCGTTTGTGTGTATGCGAACAATAAATCAATTTTAAAAACCCATTAATAATGCTAAAGTGAAAGGTTACGTAATATTTTTCACAAACAGACTCAACGATAATTAAAAATAAATAAACTATTCTAATTATTGAGTTCAAAATTAAAAAAAAAAATCGTGAGTTAATTAATTTCTGTTTTTTATTTATTTGTCAATGATTTGAAATATGCAATTAATCTTCATATCTGTCACATACGTATATCGATTACCTGGTTGTTGGTTATAAAGATAATTTAAGATATTTCAAGACAACCCGCTCTAAGTTTCACGTTGTACCTTGTTTCAGACATCAGAATGAAGGGCGGAAACTACTTTAATGGCAACTTCAATCGTTAAAAGAATAAAATATATCAAATAGAATATAAAGGGTACTCTGGATGTTAATTTTCAAATGATTTTTCAATATTGTAGCAAAGTATTTATTATTTTATTAACAGAGTATCATTTTTTCATGTTTATATTTTGCTACTCTGTAAACTTCCCTCATTGCTTATATTTTGTTTACCATTCACAGTTTGTTCTTGCCTTAAATAAATTGTTGTGTCATCCTGAAAGTTCTATTTCCTAATTTTCCACGTGACATTTTGGTAGAGATGCAGGGTAAATTAGGGAAGACAAACTGAAGATCGCCGAGAAGACCTTGAAATCATGGGTGCTATGATCTACAATTTCAGAGACTGGCTCAAGGATTACACCGCCGTGTCAAGCAAAGACTTCCTTCAAAGATGACAATGTCCCTATAGACGACGATACGACGACAAAGCCACTCTTCACGCCGCAAGAAAAAAGACGCAAAGATACAAAGGACAAAGTTCCAAGACATCGATGTAAGTTTTTTATTTATTTATTTTTTTTACAAATATTCAGAAAATCTTGAAAACATAACCTTCCAAGAAGCTTGCAATTACAAATAAGAAACAAATAAAAGGAATCCCAAGCCGAGGCAACTCTTATATCCATTGTGAACAAACGTAGACAAGTGGAAAAAAAACGAAAGAAAAAAAAAACATGTATCTAGAAAAATAAGAATAAATGAGGATAACAGCCCATCTTAGAAGAAAGAACACTTCAAATTCAAGACTCCCTACAAGGCTCCAACCATGTCGATATGGAAATACACGGTAAATGTGAAGTACCATTACATATTATCCACTGTAAATATCATAAGCTAGGTTGCTCGTTTTGAGCGATCCCTGATCAAGTTATTAGTGAACTGGAACCGTATTTGACTGAAGCTTTTAATTGAAGCTATAAAAAGAAAATATCGCATTAAAATACTGTAAAAGGGATGACAAGGCCAAGATTCCAGAGTAAAGTTGGGGAAAGAGGGATGGACTCCATGAGTGAGACGTCAAAAACGACATTCCAGCGTGGGGGGAGGACAACGGGCAGTCTGGTCACATCTGCGGCAAGTAGAAGACGTGGGGAGTTGTCTCCGGGGAATGTGACCGTGTGGATGATCCTGCAAGACGGTTCCAGGAGAGCCTGACATCGGAGCGGCCTACAAGGCGGTGTAGTCCTTGGTTGGACATGTATAGTGTGAAGCTGAACGTTTAACAAGAGTGACATCCACGGCGTCAAGGATTCTTCTAACTTGGAGGTTGAAGGCAAGTCTCCAATGATTGTATTCCTTCTGTTTAGTGCCACGTATAATAAAGCGATAACATTTGCTTCCTCCCTTCGAACTCACGTGTGTAACTTTGTGGCATCTTGATTAGACAAAGAACACGAACAGCGTCTAGCTACGACGTAAAAATACTTTCAATTTTCATATATATATATATAGCGCTCTATTTTACCATATTGTATTAAATTAGTTTTACCCATATCTCAAACTACGAATGATATATAGGCTGAATTCTTTAACAGACATAGATTATGGCTCATAATATGGTGATGATGAAAACATCAATTCTTATTCTTCAATTGATATCAGCTCAATAACGATAAGAAACAAATACTCTAGAACCAACCCGCGCGGGCAGCAGATTCTTGAATATTTGCCAAACGACTCAACACTAATGCCAAATATTTTATGTTAAATATATACATATAAAATTTAAGCTAAAAATAGCAAACCCATTTCTATATATATATATTTAAATTTCGAAAAAGTTATTTTAATATATTTCTTGGCAAAAATATTCTTTAAAAAATACGCTTTTTTTAGAGAATAAATATCAAACGATATTTTAAAAATTGATTTAAAATACGAATGGATGAATAAATAAACCTCGGAAACAATTAGAATTTCTTTCCATTGTTTAATATATTTTTCTTTTCAAATTCAAAAGAATCCAATAAAAGAGTATATATTAAAATTTTAGAATTTATTTTAAAACGATTATTAATCAATTCGTTGATTCGTAGATTTAAAGAATAAAATAAATCATCTGGTACCCCCAGTAAGATTGGAATAGAGATAGTGGGCGGGGAAAAGATGAAAGGACGTTGGCAAGTTGATGAAACCTCTCTTGTCAAATCCAACCAAAAAATCGTATTGCTCACAGATGTTATCATCATCCTTTTTCCCTCAGATTTTTTTTTCTCGTTTGGGAAAATTTCTTCTTATCTAGGCTGCGAATTATTTTTAAGGTAATACTGAGAATGAATGAAATATCATAGTAAATGAAATCCCTTTGTAAAAAAAAAAAAAAAACATCTAAATGAAACTGAAAATAATTATTAAATTTTTAGAAAAATATTTTTATATTTAAAAATATTATAATAATATTTTTAAAAAATGTATATCATAAAACATAAATCGTGGAGATAGAGGCTGCCTGGCCGGCTTTCATAGTTCTGTGAAAAATAGACACTTCGGCCAGTTATAGTTTTATTTTCTTAACGTTTTAACATAATTATTTTGTCTTCTTCAGGAGAAATACATAAAACTAAAGCATTTGGCAAGGCGATAAAAATTATTCTACATATATGTGATAAGGTCCTGTCGACTCTTCTGTGATAAGATCCTTTCGACTTATCTGTGATAAGAGAGTGTCGACTCTCCTGTGATAAGGCATCCTGTCGATTCTCGCTATAAGCTGTAGTAACCGAGGGTCAAACCTTTAGTAACCGAGAGGGACAGTCAGGGCGTGGAGAGTTTTCCAGTACCTCTCTGCACTTTGGAAGACCTTTAACAGTTTTCACAGAGTACAGGCAGTCGTGGTCGAGGCAGAGTGGAAAGCTTGGGAATGTCCACACACAAAAAACTAAGAGACACAGTTGTAGTAGGAAAGTTCCATGAACAGATAGGAGTCGAGCTAAGAGCAAGATGGAGTTAGAATATTTCTTACTGTTTTACATGGTCGATGAGGTGGTCCTGGCTACGACCGACAAGGGCTCACGCCGACGGTGAAGTGACTGTCTAGTTGGGCTAAAACCGAGGTTTTTATATACCATTCCCGAGGGGGGGGGGGTTAGACTTTGAACGTCTGCGGCATTCTGCACCCTTTGACCTCGATGGCAACGACTTGCTAAATTCCTCTTTAGGGTTTCTATCTCGATATCAGACGTTTTTGAACTTCTCAATCTTGCTTTAACTCTTAATCTATTACATAGTTTTATTTATTCATCCTCAGTTTGTACAAAGTACATTACATATGGTGATGCAATGACACATGTCAATCATGCGTATAATTATTTATAGATGTGGTTCTATATACAACATGACAATCTTGTTATAAGTATTATACAATATAGGGTTGTTGGTTTAAATTACCATATATACAAACAAATTTGAAAGGTTTACAAATATTTAGAATTTTCTTTATACAAGGTGTGATCAATAATTTCCAGAAATGAGACTGGATCACGTAAATATATTCAAAATAATGAAACAATTTTATAAGGACCTTATAGATAAAACATTTATCAACACGTAGAAAAAAATGATCATACAGACGCACGCGCTTACGTTTTTTTCGAATTTATAAGCTCGAGTATATCAGAACACTTTCTAACTTCAGTATGGACTGTATTGAAAAACAGCGAGTCTGCATAGAGTTTTGCTTTAAATTAGGGAAAACAGCTTCCGATTCATTTCAAATGTTGAAGCAGGCTTTAAAGGAGATGCCCTATCACAACCGAGGACATTTAAATGGTTTTGCACGATTTAAATCTGGCCGAACAAGCGTCAAGGATGATCTACACACTGGCAGACTTTTATCGATAAGAAACTCCGAAAATGCACTCAAAATCAAGTCATCGATCAAATAAAACCCATGGATAACTATCAGAGAGCTATCAGAAGACTTAAATATCTCTTTTGGAACATGCCAAACCATCATAAAGAATGATCTGAATCTTAAACGATATCCAGCTAAATTTGTCACATATCTCTTAACGAATGAGCAGAAAGAGCATCGCAAAGAAACGTGCAAAAAAAACATGGTCGAAATGTTTAATTCTGATCCCCATTGGCTCAAAAATGTTATCACAGGAGATGAAACATGTGTGTACGGATATGATCCCGAGACTAAGAGGCAATCAAGACAGTGGCTAGAGCCTGGAGAACCAAGATTCAAGAAAGCAAGGATGATCAAATCGAAGCTTAAGTGTCTTCTTATCACTTTCTTTGAGGTAAAGGGATTGGTACAGTATGAATTCGTGCCCGAGGGTCAGACCATTATTCAACATTACTATCTTGATGTATTGCGATATTTAAGGGAGGCTGTGCGTCAGAAACGACCCGAAAAATGGCATCAGAAGAATTGGCTCTTGCATCATGACAACGCACGGCCACATAGGCCGTCACTATACAACTCTATTTGGCTAAACACGGAATTGTTTTACTACCCCAGCCACCCTATTCACCCGACTTGCTCCCAACGAGACTTTTTCTTTACCCTAAAATAAAAAAAATAAAAAAAATTAAAAGGACGTCGATTTGACTCAATACCTGAAATAAAGGAAAATACGAAGAATATTTTGAAAAGCCTGAAAGATGAGGATTTTCAGAGGTGTTTTAATATCTGGAAAAAAATTGGAACAAGTGTATATATAGTAACGGTGACTATTTTGAGAAATAAAAAAAAAACTTTATTATACTTTTGTATTTTAAAAAATATTTAGCATTCCTGGAAATTATTTATCACACTCCGCCTTTGCCGGTCCCAAGCCTGGATGAAAAAGGAGGAGGGGGAGCAGTAACAAGCTCGGTAAAAAACCTGGGTTCAGCTGGCCCGGCTGATAGTACCCTGTAAGGGCTCCTGATCTAGGGATACAGGATGAGCAGCGTTTGTACTCCATGTTAGGAGCGGCTGCACATGGCGTCTGTTCCTCATGTTAGAGGCGGCCATTTCTTTTGGAGCTAAGTCGGCCTGCCACTGAGTAGTGCTCCCAGTCTTAATGACAAAGGCAGACGCATTCTACTTCATCCAGTGTGAAGATAAGAAAGAAGAAGAAGAAGATTTATCACACTATGTGGAATAGAAATATATTACATCCAGATTGAAAATGGGATAGAACATAAAATTTGGCTGAAATATCTTTTGTTTAAGTAATGAATGAATAAATTCTAATGATAAACATCAAAAGAAATAGATACGGGTACGTTTTTATTTTTTAATCTTTTGTTCTGAATAATAGCTTGTATAACGTTTGACAAGTTTTACCGAAAATGTTTCTTTTTTTTTTTATTGAATGAAAAATCGTAATTTATTTTAAGGAGAAATAACGACTATTATTATCCTTAGGGATGAAGTATGAAAGAATGAATTGTGAAGAGTAATGATGAACGGAAAAAAAGGTGCCCAGGGATAGGAAATATTTTTCCGTTCATCATTACTCTTAACAATTCATCCTTTCATACTTCATCCCTAAGGATAGGAATAGTCGTTATTTCTCCTTAAAATAAATTACGATTTTTCGTTCAAAAGAAAAATTTGCGGTAAAACTTGTTAAGCGTCGTTCTATAATCATAAGCCGCAATTAATTGTATTACAATAGCTTGTATATCTATTCCAGGTTGCATGTTATTCTATCAATAAATTATAGTAGTGTTTTTCGCTCCCAGTTTATATTTCTATATTTAATCGTACTTGGCTGTGTTCATGAGGCGTCGTATTCCGGTCCTTCCGCGGTCCATGATGGAATCGTCGGGGATGAAGCTATATAAAGGGTCGTCATTTTGTCAGTCTTCATTCATTTTGCCGATGATGTGTCTGATGACAGGGCAATCAATATAGAGGTGTTCAGTAGTCCTTGGCTGGCTGTGGTGTCAAATTATATTGACAAACATTTGCAGTTCTCTCTGATTAGTTTTAGCGGGAAGAATGTTGTTTGGGTTTGTTAGTGAACCAATCTCTCACGCCTTCTCATTGGACGAATGTGGCCATGTTTGTATATAAGAGGGGACTAAGGGAATGCGAGAGCGTGGAGAATTGGTGTGGAGACGCTTAAAGTGTTTTCTACGTGATCTTTCCGTGTCTGGTGATCTCTTGGCATCCCTGTGTGACACCGGTCAGATCCCTACCAACGCTGAAATAAAAATAAGTACTGTTTTTATTTTATATCACAAATTGTGAGTTTTTATTTACTTCCATTTTGTTGTTGGTGTTGTACTCTTAAGTGTACACTTTCTGTACATTAAGTTACTCTTACTTTAGGCCCGGGTATATTGCTTTTTGTGTGATAACCCGTAATAGTAATTTTTGTCAGTGCATACTGTTTTCCTGGTTCTAGTTGATAGAATTGAAAGTTATATGCTCGGAGAACTCGGTAGAGATTTCTTAACTGAGTTCAATCATTGAGAAGTGTCTATTAGAAGAAGACCGCAGAGGTGGTAAGACCAAGTTAGAATTTGAAATCGTTTAATAGTTATGGATCAAAATAGGAAAGATTATACAGTAGAGACTCCCATGAGAGAACAGAGCCAGCATTTTATTCTATTAAAAAAAGAATGTTTATAAAAAAGGAAGATAAAAAAGAAGGTGGCGTTCAGAAATATGGCGACACATTTTAAAACGTGGTTGGGTAAGATTTATCACGATACATTTAGGAAACTTCCAATTTCCCCCGAGCCAATTAAATAGAGCCAACTTCCCTTGATATTAAAGTGGTTGTAACAATGGCCCACCTGTATCTTATGTATGCTTCGTTTGGTCGCGGATCTACTGGCTTCACACCTATCTCTCGATTATATATATTTATATAGCCTGAAACACTTTAAATATCTTCGCCGATTTAGCGCCATCTATAACTGGAAATATAAATATATATATTTTGTAATATTGCCACTTGGAAAATTAGGGAAGACAAACTTCAGGAAGAGATAGCAATGTATTTAAGGCAAGAACAAACTATGAATGATAAACAAAAGATAATGAACGAGGGAAGTTTACAGAGTAACAAAATATAAACATAATAAATGATATTCTGTTAATAAAATAATAAATACTTTGCTACAATATTTCACAGTACTAGAAGCATATGCCCATAGTTATATTGAAATACTTATTTACTGTATTCCAAATGTAGGGTATATAAGACATTCTGTCTAATACAATAGTAGAGCGGTCTGAGAATGTTCACGACTGATGAACCACTCCCTTCCTCTTTCAGATCTTATTCATTGTAGTATAAATTCGGTAGAAATCGCTGTCAATTAGATATATTTTAAATATATAAAATAACTTTAAAAATTATTTTAAATTTATAATCGGAAACCTATGTGATTACTTGCCCACATGTTTTCGTGTCAGCCCCCATCACACTTTATCTGATAAAATTTCTTTCAGTTCTATATTAAATTTAAAAGGCTTGTGATTAATACTGGTTTATATGCGGATTGTATGTTCGAAATAGAGATGCCCGTAGAGTTTTAAAATGATATATATTTATATACATATATATACTGTCCTCGAAGCTTATATTTATATAGAAGTCTTGAATCACTTCACCAAAAATCCCTCCCAAGTGTCGGTTAGCAGAAGACAAGTATAGAGCTGAGAATCTTCCAGACCGATCTGCTAATGTAGCAGCCTATACAGCGATATTTGTATATTAGTATTTGACAATATATATCTACACAAAGCATAATCAGAATTATAACCGTTAAGAGCATTTTCCAAATAAACAAAAGATTTACTGTCTTCACTGCTGTGGCAACCACACTATGCTTCAACGAGCGCGAGCTGGGAGAACAACTCACTTCTCATACGCGGCCGGACAGCGGCATCCGGGACTTTAGACGCGCGCCATCGAAAAACATTCTACCAATGGTCGTTCTTTCATTATTTCTAATTTGGTCTCTAATAAAATTAATTAGTTTTATAAACGTATTTTGTACTTATTATCGGTCTCCCCCACAGCTGCACACAAGCATCACAATGATCCCACACTGCGTTTGAACAAGGGAAGACTTTGCTCATCAGTTGTGACATATTTGTAACAATTAAATCTACTGGCAATATGTTTTCTTTTCAATATCTATATATATAAAAATGAATGTTTGTATGTTTGTCTGTTGGTTGGTCTGTATGTCCGGTATACAAATTCGCAGTAGTTCACTAATTCAAACCAAAATTTCAATACATAGGTAAAAAATAACGAGGATGACGATAGGCTATTTTAAAAAATATATAAATCAAATATTAAAACTATATATTCAAATTATTCTACCTAGCTCACGAGCAGCGCCCTCTAGAACGCGGTGGATCTGATGGCGGGGGCGCGCCCATTCGCTGCCTGCGAGCACGTGGCTTCCCTGTGCGCGCGCATGCGCCGGGAAGCCACTTGCTCGCCGGCAGCCGACGGGAGCAGTCACTTGCTCGCCGGGAGTCAACGGGCGCAGACATTTACTCGCTGGCAGCCAACGGGCACATGTTTATAATGTGTTTGAATAATACATTTAATCATGTAAACCCGGGCGTTGCCCGGGTCATTCGTCTAGTTAGCAATAAATATTTTATCTCTACAAACCTTACTTTAATGATAAAAGTTATTGAATGAGAGGGCTTGCCTCTTCAGTGGTGAAACCTCTCAGCGGTTTCGCCAAATTAATCTCCAGACCGCTCTACTATTATTTTGGAATGATCCTCGTATACCCTGTATTTCAACCACTGATAAGCCAAGCCTCTCATTCAATAACTTTTATCATTGCAGTAAGGGCGGTCTGTAGAAACATTTGATTATATTATTGCAAATAAACACATTGCCAGTCAATTTAATTGTTACAAATTTTATCGATAGATGGCGATTGAGCTGATAATTTACTTTGGGTAATTGACAAGAAATAGGAATATATTATAAAAACAGGAATAAATACCTCGAATGAAAATGATGATAGCAACTCCTCTCTCTTTCTCATATAACAAATTAACTATTGCCTTTTAATAGAGAACAAAACTTAAGAATCAAACAAATATAGGAATTTTTTGTCTATGAGTTATTGCCATTATCGATCGGCAGGTGAGAATGCATGATAATCTATTACCCTAACTGAAGAAGGCTACTCCCAATACCAAGGTATGCATCTCTATTCATGATAAAATTGTGAAAAACATTAGAAAAATACAAAAATATTTCTCACAATGAGTTTCCAATTTGACAATATTTATTGTAAGATATAGTCCATGTTTTTTATTAACCCCCGTTGAAAAGCGATTATCGCTTGAACGCTAGCATTTTAAAATAAAACTCATTGCAAGGTATATTTGATGATTTTTGTCCAAATTTGCGATAGTTGGCGGTATTATATAATCACCTATCATAATCTTCACATTATAGACAAATCAATAACTATATATAGGGGGAAAAATAGTTTTACCGTAATTGTTTTTTTTTATTACAAAAAAATTTGATTTTTTTTTTAAATCTTTAAATGAAAGGGAGGTATTGAGCTCGAGATTCTAATATTTCCAAACGGATGTAATTTTATCTGGGAGTTTTCAATTGACCATTTCTATTGGATTTCAGTTTAAATACGAACCATCTCAAATATTTAAAAAACTGTTTTATAAATTTTTATTTATATAAATATCACACTATTGAAAATACGTATATTTATAAAAAAAAATAATATATTATCTTTTCTTAAAGTTTTTTTCGAAATAGCGTATAAAATATTGACATTTTGCATTGTTTAAATAATCAATTAGTACTTTTTTAAATTTAAAAATATATTTTATATGTAATGTAAAATATTTGCCCAGGATAGAAATTGTTTTTTAAAATATTTAATTTTAGAAATACACCAAAAATATATATATTTAATGTTTCGCAATATGATATTATTTAGATATATTTGATATTTTTTTTAAAAATTGAAAAGTAGAAAAGCTCTTATAATCATATATGATATAATTAAATTATATATTTAACTTGTTTTTTATTTAATTAAGTTTGAATATACCGTGAACTTTCTTTTATTTTATAAAATATTATAAAGGATTGAATATTTCTTCCCCTATAAATCATTACGCAGATTTTTTTTATCAAAGAGACCCGAAGTTAATTCATTGTATAAGAACTTTTTTATAGTTATAAAGATGTTCGTTATTAATATTATCTTTATCTATATAACTCATAAAAGAACAAATACAATCATTGAAAATATATTGATTATGATTATCAATGTTCACTATATCACAAGAGTAAAATATAAAATATTAAATACATTTTGTTAAAAATGATACTAATTAGTGAAATCTTTCTAAATTCATGTAAACGTAGCATAAGAGAGTGTGTATATTATTTTAAGTGTGTAGCATATTGTATTTTAATAATCTATTTACATTAAAATATATATTTTGTTATGTGAATTCCTTGTACAATGTATTATATAAAAATAGGTTTATGAATTTGTGCGATTGTCATTCAATATACTCGACTTTACATAGTATTTGTGTAGAGCGATAAAAACGAAATATAAATATTGTGCAATTTCTGGTTGTCTTTTTTTTATTATTCGATGTTTTTTATTTATAATATATATATATATATATATTCAAATGTGTTTTATAAATACTTGTCCAAATTGTTATTCATTTTGAATAAAACAAAAGTCCTATATATTTTCTCTTTATTTTCTAAAATTTTAAAATATTTTAAAATTAATTCATTTCTGAAATATCAAAAGAACTTTGTAATATCAACCTTAGGAGTTTATACTGAATGCAATTTATATAATGTTTAAATAATTTCTATATATGAACGTGTTCTTTTTTTTTTATAATTAAAAACCAAAATTAATTAAAAACGCGTTATTTGAATTAAAATTAAATTATTTTATAAATATGTTATTATATGATTTAGACCTATTTCATTGAAGTTTAGATATCGGGGGTATTCGCAAAGCCACCTGTTGACAAAAATATAAACTTCTAAATTTCTTAAAACATCAAAAAATGTCGACAATTTAGAAAGGAAAAATATTCCTAAAATATACATTTTTTACAAAATTTGTAAAAACTTTAAATAGTGACTAAAATACTATTTAAAATATAAATTATTTTATCTTTCGAAATTATATATTACACACTTGATATGTTATTTAAAAAAAATGTATTAAAATATCCCTTGAATGAAAATATTAAAAATATTCACAATAGATTTCAAAAAATCCGTAAAATTAAATAAAGCGTCAAACGAAGCTTACCTTTCTTTTTCCCGCCGAACATTCTTGTGCGACTGGAAGCTCAAGTGTCTGCCAGCCCAATGCGCATGTGCAACTCTATCGATTGCATTTCTTAAGAATTCAACAGCACTATTAGAACTAGATTTGTTAATATGCGATCTTTTATATATATATATCTCGGAAACCTTTGTAAGTTAGTCTTTTCGATTAGACACATTTCCCTTCTAATTATCGTCTGATTTAAAAAACGATATCATTAAATGGCAATTTTAGCGTAAACGCGCCTCTAAACTTCCTGCTCTATTGAAATTTATAAATTTAAGATGAAACTTTGAAAACAATAGTTAAAAATTGTTACATTTTAAAATTTGTTAATAATATAATTGTTATATATAAATATTTTTGGAGCTCTTGAGATATATTTTTTAAAATATTATCCATTTTGAAAAGTTATTATAATAATATAAAATATTTTAAAGAATATATTTAAAACACACGGGCAGTAACTCTCATGTAATATATAGGGTTAATTCTAGTTGAATATACATTACGATTGAAGTATAGTGTTCAAATTTAAGCGAACAAACACTTTTTTTTTCATATAAATCTACAATATTGATACTAAAAAGATAAAAAAAAAATAACCAACATATACAAAATTACTTTTAGAATACACGTTTTACATTGATTTGATTTATTGGAAAGATGGAAATATACAAATTTCTAATAATATTCGTTATTCGCTCGCTCTGTTAGCATTTATTCATTGTTGTTCTATTGAATTCTTGTGTATTTGAAAGGGGGAAAAATAAAATTCGTATAAAAGTTTCTTTTAAAATAGGTTTTGTAAGTTTTCGAGCGAATATTCTGCTTTTCAACAAAATACTTTTATGTACAATATTTTTTTAAAAATAATTTATTTTATTTTTTGTAGAAATATTATTTTGATATATTAAACATGAAAGTATTTGTCCGTTAAAGAGCAGAAAGATTGCAAAACCTAAATTAAAATAAACCTTTTATCCGAATTCAATTTTTTACCTTTTCAAATAATTTCTGAGTAACTATTGTTCACATAAAATTTTGCATATCTTGGAAGAAATCGGACATAAAATGGCTTTATAGAGTCCTTTATCCGACGATAGAGGACTTTATGTAGGATGTAAGATTCCAGGACTGAAGTGGGATCAACATATAGTGTGGTCTACCAAATCAACTCAGTAAAGACATTGTTGGAATCTACGACCTGACACGGACTGCCTTAGGATAACATCCAATTTGATAGGAGAGGTAGTCTTTTATCTCGCGAACTGATTTTCACATGTGTAGACATGTGGTGCACTTACAGTAAAAGAAGTCGCCAACCTCTACCCACCATGATTATCATGGTCTGTACCAGGTGTACTAAGGATAAGAAAAAGTTTCCTTTCAGTAGAATTTCCATTAATAAATAGTGCACATTAATTCCGACTTTACAATTTAACAAATTCAACAAGCAATCTAAAACCTGGTTTCATTATTTTTCATTTCTCTAACTTTCTGAACAACATGCCCTTTAACAGGAGAGTATAAATTCTAGCCAACACACACACACACCATACCACACACACACACACTCGAGCGTGCGGCCACGCTTTTGCGGGCTCCGCCATTTTCGCCTCTGGAGTGTGTGTAAAAGGCGCTTACCATCACGAGTTTGGTACCAGAAGAACCCTCTCGATCCGCTGAACAAGTGCCTGAAAGGCCCAGCACTGGATCTCAACCAGGCGAGGAGTTATCGCCGAAAAAAGGAATCATAGAGAATTCTTCTCTAGAATTTTCTATGGAATATCGAACACATGCAAGCCCGCCGGCGCGCGAGGCGCATGGAACGCTGGCTGCCGCGCGGGGTGACGTCACGGCGCCGCCGACTGCTGCTTCTTCCAGCGAGAATTTAGCCGACCCGGCCTCGCTCAACTGGGCCGACAGCGAGATGGCGGAGGTCGACGCCAACGACGACTACACCGTTGTGAAGAGCAAGAAAAGGCGCCTCTCTTCAACACCTGAGCAGGCCGCAAAGCAGGCAAGCAGGCCTGCTGAGAAACGCGGCCCCCAGCAGCAGAAGCGGACAACAGGGCCGAGGTCAATGCCGCCCCAGGAAATCAAGGCGACGCGCGCCAACATCGCCGACGCCAGGGCGAGGCAGGCCAATACCAACCATGAGAACTACGTCTTCGTGGAGCTGTGCCCAGACATCCCGGACTACTCCTACCTCCGGGCAATCGGCGACCTGGTCGGAGGGCCCAAAAACATCGCCCACTTTGGCAGGATGAACGGCCACTACATCGTGGGCCTCGCGAGCAAGAACCTTGCGAGCCGTTTGGTGGAGGAGGGCCTGAACATCGAGGGAACACTCCTCAAGGTCTTCCCCTTCCGCAAGAGGGCCGAAAGGATCATCGTGGCCAATCTCCCCGGCTTTGTAGAGGACGCCACCATCGTGCAGGCTCTGCGTGAATACGGAGACATCACCTCCATCGCCCCCATCATGATCAAAATGGGGGAGTTCGCCTTCAGCGACGGCCGCCGGGAGGCGTTCATCCTGCTCCGCGAGGGCGTAAGGCTGGAGACGCTGCCCACCCGTCTGACCATCCACTCCAAGGGAGACACCCTGTCGGCCTTCCTCTCCTTTGGAATCAAGTGTTCCAAATGCGGTAAACAGGGCCACCGCAGAGCCAACTGTCCAGGCGCTCGCCAGGCAAGGGAACGGCAGCCCCAGGCAAGCAGCGTCTCCCACCGACGCAAGGCCCCCCCTCCCTCCTCCTCAGCGACCAAGGAAGCCGGCACCTGCGCCCGCAACACCGGCGTCCCCTGTCCAACCGGCGAAGACTTCGGCCGAGGCTCAGGCGATCCCCTCGGCACACCAGCCTGCCGAACAAATTGATCTCACCCACCCCCGCCCCTGCTGCCCACCCTGCTCCCCTGGCTGCCCTGCGGCCCCCCGAGCCTCGCATCCCTCCGCTCGACCAGGAGATGTCGGTGGAGAAGCTGTCCTCACCTCCCGCCACGCCTGCCCGGGGAAAGGCCGCACTCGAACAGCTGCTGGAGCACCTCGGGAAGTCCCCCAACCCCTCCATCGACTGGGATAAGCTGCCCGACCTGAACTGCGAGGAGGCTCAGAAGCTCCTCACCTCTGAGACCACCATGAAGAGGCGAGCGCCCACGCTAACAGAGGAACAGTTCACCGCCCTCGAAAAATTGCACGAAACCATCAAGGCCTTGTGCCCAGACTCCAACTCCACCATCCGCAAAACCCTCCAGAAGACCAGGAAGGTGCTGCGTGAAGGACGGCCCCAATGAGTTACCGCGTCGCCACCATCAACGCGCGAGGGCTCGCCACTCGGAGGAGGAGCCTTGCCCTTTGTCATCTCCTCAAGCAACATCACGTGGACATCGCGTTTGTCCAGGAGACAAACGCATTTCATCCGGGCAGCGGCCAAGACCTCTGCCTCGGCTACAGTGCTGTTGTGTTGGCCCATCCCGTAGCCATCTCGGGATCCGGACTCGCCTGCGTCTTCGGACCAGGCGTAGTCGTGCTACAACAGCGTATCCTGTGGCCGGGCCACATCGCCTTGGCAACAATAGATGTCCACGGCGAGGAAATGACGGCCATCGCCGTTCATCTGGCGCATGAACCCCGGGAGAGAAACCGACAACTGGAGCTCCTGGCGGCGACAGCGGCACAGGAAGAGGAGGGGGCCTGTTGGATCATCGGCGACTTTAACATCAGGGATCGGGGCCCCTCATCATCATCATCATCGGATGCCCTCGCCGCTCTTCTGGACCTGGCCGCGCTGGTCGACGTGGCCACCCAGTTCGACGCCGCCCACCTGCCCACCAGAGTCTCCATGCACGGCGACCAAGTCGAATCCAACCGCCTGGACCGGATCCTCGTCCCTGCTGGAGTCCTGGATCGCGTGTCCATCTACGCGACCAGCCACTACCACCTCTCGGACCACCGCCTCGTGCTGCTCCAGGTGGGCCCCGCCCACCACCGCCGTCTCCTCCCCCACCCAGCCTCGCTTGGCCGCGATGCTCCGCTCGGGCCTTGCTCTCGAACATCTGGCTGGTTACATCCGGGAGTTGGAGGAAGACACAGCGCACGATGACGACGACGGGACCTTCTGGGATAGGTGGACCTCCATCAAGGCGGGGCTGCTGGCGGAGGCCAGATCCCTGCACGACCCACGCCACGCTGCCAACGACAGCTACGTCTACAGGGCGAGACGTTACATCGCGGCGCAGCTCGAGGCCTCCTCCATCCGGGCCGACTACCCATCGCTGCCGGACCTAGCACGCGCCATCCGCCTCCGACGCCCGGTCAGCGTCATCAGGGACGAGCAGGATAACATCATCGAGGGCCCCGAGCTTCGGCGGAGGGCATTCGCGACCTCCAGCCCCGTTTCGCCAGTCCCACCAGCGATCCAGCTGCGGGAGCTGCCTTCATCGCTAGCAGCGCGCCCACCACCACCCGCGAGCTGAGTGAGGAGGACCCGCTTCACCGGCCGGACATCAGCCCCAGCGAGATCGCCAACGCTATCGAGCACCTCCCTCGCGGAAAGGCCCCCGGCTGGGATGGCTTGCCGTGCGAGCTCCTCGTCGCCTTCAGCGAGGACTTCTTCGCGGAAGCTCTGGCCCGGGTGTTCGCAGCATCACGGCTCCGAGGTGCCCTGCCTCCGTCGACGCGGCGCAGCTCCATCTGCCTCGTGCCCAAGGCCCGCGGAGGTCGCGGCCTTGATGGCTACAGGCCCGTCGCGCTGCCCTCGGCCGACTACAGGGTCCTGGCCGCCATCCTTCACCGGCGCCTCAAGCCCCACCTGCGGACCCTTGTGCCGGAATGCCAGACCTACGCCGTCCCCGGGAGGTCCCCGTCATGGAACATCGCCATGGTGACGGACGCCATCGAGGAGGCCACCGCCCTGGGCTCGCCGCTGGCCGTCATGGGCGTCGACCTAGAGTCCGCCTTTGACTCATTGGACCGCGGCTTCCTGGAGTCCCTGCTAACATCCCTCCGCCTCCCGCCGGCCTTCATGGCCTGGATTAACATCCTCTACGCCGGGGCGGACGCCACCATCCGGGTCGGAGGCTTTCATACAGCAGCCTTCCCTCTTCTCAACGGCCTCAGGCAGGGTTGCGCCGTAAGCGCCGCACTCTTCAGCATCGCCACGGGGCCGCTGCTACGTCGCCTGGAGTTGACCCTCGGCGTGGGCAATGTCATCGCCTACGCCGACGACATCGTCCTCCTGTTCCATCGCGACGGAGACTTCGAGCGGGTGGCGACCGTTTTCGAAGATTACAGGCAGGCCTCCGGAATCGGCGTGAACCTCGGGAAGAGCGCTGGCCTCTGGTGCGGCGCCTGGCGCAACCGCGGCGACTCCCCTCTCGGCGCCTCCTGGTCGACCACCTCCATCAGGGTCCTCGGGCTCGACATCGCCCCCAGGAGCACCGTCATCCACCGGGAGCAGCATCTCCTGGCCCTCCTGGAGACTGCATGCCGCAAATGGACGCCCTTCACCCGCGGCCTCTCCCTCGTCGGGCGAGCAAGAGCGGCGAACACGCTGGTGGGGTCTGTCATCCAGCACCACCTGCATGGATACCTTCCATCAACCCCCGACCATCGCCAAGCTGCAGGCCCGACTGGCGAGATTCGTCTGGGGACAGGACCACACGGCGTGGCTTCCCGCCGATGTCATGGCGAGGCCAGTTGCTATCGGAGGCCTCGGCCTCCTCGACCCTCGCGACCCAGCTCCAGCTCGCCTGCCTCAAGGGGGTGCAGGTCGCGCTCCGCGGGGGCAGAAATGCCTTCAGCTGGCTGGTCGGCGGCAACAGCGGGGAAGCCTGGATCCACCCTCCACCGGACGGTACCCGTCTCCAGCCCCGCCGTCTCCGGTTGCTGAAGCTATGGGAGGAGGCCTCCAACATCCTGGGCCTCAACCACCGGGCGGTCCCCACGGCTCAGCTGCTGGACCTCCCCATCATCGGCGGCTGCCGGTTCCTCCGCCCTCCCGACCTTCCTGGCCCCTGCCCGCTGGCGCGGAGCCCGAGTCCGGGATCTCATCGTGGAGGAAAATCTCATCGCCCGCCCAACGCGCTCGGCCCTGGCTGACGCCGCGACCCTGGGCGCCTTCTGCCGGAGGCTGACCTCCGAGAACGCCGTGGGCTTCGGGGCGGAGTCTACGCCCTCATCTAGCTCCTTAGCTGCGGCCGTGGTGCTGCGGGGGACGGCTACGCCGTTCCTCAACGGCCTCACGACCCGCTCAGCCCGACGGGCCCTGGATCGCCCGCGCCTCGCCGCCACGCCCATCTCCAGATTCCTGGCGAGATGGACGCCCACCATCAATCCACCATCCAGGATCGACTGGGCCTCATTGCGGCGTTGCGCCTACTCGGGCCACGAGGCTGACGCGGCCCTCAAGTTGGCCCTCCACGCCCTCCCCCATCCGGCCCATCCTGCCTCGGTCGGCCCCTCCTGTCCTGCCTGCGGGTCCATCGACCGCTCCCTCAGCCACCGTTACTGGTGCTGTCCCTCCATCAGGCCTCTAATTAGAGAGGCCTTCAACATCATAGTGCGGCCCCCTGACCAGCAGGCTTGGATCTTCGGCGGGTCCGGCCTTGAGGACGACGCCCTTTCCATCCTGGCATCGGCAAAGTTGCGAATCTATCGCTACTTTGTCCAGGTTGGGCTCGGAGAAGCGGTGGAGGACCCGCTCATCGCCTGGTCCAGGACCCTCCAGCGCCGCGGACTCCTACTTTTGTCCCTCTTGTAAATTTGTTTCATTTATGTATATATTTAATAATTTTCTTCTCTTCCTCTCTCTCTCATGTGAGATGTAATATTGTCTAAGATGACAATAAATATTGTTTAATTGTCAAAAAAAAATTGTCAAACACACACACACACACACACACACTATACACGCCAAATTCATATAGTTCTCCTGTTAAAGGGCATGTTGGACCGAAAGTACGAAAAATAAAAAATAAAGAAACCGGCCCTTTATTGCTTGTTGATTTTTTAAATTTATAAATAGTAATCGTTTGGGTTCTGTGCTGTCTGGAGTATAAAAGTTCTATCTATGCTTCTTTCCTGCGGTAAATCTGTAAAAGACCGGTGGTCTTAATAAAGCTCTATGTGTGTGAATAGTAATCGTTTGGGTTCTGTGCTGTCTGGAGTATAAAAGTTCTATCTATGCTTCTTTCCTGCGGTGAATCTGTATAAGACCGGTGGTCTTAATAAAGCTCTATGTGTGTGAATAGTAATCGTTGATTTGAACATATTCAAAGCGTATTCTAGTTATGTTACTCAGCAGATAATGTAATTTCAATGCTAGGTTTATTATTTCTACGATACAAACTTTCGTGGGCGGAGGAATCACATTTATCATGTAGTAAAATGTTTTGAAAATAAAGCAATCCATATTTAATTCATTAGATAATAAAAAGGCATATATTGGATTTAATAAAATATTTATAGTGTTAACACTATGCGGCGCTGAGTTTGTGTATACAAAAATGTAATGCCTCGATAAAGGTTGGCGTTCAGCCAGCCGAAATATTGGCAAAATAAATATTTTATTAAATCCAATATATTCCTTTTTATTATCTAAGTAGTAAAATGTATAAATTGATATAAAGCAATAACGCGCCATCTATATATAAAAAATGAAAACATTAAGACGCGAATGTTTCTTTTAACAAATAAATAAAAAAATCTACTGTCCTTACTACGATGAAAAAATATTGGGAGGGCTTGGCTCATCAGTGCTCTTCAGTGTAGCATATATAAGCAGAATGATCCAATACAGTATAAGAGATCTAAAGAAGCAGTCTGGTAGATTAAATTGGCGAAACCGCTGGGAAGGTTAAATCACTGATGAACCAAGCCCTCCTAATATTTTCAATCGTAGTAAAGGCAGTAGAAGTTTGGTTTGTTTCTGAAAAGAAACATTCGCGTCTTAATATTTTAATTTGTTAAGCATGTATAAGCCTATGAGAAATTTGAAGTTGGATATCTTTATTTATAATATTTTGATATATATAAACTAGCCGAATGACCCCGGCAACGCCCGGGGTTTACCCGATTAAATGCTTTTATTCAAATACTATTCGTTACAATTATAAATTGGCGCCGTGGATGTCATTCTTGTATAATATATAAATGAGTTTTAAAAATTGTAAAAAAAAAATTGCATCGGCCGGAAATCGAACCCGGGCCGCCCGCGTGGCAGGCGAGCATTCTCCCACTGAACCACCGATGGTTATGAGAAATGGCCATATTTGGGTAATTATTCCATTCCCAAAAGCAAACGGTGACAGAATTGATTAAGAAAGGGCAATGCCCGGGTTTTACCCGATTAAATGCTTTTCGTTACAATTATAAATTGGCGCCGTGGATGTCATTCTTGTGAAACGTCCCGCTCCAAACTTTGTGTCTGAGAAGCGATATTTTTATAAAGAGATGATCTGGCTTTGTGTCTTCTGCTCGAATGAATGTTTTTTCTGTTAGAATTTTGTTCCTGCATACTAAAAATGAACTGGCTTCACCCGTGGTCTCTGCTTTTTGGAATTTTTCCGGATATAATTTTGTATCTGATAATCAACTATGATACAGCAATATTGTCATCATCATTTTCTGAATAAAAAACAACTTTTTTTCCCAGAACCTGTAAATTTATTTTTCTTGACTAAAAATCCGAAAAATATCTCTTCCAGATTGTTCTATATGTCTTGTTAAAACACGTTTTACATGTCCATTAGGTCAGCTGATATTACCTCCCATCTTTACAGCTAGAGGCGCTGTTTGCGAGCGAAAGGGCAAATTTGCAACGCAATTTGCAAATAACTTGTATACATACTTGTATACTTGTGTACATAGACCATAAATCTGTACATAGACCATAAATCTGTACATAGACCATAAATCTGTACATAGACCATAGATCTGTACATAGACAGAAAAAGCACATATATTTTAATAATATAAATTAGTTTTAAAAATTGTAAAAAAAAAATGCATCGGCCGGTACTCGAAACCGGGGCGCCCGCGTGGCAGGCGAGCATTCTACCACTGAACCAAAAGCAAACGGTGACAGAATTGTTGATGACTCTGATACTTGTATATTTTATGATACAGCATTATTGTCATCATCATTTTCTGAATAAAAAACAACTACTTTTTCCCAGAACCTGTCAATTTATTTTTCTTGAGTGAAAATCCGAAAAATATGTTTTCCAGATTTTTCTCTATGTCCTGTTAAAACACGTTTTACAATTCCATTAGGCCAGCTGATATTACCTCCCATCTTCACCCCTAGAGGCGCTGCTTGCGAGCGAAAGGGCAAATTTGCCACGCAATTTGAAAATAACTTGTATATATACTTGTGTACATAGACCATAAATCTGTACATAGACAAGAAAAGCACATATATTTTAATAATATAAATGAGTTTTAAAAAATTGTAAAAAAAAAAAAGATGCATCGGCCGGGAATCGAACCCGGGGCGCCCGCGTGGCAGGCGAGCATTCTACCACTGAACCAAAAGCAAACGGTGACAGAATTAAGAAAGAATGCATGACGCTGATAACTGTATATATTAATGATACAGCAATATTGCAATCATCATTTTCTGAATAAAAAACAACTACTTTTTTCCCAGAACCTGTCAATTTATTTTTCTTGACTAAAAATCCGAAAATATATTTTCCAGATTTTTCTCTATGTCCTGTTAAAACACGTTTTACATGTCCATTAGGTCAGCTGATATTACCTCCCATCTTCACCGCTAGAGGCGCTGCTTGCGAGCGAAAGAGCAAATTTGCCACGCAATTTGCAAATAACTTGTATGCATACTTGTATACTTGTGTACATAGACCATAAATCTGTACATAGACAGGAAAAGCACATATATTTTAATAATATAAATGAGTTTTAAAAATTGTAAAAAAAAAAATAAATGCATCGGCCAGGAATCGAACCCGGGGCGCCCGCGTGGCAGGCGAGCATTCTACCACTGAACCAAAAGCAAACGGTGACAGAATTAAGAACGAATGCATGACGCTGATAACTGTATATATTAATGTTCATTTTTCTTTCCGGTTGTTCATATATAGACAGATAATTTAAAAAAGGTGTTCGCATATTCATATTTCCAACATATTTATACACTGCGTTACATTGAAAATGAAACACCAAGAAATAGTAGCCAGAAAATTATGCAAATTTCAGGGTAGACGCGCCTAACCGAGTTATGCAAATGATGTAAAATGCGCAGCTCTCGTGAGCACATGGAGTAAGATATAAGGGAAGGAACTTGCAGAAAGGACAGTATTCGTGTCGTTATTTCTTCAAGGAAAATCATTGTAGAAATTTTGTTCTCGTGTCAAAAGACACGTGTAATAACAGAGAATGCCAGGTCATCGTAAACGGAGGCAGTTCAAGCAGACAGACGCTTTTACGAGGGGCATGGTGATCGGACTGAAAAGGGCAGGTTGGTCCATACGTCAAATCGCAGCTGATACACACCTTGGTGCGTCCACGGTGCACCGACTGTGGAGAAGATGGTTGGAACAAGGAAATGTGGCAATTTATAGGAATGTCGGTGCAACCAGAGTGACGTCAGCACGTGTGGATCGGCGTATCCTTCGACAAGCAGTGGCGGCCCCACAAGCCACTTGTATCGCCATCCTGCAACATGTGCAAGACACCCTAGATCATTCCATTTCGACCAGAACCATTTCCCGTCGATTGGTTGCTAATGGCTTGCACTCATGCCGTCCGCTAAGAAGACTGCCATTGACCCCACCGAATAGGCGCCAACGTTTGGAATGGTGCCGGGCTAGATCGACGTGGATGACGGAATGGCACAGGGTCGTGTTCTCAGATGAGTCGCGTTTCTGCTTGTCCAGTGATAGTCGCCGTGTACGCGTGTGGCGTCGACGTGGAGAAAGGTCCAATCCGGCAGCAATTGTGGAACGCCCCACCGTGCGACAACGTGGAATCATGGTTTGGGGCGCAATCGCGTATGATTCCAGCTCACCTTTACTTCGTATTCAGGGCACTATGACGGCCCAACGATACGTTGATGATGTGCTGCGACCGGTGACACTCCCCTACCTTCAGGGGGTACCCAATGCCCTTTATCAGCAGGATTACGCCCGACCGCACACTGCTCGCATTAGCCAACAAGCTCTGCAAGATGTACAAATGCTTCCCTGGCCACCGTACTCTCCTGATCTCTCACCAATCGAGCACGTCTGGGATATCATTGGACGCCGTTTGCATGCCTTGCCACAGCCGCGTTCAAAAGACGAACTGTGGCAAATGGTTGAGAGGGAATGGAGAGCCATCCCTCAGGACGCCATCCGTACTCTGATTGACTCTCTACCTAGACGTGTTGCTGCGTGCATCGCCGTCCGCGGTGGTCCTACTTGTTACTAAGCCGACGCCGTTCTCGCTCTGTATTATGACTATCATTTTGAAATAAAGATCACTTATTGTTCGTCCCTGTCTCTCTCTGTCTGCCGAGTTTCATCACTTTCTGGCCACTATTTCTTGGTGTTCCATTTTCAATGTCACGCAGGTATATGAAAAAGGCATCTCCTTATCGTGCAACTGAAAGTTGCTGATGGCTTGCGCCATCTATCGGAATAAATATCAACTATTCACGTTGAATTTACAGCTTGCACCATGCTGATGAGGGCCAACAGCTCGAAACGCGTCCGTGGTTAGCTTTTCTTGAATAATCAAAAATGGGTATTTGGCCAATTCTGGAAATAATTAAAAATCAACGAGAATAGCTGATATTTATTCCGATAGATGACGCAAGCCATCAACAACTTTCAGTTGCACGATAAGGAAATGCCTTTTTTTATAATTATGCACCTTAACCCAGTACAATATCACATTTGTACTATTATTTCACATTGTGTCGTGTTCTCACGCAATTCTGGCCTTAACTACCCGTTTCATGATTTTTCAGGATGCTTTAAATGACCAAATTTTTTTTTTGGTCGTTGAGGTACAGCTTGCACCACGCTGATGAGGGCCAACAGCCCGAGACGCGTCCGTGGTTAGCTTTTCTTGATTAATCAAGAATGGGAATTTAGCCAATTCTGTAATAATTAAAAATCAACGAGAATAGTTGATATTTATTCCGATAGATGGCGCAAGCCATCAGCAACTTTCAGTTGCACGATAAGGAGATGCCTTTTTTTCATAATTATGCACCTTATCCCAGTACAATATCACATTTGTACTATTTTCCATATTTATATATGTGTGTGTATTTGTTCAATTTCTATATTTTAGTATCGTAGTTATACTTGTCGAGGGGCTGTTAGCTCGAAAGCTTGTATCGTCGTGATGAAAAATAAACTTTTTCTTCAGCGAATTGTCTTTTTTTTATAATTTAAAAACATTCATCTTAGATTATATCCTAGGATATTATACGCGCTTATTTTAATGCTTGATAAAGGGGTTTTCTAAGTTTATAACTTAGTTTGTGACTTAGTTTGCAAAAGCTGGTGTCGTGGCTTTGTCAACAACCTGATTCCGCTAGTTAGCGGGAACGGTAAAAAATATGGCGTTTAATTTTGGCGTCTATTTTGACTGGAGAGGATACCTATATTTTTAAGGAAAACTTGAATTTTTATCAATTTTGAAAAGGTGAACCAAGTTTCAGACTTCTCGGTGCTCTGTAAGTATATTAGAATTGATTATAAAACTTTGGACAAAAAGACATAGAGAACGACAGACAGACATGGAAGTAAGTTAAATAGAACTTTAAATTTATACGGCAAAATTTGGATTATTACTATATATAGTCACGAGCGTCTTTCCTAATCCGTCATCCGTCATCAAGCAGTCATCGGGCCGGCCGACTCTGTCACGGTTTGCCGGCGTCCTCCTATTGGTCGGCTACGATCACGTGTCATCGTTTGCTGCGCCACCGTGCCGGCGGCGCGCGCCCGTTGGCTGCCGGCGAGCACGTGACTTCCCTGTGCGCGCGCATTACGGGCGGTAGGCGGTAGAATTGCAACAAATAGTATTTGAATCAAAACATTCAATCGGGTAAAACACGGGCGTTGCCCGGGTCATTCGGCTAGTAGTTTACAAACACAAGGTAATAAGACCAAATCCAAATGAATAAATAGTGTGTGACTTTCGCTGTTATCTAATCGTCATACAATATTTATTTATTTGGATTTGGTCTTAATACCTTGTGTTTAAACTTTTAATTAAACACTTGGCGTTTATATCAATTTTTGTTGCGAAATAAAATTATGATAAATGTTCATTAAATTTTGTTAACATAGTATAACCTAAAATGTGTATATTTTAATCGTTGTTTGAATAATTTCATGTTTTTGATTCTGATATAGACGCTAATTCTTTCCAGTATTTATTTACTATTAAATATCACGCACAGTTGAACAAAATATTATACATACCATGTAAAACACACAAAAACGTTTCTATTACATATATAAAGATACAAGTGTACTTGTAGTTTATAGGCGATGATGGCAGAAATTATTTTTTACATTATCATTTTATGGCATTATTCATTCTGCTTTTTGATTTATTTGCGTAGTTAGTCATTGTTATGACAATGAATTCTTCCAACATTGTTTGTTGAATTCAGATAGGTCGAATATTGAGGAAGGAAGAAACACACAATCCTCTTTTATCGAATTTAAAAAACACCAAAGAAATATTTCGAAGCACAACCCAAATTCCCTATTAGTTAGCCACCTCAATGAAACGGGCCATACTCCATAGACCTCAATAGTACCAGAAAATACACATATAAAAATACCACAAATAAAACCCAAAGACATTCTTAAAGCGATAAACCATGAGGAACCTTAAACAAAAGTATAAAGCCACCATCACAATACGTTCCCCTCCTATGTCAAATTATTTTAAATGCATATGAATATATCCATGGAAAAAAACAATAGTCAGTCTAAGTTCATTAACCTAATCATAGTCAATTCTTCAAATTTTCGATATGCAATTTCCTATGTCCTATATTTACATACTAGGGGCGTTCTAAAAGAAAAGGTTGTTTACCCATAACTCGAATAATATCAACCTATTTTATTTATATTTTAATATGTTGTTAAGTAAAGCCTTATCTAATAATTATCTCTTTTGTTTTCAGATACCTTAAGTACAAGACATGTATGTATGTATCAAGACAGAAACAAAGAGCCGTTATTAAAATTTTGGAGATGGAATGTGCAGCTTCAGAGATTCACCTGACACTGAAAATGTATACAAAGAAGCCACAATTTATGTAAGCAATGTGAGAAGATGGATGAAAAGATTCCGAAATGGTGATACTTCTTTGAATGACAAATCACGTAGCGAGAGGCCATCAATAGCAACCAACTCTGAAAACAAAGACAAGGTTGATGATCTTATCCGCCATGATCGAAGAATAACTACCAGAGAGTTGTTTAATATACTAAATTTTGAATCTAATCCAATAGAAAAATTATTGAATATCTAGGTTATAGAAAAACCATTTCAAAATGGGTTACAAGGAAACCAAGGCCTGATCAGCGTGATCAATGGGTTCAATTGTGCCAAGACCTACTGGGTCTCTATGAGGCCCAAAAGGATGCTCTTTTTCAAATATAATGACCTTAGATAAAATCAAAGCATACCTTTATGACCCATAAACCAAGGCACAGTAATTAGAATGGCATCATCCCAGCTCACCTAAGAAAATAAAATTCAAAGTGCAGAGGTCATCCAAAAAAGTGATGGCAATTGTCTTTTGGGACATGCAAGTTGTAGTACTGATTGCATTTATAGAAGAAGGTAGCACTGTGAACGGTTTCCGCTATGCTATAACTTTAAGTAATCTAAGAGAGGCTATTCGGAAAAAATCAAAGATTCCTCTTAAATCCGTCAAGTTGCACCATGATAATGCACGACCGCGCACCTCCTTCCAGAGTCCAGAGGCTATTGGAAAATGGCCTGGTAAATTGTTCCAAAAACTTCTTATTGCCCATTTTTACACATTGAAACTTATATTTATTATCCTCAATGAATAAAAGAATGAAGGGACAAATATTTGAAGACCTAAAAAGGGTAAATCGGGCCATAAAGACATGGTTGAGAAAACAACCTCCAGAATATTTCTAAAGTGGATTTACAGCATAGGTTCAACGCTGGATGAAATGTAAAAACTTCGCTGGAGAATATTTTAAATAACACCATTCTATTCACAAATATTATATGTGTAGAAATTTTAATTGAAATATTTAGTATCTTTCGAGAGTCATGGCCAAACAGGTATTACCTTTGAAACCACCTATATAAACTTATCTTTAAAATACTATGTAATCTCTCTCCATTTTCACAACGGAGTTGCTGCGTCTTATGATTCTTTGTAACCTTTCTCTATTTTAATTATAATTTCAAACGCCATTTATCGATATAATTTGTAATTATTAGTTTTAGAAAATATTTTTCTAATGATATATTATCAAATATTAACTTTACAGACCTTACGGCAAAAAGAGGGCTTGGCTCATCAGTGATTTCTCCAAATTATTTTCCAGACCTCTCTACTGTTGTAGTGGATAGTTGTTCAGTACCTTGAAAATCAATGTCTCAAATAGAAGCCATGCTTTACCAATACAATTCTTTCTTTAAATTTATATTTTTAATTTCCATCTATCGATAAAATTTGTAACAAATAAATTTACTGGAAATGTGTTTCTTTTCAATAATATCATCGAATATTATCTCTACAGCCCTTACTGCAATGATATAAGTTATTGAATGTGAGGGCTTGGCTTATCAGTAGTGAACCCTTTCAGCGGTTTCGCCAAATTAATCTCTAGACCGCTCTACTATTGTATTGTATTGGTTTAGGATATACACTACATTTCTATGGAAGGCAGCTTTGGGGCGTTTAGTGAATCTATGGACATTAGCGTATAGTTCTGTAGAAGTACATACATTTACTTTCAAGGTATTGCATCTGTTTAATTTAGTTAGAATATTTATGTTTATATAAAGGTTTAATATAATTTTTCTATGATTGTGTAAATATTCATTGAATTTTTCATCATCACCTTTTTTGTTTACAAAAATGTTATATGAAAAATAAAGTAATGTAATTGAACGAAATGGTTGCCCTCATGTTTACTAATCTAAGGTTTATGATGTAAGAAAATTATACATTGAGAAGAATTATACAGCATCGAGCAAAGCTCTTCCGAAAATTCTTTCTTTGGTATCTTTCTAAGACGATCAATTAATTAAATAATAAAACAGGTTTCTGGAGATAATTTTCCTTTATCTTTATTAACGCAATCTCAAGCTTTCATACATTTCTGCTCTTCCACAGGAGTATATATAACGTTAACGGCCTTTATATGCATATATGTTCTCCTGTAGAAGGGTAGAATTGTCCGAAAGCTTGAGATTACGTTAATAAAGATTAAAAAAAAAACTCATTTCCAGAAACCTTGTTGTATTATTTAACTTATATCAAGGAGATTTAAATCAATTGATACGATCAATTAACGTATAGATATATAAATAGAAAACTAAGAGGTTTGTGGGATCCATTTTACCTTTGTTTCCAAATGTAGGTAACAATGGTTTCTAATCGGCTTGATTCTTATCAAAATTTAGTTCTTTCTTTTGGAAAAAGGTGTGCTCTAATTAATATTGGTCTTAAAATTTTAATAATATTTTTCGAATTTTTAAAGGAATTCTAATATAATGATAAAATACTCGTAAAATATAGAAGTAGGATAAAATTACTTTATTAAACTTCACCAGTTTAAACATCTTTTTGACAATTTCGAACCATTTCATAGCCCCTATCGTAGGATGTTATGCAATCGAAGCGGCCCTTGTACAGCTAAGGGCTATAGCCCGAACCTATGGTATACAGGTTGGTTTTTATCTGAAATTTATCAAACTTATATTGAGACTAATTCTTTATTACCTCCATTATGTTTTGTTCTGAGAAGATAAAACAAATGCATTGTTTTAATGTATTCTAAAAGGCAGAGATGTCACTTTTGGTTCTTGACTAACCTTCTCCTGTACTTTATTTTATAAATAAAACAGAATTCAGCGTCCTTTATGCAAAGAGTCAAATATTGCGTCAAACATGGTCTGATGTAACTTAAAATTTTTGATTCGGAAATATTTATCTCATTCTTTATACATATACACCTATTCATGGTAAACGGTTTGCGGATTTCGAACAAATTAGAAAGAAGGAATTAGCTGAAGAAGGGCTTGCCCGAAAGCTTCTTTTATCGCGTTAATAAAAAAGAGTTGCGGCGATATATGATTCCTTCTTTCTAATATACACCTATATTTTACTTAAAAACCTCGTTATGAGATGCAGTTTCTATGCAGGACTTTTATTTAATCTTCTATAATAAAATTCCAACTTCTGGTGACTATACCAGAATATGGTATATTGGTATGGACAAATGTTCTCCAATTTGATCTGTGGCCACTACTCGCAGATCATTTAGTGATCTTCCTATAGTTTTCTTGACCTTTTCTAGTCAACTCATTGCAGGTCTTCCTTTTTCCATCAATTTCTCCAAAAATCGCCATTTTTTATAAACCATTTCTCTTATTATATAAGGTGTGTCCAATAAATAATGAGACCGGTCAAAAACAAAGAAAAAATGAAATGATAATTTTTTTTAAAAGTCTATTAAAAAGTATAAAGCATCAGCTACACTGCGGTATATCACATCGCGCGCGCAGTCGATAAATTGTAAGCTTGTAAAAAGAACGCCTTGCATAACAACTTCTAATTTGTAATGGATAGAAAATTCTAACAACGAATTTGTATTAAAAGTTGCTACAAAATTGGGAAATCGGCTTCAGAAACTTTAGATTTGTTGAAATTGGCATTTGGAAATGAAAATGTAAATAAGCCCACCACATTTAGATGGTTTTCACGATTTAAAAATGGAATGGATTCGGTGAAAGATGAGAAGCGTGTTGAGCGTCCAATTCTACACAGGAACCCTAAAAAGGTGAGCCAAATTTCAAATTTGATAAAAAGAAAATCCACGAATAGGGTTACGGGACATTGAAGAAGAAACAGGGATATCAAAACCATTAGTTGCATCGATAATTAAAGAAGACTTGCAGTTAAAGAAGACACCTTCAAAATATGTCCCTAAAATGCTCACAATCCAACAAAAAGAGAATCGCGTTGAAGTTATAAATATCTAGAGGAAGGCCAAACAATCAATAAGGAGTCTTATTTAAACATTATGAGACGTGTACGTGAATCAACTCGTCTGAAAAGAAGGGAAATGTGGAGTTCCAAAAATTGGATTAACCATCATGATAATGCACCACCACACACCGCTACACCTGTACTGACTTATTTGGCTAAACACGGCATCCAAATACTTCAACAACCTCCCTATTCCCCAGACCTAGCTTCAAATGATTTTTTTCTCTTTCCAAAACTCAAAATGGCTCTAAAAGGAAGGAGATTTGATACTAGAGAGTCCATCATAGTGGATTTGAAAAAGGTCTTGAAGAACATCCCGAAAGATGCCTTTTCTAAATGTTTTACATCATGGGAGAAGAAATGGAAATTATGTATAGATGCGGGAGGGGACTATTTTGAAAAATACTAATAAAAATATTTTTAATCATTCTATTTTTTCTTTATTTTTGACCAGTCACATTATTTATTCGACACACCTTGTATTTAGATACGTATTTGAATATTAATAAGAGTATAAATACAAAAGAGAATATAACTTTTCAATTCATTTTTCTACAATTGCAATTTATACGAAGTGAAATATATTTTAAAACACATTGTCTCAAAGGTTGTGATATGAGTAAACAGTGAAGCGAAACAAAGTAACTATGTCAAACTCGAGGATTCTTAAATCAATATAAAACATCGGTACAATAGCAAACCTAGCTGAAAGTTTTCCCAGTTTTTTCAACTTCTGATGTCATTTCAGGAAAGCCATCAACTCAAGTTCCAGATGTCTCCATCGAGATTGTTTCTCTCTGGAAGATTTGAGGATTATCGCTTTTTTATTTGCCATTGGAGAGATAGGCCATTGCAACAAGTGGAGCTAGAAAATATGGCGTTTTCCCATCGTCTCTCTCTCTTTGTTTCCTTACTTCATCATAAACCTTTTTAAAGTCGTTTTTTTATTGATATCACGCACATAAACATCGATTAACGACAGCCTCATGACCCCAGATCGAATTCCGCGTTGGGGACTTTTCTGAAAATAAAAATTGTTCCAATGACTCCCGATTCTTATAAAGTCCAACCCCAACAGTGAGTGAAAATAACCAAACGAGGCTTTGACACTCTTATAAGTGTAGAAGTCGAACTGCTTTTTTTTTTCTACGTGTATAGACATTTGGTGCTCTTACAGTAATAAAACACTAACTACTATCCATCATGATTATCATGGCTTCCTGGAGCACGCGCATGCTTCAATAATGATAATATAGATTTTATTGATACATTCAATATAATACAGCACATAGTTTTGACGTGACAACGTCTTAAATTAGGTTGCGGCTGGGAGTCACTTATGAAAAAGTGTAACGCCCGGTAATGTTACGATGAGTCATCGAACGAGAGTGCTGCGCGCGCAGCTGCGCGCGCAGCGCTAGAGAATTAGGCGCATTGAATCGGCGCATGCTTGTCTCTGTCTTTGTCTTTCTCGAACGTTCTTGGCGTTGGAAAAACAAGAAAGCGTCATAATACAAGTTCACACGTGTGGTTAAAGTATCGTCAGCTGTGTCTGTAGTGAAAATGTGGAGTGCTTAGATTCGTCATTTACAACAACTACAACAATAAAGGTAAATAATTGTACACTGATATTTCATTATCGTAAACTATGATTGATTGATTAATTGTTAGATTGACACAAAAGTTGAGAAACTGAGTTTATAGGTTATGTCATACTATTGATAAATGTTGATAGTGTTAAGTAAATTATTAGTTTAAAATTAATTAATTAATTAATTATTATTTTACAAATTTTAAATAGTTTCAAATTTATTTAGCAAAAATTTGAACCTTCGATCTGAATAAATGTTTTGATTTTCGAATTGATTCTTTAAAATTACAAATATAAAGAAAAAGTGGCAGATATAAGAAAACTTTATTTAAACTGTGTTGAGCAAGAATTTTAACATCTAATTTAAGTAAATGTTTTAATTTTCAACTTCATCATTTACAATTACAAATTTTATTTAATTTCAAATTTATTTAGCAAAAATTTGAACCTTCGATCTGAATAAGTGTTTTGATTTTCAAATACCAACGCGGCTAGTGGAGTGGAGATCTATCGTAAATTATCATCGACATCTACGGCGGAAGTGTTCCAAGTTGCAATTACAGACGTAACTCGTGTCATTAAAACCAAGGGTGACATGTGCATGACTGAAGTTACTTGCTTCGCCGCTAATACTAGCTTCAAGTTTATACTCGGTGCTGTATATATTCATCCAGGAGCTAGTATGCAGGATATTGGAATGTTACTATGGCAAGGACTCGGTCCGTACATTCACAACAGCCAGTACGTGCCACCGTTCGCGCAAGTTGATTCTAGTATACCGATTCTTCTGTGTGGTGATTTTAACAAAAACGTAAAGCCTGACAACTCGTTTCTTAAATTCATGAAAAATACGTATAATCTTGATTGCGTATCAAACGTTTCTAAGTCAACTACGTTAAAAGGAACAACTATCGACTTGACTTTCGCAAGACACATTACAGCAGAAACACTTCCTTTCATTTCATATTTCTCCTATCATCGTCCTATCCTCAACAAAATCACTCAAATAGGAATTAGTTAAGTTTAAGTTTACATGTACAATGTTTTAGTAAACAAAATATATTTCTATAGTTAAAATTTGTGCAATTCTTATTTTCATTCAATTCCTTGTTCCTATTGTGCAATTTAATTATATTCATATCAATAAATATTCTACCGTTGTCACGTAAAATCTTCGCCCGTAAAACCGACTTTACAGGCAACCATTGTTTTTTTTTATAACCTCTAAATATCTACCATTTATTTCTTATCCATCTCAAGACTCAGCGGCTTTACTTGGATAATACCTTTTGTTTACTTATCCCAAGGCAGCCATGATAATCAGGGTGAGTAGTTAGCGGCTACTTTAACTGTAAGTACGCTAACAGCTAGCCACATATAGAAAGCAGTACTTACAAGTATATCAGAGCCACATCCAATCTCGAGTCGTGTTTGACGACAATCGAGAGTTTAAACTCCTCCTCCACCAACCTTAGAAAATAAAAACAAGACTCACAATAAACGAGTTCAAATATCTTAGTATTGGTCCACACAACAACGTCACTTTATAGTAGTTAGTCATTGCTTTGGTGTGTCAGTATCGCAAATAATAATAAAAGGTGCTGGTGGCTTGCACCTTGGTCGAAATAATATCAACCACTTGTTGAATTTTAATTCTTCCATTATCGACAAAATAAGCTTTCTTGATTAATCAAAATAAAGTATTGGGCCATTTCTCGAATAATTAATAATCAACGCGATTAGTTTATTCTGACAGAAGGCGCAAGCAATTAAAAACTTTTATATGCATGATCAGAAGATGCCTTTTTCTTAGCATATAATTCTATATACAAACAACAACAACAACAAAAAAGCCTTTATTTAGGGTCACTGACCCTATACAGGATTCACCAGAGGTATGCATAAGAACAAAGCAGTGAGACAACGGAAATAGCGATATATACAGAGTAAAAAGAGAAAAAAAAAAAAAAAAAAAAAACAAGAAAAGGAAAAAATAATAATAATAATAAGAAAGAGGGAAGCAAGAAATCAACACAAAAAGAGTAGCAGTAAGAAAGTGAGGAGTGAGTATCACTTGGCCTTCTTCTGAGATATGGACTTGTGGAAACCATAAAAACGCCGTAGCAATATACTTATTCTGGGTCATATTGTCAATTATTGATGGAAGTGAAGCACAGAGTTGCCCAGTTTTGAGCATAAGGGTTCTTCTTTCTTCTTTCAGAGCAGAGCAATCAAAAATATAGTGAGGGATTTCATTTTGTAGTTTTGAATTACAGAAGGTACAAGTCGGGTCCTCACCGCAGAGCATCTTGGTGTGGTTTTCTCTAAAAAAACTTGAAAGTATTCTAACTTGTGCGAGTAGTCTTACAACCGGGAAAGGAAAATCCCCTAAAAGGTATCCCTCCGTCATGAAAGATATGTGAATGTCTTTGTAGTGAGAGTATAGCTTAGATTTATCCATTCTTGTAAGGTCGTTTTGTATAGATTGGTCTGCCGCTGTTTTTAAGAGCCCTGTAATCGCGCTCCTCAGCGTTTCAGGGTCATCACAGGAAACAAGTGCAGGGGATCCATTATCGTTAAGCAGATTAGTGAGCTTTTTAATGAAACCGATGGGTGTGCCCGAAGCATTAGAGAGTTCCCGTGTTCTATTAAAACATATACGTGGCAATCTGTCACTGCTCATATTCAACACCCGCAGCCAATACTTCAGGGTTAATTTTAAGGCTGTTACACTCAATGAGATACGACCGGTTTCTAATCTGATTAGGTAACCTGGAGTGTATCTGGGCAGATTCAGGAACCTACGGATAAATATGTCTTGTATATTGTCCAGTAAGTCTTTATGCTCTGTTGCCCATAATGGAGCGGCATACATCAGGACAGCTCTCACTATTGTATCAAAGAGTTTGATTGATAAATTTATTGACTTTGCTTTTGATTTTATTAATATTGGGTGTGTGGCGTTAATTGCTGTAAGTGCTTTTCCTTTAAAGTAATTTGCCGGGTGAGTAGTTGTTATTGTTGGTGTCAGAGGGAATCCCAAGTATGTATATCTTGAAGTTATTGCTATGGGTTTATCATTCCAGAACCATCTATCCTTATTTGAGGGTTTACCTCCATTACGGAACACCATAATCTTTGACTTGGACTCATTTAGTGTCATTAAGTTCTCATCGAGATATTCTTTCAGTATTTTGATCTTCTTTTGGAGGTTTATCCTGGACTCACCTATAATTGCTATGTCGTCGGCGTACAGCAATAAATGGATATCTCCAAATTCTGGCAAATTTACACTCGGCAGGTCTGAGTTATTATAAATTTCGATTAAGTCCGTGATAAATAATATAAATAGCAGTGGGGAAAGTGGTTCTCCCTGGAGGACTCCCGAGTTTATCTTAATACTTTCCGTAAATGATCCCTTCCATCTGATAGCTATAGTTGCTTGTTCGTAGTAACTTTTGATCGTACTTATGAATTGGTAACTTATGCCTAGGTTGTAAAGTTTTTTCCAAAGTAGTGAGTGGGGTACAGTATCAAATGCCTTCCTTAGATCGACAAAAAAGACATATAGTTTTCCCCTCTTTTTCTTAATGATAGTTGGATTAAAGTAGTTAGTGTAAATATGTGGTCAATACATGATCTTTCTTTTCTAAATCCCGCTTGGTTTTCGGGTATAACCCTTCTTCCTTCGACCCATTCCTCCAGTCGTGATCTTAGGATTGATGTGAAAAGCTTTGATACATTGCTAATCAGTGCAATACCTCGGTAGTTGGAGGGGCTGTTCTTATAACCGTTTTTAAAGATTGGGTGTATAGTGGAATTAGTCCAAATTGCTGGGTATTTTCCAGTCGTCATAACACTATTGTAGAGTTGTTTCAACAGCAGTATGTACGAATCAGGGAGTGTTTTTAATACTTCATTGGGGATGCCATCGGGCCCGCATGCCTTGTTACTCCTCAAACCAGCTATCTCCTTGTATATGTCTGCATTGGTTATCTCTGAGTCCAATATAGGATCGTTCTGAGAAATCACATTATGTAAATTACAAATTCTCAAATTTTTCTCTGTAGTCATTAGTTCGCGGTAAAAGTTCAGCCAGTCCTGTATAGATATTTCTCCTTGGATTATAGATGTGCTTTTGTAGAGCGCAATAGTTTTCCAGAAGGTCTTTGAGTCTTTAGCATTTCTGAGTATTTCCTGTTTTTCATTATCAAAGCCTTTCCTTTTTAGATCCAATAAAGCAAGATATTTCTTTCTGGAAGAAGCATAACATTCTCTGTCTTCCAATCTATTTGTTTTACGATATTTCTTCAGACTTTCTTTTGCCAGTTTTTTCATATCATAGCAGTCCTTATCGAACCACGGCTTAGATTTCCTGGGGCCGCCCTTAATTGAGTAGGTTATTTTTGCAGATGACATTGCTTCCAAAATTCGCTGATTGAAAGTGTATACAAGGTCATCGGAGGCTGGTATGTTTTTTTCCCGCAATTCTTCCAGTTTCATTTTAAACGTTGCGAGTCCATCGGCTGACCATCTATATCTCGTAATATTATAATCTTCCCGTTTGGTTTTTTTCTCATTGAAGTTTTGGCCTTTTATCGTTAAAACCAAAGGATGGTGGTCTGAGTACAGTTGGTCATCGACTTTGAAGTCCAGTAAAATTTGTAGTGAACCCTGTGAGAGTATGCAATAGTCAATAGTTGAAGAGCCTCTTTCGGATATGTATGTAAAATCTCCATCTTTATCACCTCTAGATCTTCCATTAACTATTGTCAAAGAATTATCTTCCAGGAAATCAAGAAGTTTATTAGACAGAGATGATATTATATGATCTTTAGCCCTTCTTTCCGATGTTAGGGGGAGCTGGAAATTAAGTGGATTGTGTAGTCCTCCCAACTTCCCAGTTCTGATGTTTAAATCTCCAAGTAAAATAATTTCTTTTCCATCTGCTATTTGCTTTTGAATGTATGTAAACAGCTTATCTAAGTTATGCAGCTGTATTTGGTTTGGAGGAAGGTATACAAATATTAAACAGATAACATGTTGGGGGGCTCTTGTGTTTGTTGATAAGAAAATAGATAACCAAGTGCCATCCTTTTCAGAACTCTCTACTCTATATTTCCCGCCTTCCCTAAAACCGACAATTATACCCCCTGACCCTCTTCCCCTTCCAGATTCTTTGGTGGCAGGTAATTCGATAATTTGATAATCTTTTAGTGTTATGTTAGTCCTGTTCAGGCACCATGTTTCAAGTAGAGCAAAAATTTCGTAGTTCTTTATGTGCTCGAGGAGTGGAAATATCGAAAGAATCCTATAGAAACCATTTATATTCCAACATATTATTTTTTCGGCGATGTCTCGCGAATTTTCAGAAAAATTTGCATTGTCATCGTCTTGAGAATCATATTTACATGTATTTATGTCGTAGTAACTTTCCGTTATTTGATTATGGGGCGGAGAATTAATTTGTGATTTTGATGTCGTATTTCTTCTATTTACACAATTGTTTCTACAAGGTTTTTGCTATATAGCAACTCCTGTGCTATCAACAACTTGGCCATTCATCACTTTACAGACTTTATCATTTACCAAAAGCTTGTTATCTCTCAACTTCGATTTTATTCCCCTTTCACCCAATTCTTTCCTTTTTGCAATTAGGATGCGCCGTTGCTCTCTAACATTTTTACTATAATCTTTACTTATCGAAATTTTAGTATCTCTGAGTTTGTAGGCATTTTTAAATATTTTTGCTCTATCAGCATAATCAGGCACCACAACAAGAACTGGTGCATTGGATCCGCGTGAAAGTCGGTGACATTTTGTTATTTTTAAATCATTTCCGATTTCCATTTTATCTCTAATTATGTTTTGAATCTTTAAGTTGCAATCTGCCTGATTTTCGTCACCCTCCCTCTCAATACCATAGAACACTAGATTGGGCTCACGCAGTCTCGTCTCAAAAAATTCGACTCTAGCCTCCAGTTCATTTACCTTTAACGAATTACATGAAGCCAGTTTTTCGGTAGCCTGTTGAGACTCTATACATTTGGTTAGCTTCTCCTCTATATTGCAGAATCGCTTATCCCAATCGTCCATTCGAGTCTCTATTTTGGTAAGTCTGATGTCAATTCTCTCTCCTAGACTCTTTATTTCCGTCGCCATGTTCAAGATTAGCATTTTTAGCTCGCCATCTATTGATTCTCTCTCTCCTGAGTGTACTGACGCAGTCAAAGTAGTTTGCTTTTTGGTTGGGGGGCCTGGGTTTTGTTCAATGCCTGAGATAAATAATAGAGCCAGAATGATACAAAGCAGTCTTTTTTGGTTACCAGATATATTCCCAGATGGTAAGTTTATATTTAGGCCACATTGTCTATCATTATCCCTTCGTACTGAGTTTTTTGCATAGTGCGTTACCTTGAGTAAATTTGCATATTTATTGTTGCATAACACGAGTACTAAGAGTGACAGTATTATCCCTTTCATAGTATAAGGCAAATATACACTGAAATATTAGTAATATATCATAATTCTATATACAGTTACAAGCGTCATGGCCTCTGTCACGGTTTGCCGGCGCCCTCCAATTGGTCGGCTACGTTCACGCCACCTTTGTCCCCCCATCATTTGGTGCCGCCAATGCGCGAGACACTTCTGTCACCGTTTGCCTTTGGTACAGTGGTAGAATGCTCGCCTGCCACGACGGCGCCAATTTATAATTGTAACGAATAGTATTTGAATAAAAGCATTTAATCGGGTAAACCCCGGGCGTTGCCCGGGTCATTCGGCTAGTGTATAATAAATTTATATAGAATATATATATTATATAACACTAATATATATGTACTCTCTCTCTCTCTATAAGATATACCCATAGATTATTTCCAGCTTGTTGGTCTTTCTATAGAGGCCTGTTAAATAGCTTGTTTAGCTAAAAATCTATTCTTTTAAATGTGAATAAATAAAAGTTACACACTCTCTATAGAATAAGAAACACAAGTGGGATTTTCGTTGTTTTAAAATCTAATGCTATCATTGAAGTTAATTTAATTGATCAATAATGGCTACTTATATATTTACGCGACATACATCACAAAGGCAGCAATTAAATAAACCTTGAATCGCTAAAATAGATCTAAAATTAACGTAAAAACAACATACTTACGAGGAGATAAGTTTCTATTTGATATATTCGTGGATAGCTTTCTCTCTCTCTCTCTCTCTCTCTGCACTGGAGCACACCAGGGTTGCTACTATCGGAAGCCGGGTCGAAGCGCGTCGTCTGGACAGAATCCTACTTCCATCAGGCTTCTGCGACCGCGTCACCCAATACCAAATTATAGAATATGCCTACTCGGCCCACCGTGCCGTCCTGATCCAAGTAGGAGAACCAGCTCCTACAAGACTTCCCTGCATCGGCAAGCTGCTACGGTCAGACCTGTTTTTCGATCGAATGGAAACGTTGATCGATGAAACATCGGAAGACCTAGCAAATCTCTCACCCCCGATGTTATGGGAACACTGGATCAGTATCAAGGCAGATCTGGTCGCGGAGATAAGATCACTCGCGCCTGCCGTCGCCCAGTCCGGTGGTGGATACATCGAGAGAGCAAGCCTCTTACTGAGGCGGAGACTGGAGGACGACACTGCCCGCTCCGGCTATCCTTCCTTGTCGGACCTTGGGCGTTCCTTCCGAGCCAGACGTCGCTCTCCCTCCACCTTCACCGACGACGACGGCAACGCCATCGCCGGGGGATAGCTTAGGCGTTTCCTTCTGGAACGCTTAGGCAGTCGCTTCGCTCAGGATCCAAGCTCGGTAGAAGCCATCGCCGACTTCCTAGCTGAAGTGACTCCACTGGAGTTCGACGAGTGGGACCAGCTCTTTCTCGCTGACATCTCCCGCGACAAGATAGCGGCAGCAATTCACCGCCTGCCAAACGGCCGTGCCTCGAGATGAACGGCTTACACTGCGAGTTTGTCAAAGCCTTCGAAGAATTCTTCGCCGAGGTTCTTTTGCAAGTCTTCAAGGCTTCTCGACTCCGCGGGGCCATGCCTCTATCCTCAAGACGCATCAAAGTCATCCTGCTGCCGAAATCGCACGGTGGTCCGGGTCTACAGGCATTCCGGCCAATCAGCCTGCCAACGACGACCACAGGGTCCTCAGCGGCGTGCTCATGGCCCGTCTGCGACGTCATCTGCCAGACCTGGTGCCCGACTGTCAGACCTACGCCGTTCCAGGACGGTCATCCTCCTGGAACATTGCGCGAGTGTCTGAAGAAGCCGCCGGGAAATCCAGACATAACACGTCGCTGGCTATCATATCCCTGGACCTGAAGTCGGCGTTCGACACCCTGAGTAGGAGCTACCTGTTTGCCCTGCTTGAGAAGCTGGGCCTACCATCTACCTTCCTAGGATGGATTGCTGTCCTCTAGGGGGAATCAGACGCCTCCATCCGGGTCGGAGATTTCTACACCAAGGCTTTCCCGCTTCTCAACGGGGTGAGGCAGGGCTGCCGTCTCAGCGCCGCGCTTTTCAGCATTGGAGTTGGGCCACTGCTACGCCGCCTCGAGAGGATCTTGGGCCGCGGCAGCGTTGTTGCCTATGCGGACGACATCGTACTCTTCATCAGGGACGACGCTCAGTTTGAGCTCGGGCCCCTAATCTTCGAAGAGTTCCGCATGTCCTCCGGGGTGGCTGTCAACTTCAAGAAGAGCTGCGGACTCTGGTGCGGTTCCTGGAAGCACCGGACGGATTCTCCTCTGGGAATCTCCTGGACGTCCGAGTCGCTGACCGTCCTAGGCTGCACCATCACCACCAGGAACACCATCGCCTCCCAGGCTTCACACCTGATGGGGCTGCTGGAGCGTGCCATCGCGAGGTGGTCGCCCTTCACCCGCGGCCTGTCGCTGGTGGGTCGTGCTCGCGCGGCCAACAGCCTGGTCCTGGGTTCCATCCTGCACCACCTCCACGGCTACCTTCCACCTGAAACCTCCGTCGGCCGGCTGCAGGCGCGGTTGGTGCGCTTCGTGTGGGGTGCGAGCCGAGTTTCGTGGCTCCCCGGGCACATCCTGGCTCGTCCAGTCTCCGATGGTTGCGTCGGCCTGCTTGACATCGCGGGCCAGCTTCGGCTCGCCTGCCTGAAGGGGGTCCAGACCTCTCTTCGCGGCGCCGCCAACGGCTACTCTTGGCTGGTCCTCAGCCGAGCGTGGCTGACACCGCCGGCTCCTGAAGTCTGGCACTCGCCTAGGAGGAGGAGACTGCTGAGCCTGTGGGAGGCCGCGTCCAGCGTCCTCGAGCTTGATGACCGGGTTCTTCATCCCGCTAGCCTGACGTCCCTGCGTCTTCGAGGGGACAACAGGTTCCTGCGGCCGCCAGACCTGCTGGCTCAACGCGGGCCGCGCTCCTGGACGCGCAGCATCTGGGAGTCTTCTACCAACGTCTCCTGCGGGAAAACGCCAGCTCCAGCTATCATGCGGAGTACGAGGCGGAGACCATCGTCCTGCGGGGATCGGCGACTCCCATTACCCGCCTCACCAGCCAGAGGGCGCGCCGGGCACTTGATTCGGCACGGCTCCAGGAGTATCCTGTTGCCGAGCTAGCTGCGCGGTGGATGTCTACGTGGATGTGCCCCGGTTCATCCCCTGGGCCGACATGCGTCGCAACTGCTTTTCGGGGCACGACGCAGATGTCGCCTTACGGCTGGCCCTCCACGCCCTACCCCATCCTGACCATCCTGCCTCGAGGCGTGCCAACTGTGCCGCTTGTGGGTCCAGCGACGGGACGCTGACCCACAGATATTGGAGTTGCCGAGCCGTGCGCCCCCTGCTCCGGGAGATGTTCGCTTCCTGCGACTTGCCCCTGGATTTGCAGACCTGGCTCTTCGGCGTCGGCCTCCATCCCGAGGCAGTGAAGCTAACAAGTGTGGCGAAGGCTGCCATCTACAAGTGCCATCTTGGTTTTGAGTTGGGTAATGCCAGCCAACACCTCGACCTGCCCACTCTGTGGGAAAGAACTCTCGCAGTCCATCGAAGGCGGAGTCTTTCTCGCGGTGGGCGCCATCAATGAAGACCTTGTATTTTCTATACAGTTACGAGCGTCATGCGTTCTTCATCTCTGTCACCGTTTGCTTATTTTTGGAATGGCGCTCTCCTATTGGTTCGCTACGATGGCGCCGCCACTGCGCGAGACACTTTGTTTTTGACTTTGCCCCCTTCCCCCCCCCACTCGCTTTTTGGTTTTTGTAACTATTGTGTTGGAGCGGGTCGCTCCTTAAATAAATGCAAATATTAGTTAATAACTAAATGGAATCCTCTCTTTCTTTTTCCCAGTAAGAGACGCCTACGGAAGCCAACAGTACATAGACAGATAAAGCACATAGGCTATAGTTATTAACTAATATATGCATTTATTTAAGGCGCCAATTCATAATTGTAACAAATAGTATTTGAATAAAAACATTCAATCGGGTAAAACACGGGCGTTAATGATCCAACAGGTCCACCTGTCTAAATTAAAACACGGGCGTTGCCCGGGTCATTCGGCTAGTATATATATATATGTCATAATATATGCTCTTCCAGGGTTAATAAAACAAACCAACAGCCAACGAGAGAGAAATGGGCCGCTAAAGCGAGACACTTTAGACAACTAACTAACGACCATTTTTTGGCCACATTCTTGAGGGGGGCGTCACCACCTGGCGAATTTCCTGGTTAACCCCCCCGGTTGTGTACACAGGGAAAACAGTCGTTCAGCTGATAACGTCTCGCTCGCTCTCTCTCGGCTGGCTGCCTGGATGGTTTTGCTCTAACAACTCGTCGTGTGATTATTTCTCTCCTCAACACATTTACCACTAAATTGTCACATCGAAAGCCGACAGGATAAGACCTGACCGGGAAACAAATCCCTCATATACCAGAGTATGAAGAAAACAAGAAGCAATACCACGATGATCGAACAAACCCACAACCAAGTTCCACAAGAACCAACGACCGACTCTACTGTAGCCGCTTCCCTTCGAACTCTCACCCTCTGTCTCGACCAACTTTTATACCGTGAGTCTGAAGAAACAATCACCTACGACGGAGATGAACCTGCCGCACACTTCTTCTCACAACTTGAGTCTCAGCCGAACTTCACAACTTAGAGCCAGCACGCCAAGCTCGAAAGGCTCTATCATCACTCAGAGGCGAACCTCGCAAAATTGAACAAGACTTAGCGCTACTCAATAAGACTTATGAAGAGGTCAAAGAGTCACTCTGCGCCGTCTATCCCCGACGCCCTAGTTTCACCCTTCAAGAGTTCTATGAACTTAAATGCACGTCGATGGCCGAGATCGAGACCTACTACAAGAACAAGGTCCGAATAGGATTGGCGATCAACCTCCCTAAGAGTGCCATCGTGCAAGCACTATCCAACGGTGTGCCACGTAACTATGACAACCTTTTAAAGATGGCACAACCCTCGGGACCAGAAGAATGGTTGTGCTTAGCCCAACAGCTGACCTACGAAGGGGATAACACCAGCACTAAAGCTGCCCAACAACGATCACCGCGCCAGAGCAGAACACCTTCCACCACCGTGGACAATACCCCACCATATCCTTGCCGTTACTGTGGCGGACAACACTGGCACGCACAGTGTCAGCAGCGAGGGCCCTACCAGCGGACTTTTCGGACCTTTACACCTGCGGTCCACAGCGTCAAGCAACCCCAAAGATCGACTGGGCCTGCAGGTGTCTACGAGACCGCAGCAACGACGAGCTCGGGAGAAACCAAGTAATGCCAGCTTCGGCAGCAGAACTCCTCCGAAGCTCAATGAACCTACCTGCACCCTAAACCAGCATACGCCTGTAAGTGCAATTATTTTAACCCCTATCATTCATTCTTTAAAGATGCCATTCCTAATTGACTCTGGAGCCAATGTTTCCATAATTAGTTTAAACCAATTTGAATATATTAAAAATGTTAATAGTTTCATTTGTTCCACCCCTATTAACAATGATGTTATTATCCGTACTATATCTAGTCATGCCAAACCAATCGGATTAGTTACCTTACCAATACAATTTAATAATTTTAATTTTAATGAAACATTTTATATTTAAAATTCACCCCTTGAACATGGTATCTTATCTATTCATGTTATGCAATTCTTAAGATTAACAATAGATTTTCATAATCAATTGATACTTCAAAATAGTGTTCCAGTACCTAAACATTTGTACCATTTTGTATGTGACCTTCCCACTTGTAAGCACGGCTCGCGAATAATAACTTCTAACCCTAAACGACCCATAATTCACTCGGTTAACTTAGGGGTTGACGATTTTCAACCTCCACGTGAGCCTTACTTACAAACAACCCTTAGTAATATTTATCAACCTTCCCCTGAATGCCCCTCTCACCTTTACAACCTTAATAGCATTCCTACCAGCCCATGCGCCTCTAGAGAATTAATGATTGAAGAATTTATCGAACAACGCCCAGAACTGACTATCCCTTATCAGCAATTATTGTATTATTTTAAAGATATTTTCCCTATCAATAAATTCAATGTATTACCACTCAACATAACCCCTGTAAAACTCAAAATTATTTCTGATAAGGTTATTTCCCTCCGACCATACCGAACTCCCTATGCCTACCAGAAGGAAATTCAGGACCAGATATCTCAACTTCTAAAACATGACATAATCACCCCCTCCTCTAGCCCATATTCCTCTCCTGTGACACTCGTTCGCAAACGCGATAACACCATGCGTCTCTGCATTGACTTCCGTCGCGTGAACGAACTAGTACCCTCGGATTTGCATCCTTTGCCATTGATAGAAACGGTACTGGATAACCCGTCGAAAGCCAGAGTATTTAGCACCGTTGACATAAGCAATGCATACTATCAAATCTAGGAACGGCTGATGAAGCGTCTGTCCTCCATGTTAGGAGCGGCTTCTTCCGAGGAAGGTGATGGCCGGCATGCGCCCTCGGGCTAGATCTTTTGATCGACAGATATCACCAACTGATGACCAAATATCCTTTAGGATATCCTGGTCTTTACAGCACTAATGAATCGGACACTATCAAATCCCCATCGCGGAGGAGAGTCAACCACTACTCTCTTTCGTGACTCAACAAGGGCAATATAATTTCAAACGCTTACCCTTTGGGTTCAAATCAGCACCCCAAATTTTCGAACGTGTGATTACCCAGTTGATCCACAAACACCACCTCTCTTTCATAGCCATTATTATGAAGACTTCGTTATTTTTTCTGACTCCTCAGAACAACACCTTACGCACCTTCGACTTTTCTTTAAATTCTGTTTAGAGGAAAATCTCCAACTTAACCTTAAAAAATGTAATTTTTATCAAAATGAAATAGATTTTCTCGGCTACCACATCACCGCAGGGACTTACACACCTAATATTAAAAATACCGAAATCATCAACGCTATTAGAACTCCTATCAACGTTAAAACCCTACAATCATTTTTAGGAGCCGTCAACGTATATCATAAATTCATCCCAGAATATGCTAGACTTCGCCACCCCTTAAATCAATTACTAAAAAAGAACGCCAAATGGCTTTGGAGCCCGAATTGTCAACAAGCCTTTGATAAATTGAAGCAACACCTCGCAACACAACCTGTGTTACATCTATTTCAAGAAGGGCTCCCATGCCAGGTCTATTGCGACGCTTCCACGCAGGGCATCGCAGGTTTACTCAAACAAGTACATCCTGACGGTAACATCTACCCTGTACAATATTACAGTCGCGCGTTGCGTTCCTATGAGCGTAATTACACTATATCTGAACTGGAGTGCTTAGCCATTGTAGAGTGCGTTGACAAATTCCGAGTGTACCTCCTAGGTACAAGGTTAGTCATCTACTCGGATCATCACGCCTTACAATGGCTAAAGACCATAAAAGACCCCACCGGACGCCTCTTTCGTTGGAGCCTTCGACTCTCAGCTTACGACTATGAGGTCAAATACCTCAAGGGCTCGCGTCAGTACGAGGCGGACCTACTCTCCCGTAACCCTTTCTGCGGATTCCTATCCACAGGTCAAATAAAAGATCATCAGGGCGAATTACGGAGGGACACAAGGTATATCCTCAATGACAAGGACCTTATGACCATCATACGACGGGGTGTCACTAAAATAATTGTTCCACCATCACTCCGTGGCACCCTACTACAACGAGCCCATCGCGATTTCAATCACCCCGGCATTTCGCAGATGACCAGACTGATCGCAGCCCAATACTATTGGGACGGCATGACAAATGACATCAGGACAGATCTAAGAACCTGTTCAGTACGCCAATTGGTCAAACCACCAAAAGGACCTATCTACGGAGAATTGGGACAACTCCCCTCAGCGGTCCTGCCGTACGAACTAGTGTCACTAGATACTATTTCTGGATTCGCGAAATATGGGAATTCTCAGACCTTCTTACATGTCGTAGTGGACCATGCCACACGGTACGCGTGGGCATTTCCATCGCGGTCCACCAGCATTCTCACCAATACCCAAGTGATTAAAAAGGTGATGCAGTTTGGTTCGCCTAAACGACTTTTGACGGATAGAGCTCCTGCCTTCACCTCTCCGAAATTTCGTAGATTTTTGATTAGACATAACATTGGCCAACTTCTCACGACAAGCAACAACCCTCAGCCCAACGGATTAAGTGAACGACTAAACGCCACGATTACTGGCAAACTTAAACTGTTGCGCCTCCAACAACCTAAGACGGCCTGGACCAAACTACTACCTCAGGTCCTTCAGGCTTATAACCATACCCCACATTCGGTGACCGGGTTTCCACCGTCATACCTTTTGTCAGGTAGTTTCCCGCTACAACTATCCGAGCATGTACAAAACTACCCAAAAATCGACGACGCCAGAGAATTGGCCTATCAAAGGACACACGAACGACACTTACGCGACAAAGCGAGATTCGACCAAACACATAGAGCTTCCGATTTTGAAGTAGGCGATCTCGTTTTGGCAAAAACATACCACGATCCAGACACTGGTAAACTGGCACCTTTCTTCTCGGGACCTTATGAAATACTGGAGATAATTTCCCCTCAAATCGTACGGATCAACCGCTCCAACCGACCTCTAAGTCGTGAGACAGATACAATTCATGTCAACAAATTAAAACACTATACGGAAAACGAACAATTTATTTCACCGCCCGTAAATGATCGAGACCAACCCAAAAATACCTTCAATTTCCCATATAAACACTTCAATCACACTCTAATCCATACTAAAACGGCTATTAACTCACTAAAGCAACATGACTACACTTACAATCAAGATGATCAAAGATATTTGAACCACTTATCCCCTGAAATCTTTACCAATTACTAACCTGACAACAATACTTTACGAACCCAGTAGTATCTAAATAATTAAGGTAGAGTGGCCCAAAGCAAGTTTCCCCTCGCTCTGTCCGCCTATATTCTACCTTTGCATCTAGAACTATTTTATCTTCGAAAATTAAATATAAGTCCATTCGACTTCCTCACCTACACACGGGACTTTTCCCCTCGGACTCGCTACACAAGTAACTACATAGATAAGTTAGATTGGCCCAGGGCAAGTCTCCCCTCGCTCTGTTCGCCGAGGTTCTAACATTGTATGTAGTTTTATATTTACCTCAGTCCTGAGCTCACACAATTGTCAACCTCAATCTCATTTCTCGTACTCTACACTTATAGCATAGAAAGCCCATGACAAGTTTCCCCTTGCCATGTCCGCCTGAAAAATATCTTAAAGTGTAGAGTTCCCCAGTCTTAATGATCTTCAGAATTTCACCATTTGTATGTGACTCTTCTTCTCGTTGTTCACACTCCTCCATATCACTTCCCTTATAGTACATTAGATTTTGTTGTATATAGCCTTTTATAACCTTGATATTTTCAAAGATTTCCTTAAATGTCAAACTCCCCGGTGTTGTAAAACTGCTTGTAAATAATATTTACTTGTGTACTATACAATATTTTATTTACATAAAACTATGTCACCATTACCTTAACTAATTTTAGCTGTAAAATTATTTTCTCTATTCCTGGCTTCACCAGCTTTAAATATACTTAAACTATGTTCAGCCTTCTTCAACGGGGGCCATATGTCATAATATATGCTCTTCCAGGGTTAATAAAACAAACCAACAGCCAACGAGAGAGAAATGGGCCGCTAAAGCGAGACACTTTAGACAACTAACTAACGACCATTTTTTGGCCACATTCCTGAGGGGGGCGTCACCACCTGGCGACTATCCTGGTTAACCCCCCTGGTTGTGTACACAGGGAAAACAGTCGTTCAGCTGATAACGTCTCGCTCGCTCTCTCTCGGCTGGCTGCCTGGATGGTTTTGCTCTAACAACTCGTCGTGTGATTATTTCTCTCCTCAACACATTTACCACTAAATTGTCATATATATATATGAAAAAAAACAATAGAAAAAAATAAAAGATAAGTGGGTCAGGTGTTGATATTAAAAATAAATAAGGCATCTCCTGACCACGAGCACATGTGCTTTTTAGATGGCAGAGCGCCATCTAGTGGAGCAAAAATAAACTAAACGTTTATTTAGCTTGCTCCGAGATATTTGGCCAACCCAATTTCTTGATAAATCAAGAAAAGCCATCCACGAAAAAGCACATGTGCTCGTGGTCAGGAGATGCCTTATTTATTTTTAATATCAACACCTGACCCACTTATCTTTTATTTTTTTCTATTGTTTTTTCATGTGTTAAGCGTCTTTACGCAAATTTGGCCTTAAATACCCATTTCTTGATTTTTCGGGAAGCCATTGGGACCAAAAATATTTTTGGTCGCAGTGGTTACAGCCTTCTCCACGCTGACGAGCGCCAACAGCGCGAAACGCGTTCGTGGTTGGCTTTTCTTGATTTATCAAGAAATTGGGTTGGCCAAATATCACGGAGCAAGCTAAATAAACGTTTAGTTTATTTTTGCTCCACTAAATGGCGCTCTGCCATTTAAAAAGCACATGTGCTCGTGGTCAGGAGATGCCTTATTTATTTTTAATATATATATATATGTATTTTTATCAATTATTTTATCTATTTATATCTATTCATTCATATATCTATTATTATTAATCTTATTTATTCATTTTATGTATTTAACCTTATATAATCTTATATGGACATTATAATTATCTCTCTCTCTCTCTCTCTCGGAATCGAAATCGCTTCTATAGGTAACAAGATAAGATAAAATAAATAGCCATATAAGAAAACGAATTGCAATATACTATTTTACATAACTGTATTTAAATGCTGAAACAAATCTATTTTCATATTTAATTTTTATATATACAAATGGCGGCACAAAATTGTAAAACATATATAAAATTAACAATGGATATAGACCTCTGGAATTACCACTAAGTAATCAAGAATCACTGAAGAATTGCTATTTTACATCGTCTCGGTTCTTTAAATTGGTCCTTTCTTATACAGATGTTCCCTAGAAATTTAGAAATATTAAATCAGGAATTTGTAAATCTCTCAAAGTTGCTGAGTTGATAAATGTGGGGGGTTTGCATTTTTATTTTCTATTTCTGCTTGTAGCATGGGACATTTGGCGTTAATCTTTACAGAATATTTTATTGATATGGGTTGCATTTTTCTTGAATTATATCCATGATATTGTCATGAGGACAGAGTTCCCTGGTATTCCTTCTCTCTTATATGGACTGGACGGACCGGTCGGGGGAAAACAGTGGCGCCACGTGGAAGGGGGAAAAACTCAGTTCTCCCCTCTTGTTCTAGCTGCTGGGTCGATTTGGCTCATGTACATAGTAACTATTATTTTATATTTAAAATCTTTCCTATAACTAATTAAATAAATATTTAAATTAATTCGTAATCCTATTTAATTATTTTTCTTCGCGACAATATTTCACAACCATAATTGGGGGTCGGTGGCGGAGTAGTATAAACTGTTGATTTTCGATAGCCATGACCCGGATCAATTCCCGCATTAGGCACTATTTGTTTAATTTTAAAATATTTCTCGAATATTTTCTGAAGTCCAACCCACCAATGAGTGAAATCAGCCAAACGGGGCTCTGATACATTTATAAAAACAAATTTGAACTGCCTTCCTCATGTGTTACATCTACAGTAAAATCAGTCGTTAGCCATTCAGAGATGTAGAAGGAAAATAATTCAATCTTATTTTAAAGATTTGATAATTTTAGGTTATTTTTCTTTAAATCTATTAAAAAGGTCAACTTTATCGTGAAAAAAAAAAAAGACTTAAAAAATATTCATCCTTTATTGATAGTTTTGGAATTTACAGCTTCGGTGCGGTGACAAAGCCATAACCAGTTTTGCCAAATTCTGAATGCCCTATCTGAACATTATAGTTTCAGGCTAATGGACAATGTTAGCCCAAGGCAGGTTTTGATTTCATGAGATCCACAAGGGAAATCTTCAGAATCTGCCAAATAGGTGCCTTTCTGGCTTTCCCATTTGTGGAACTCATTAAAAAAAGCTCACCCTGGACAGACGAGGATCATTATCCTGAAACTACGATATTGGCCCTAGGGGCGTTCAGAATTTGCCAAAGTTGGTGTTGTGAATTTGCCACCGACCCGAGTCTGCTAGTTTGCAGAGACGGTCAATATATAGAACATGGTTTTTAACATTATCATTTGTGGTACAAGTCATGGCAGATACGTGAGATAGAAGATGGTCTGAGATTGTTTTCTTCATATACCAGATATAGAGTATCCCCAGAGTTTCAGTTGAAAGACTCATTATAACCTGGCCTGACATGACAGAGTACTCGATAAGAAACCACCTCCAGGATAGACTCGGTTTAACTATTTGTAGTCGGTTTTCTCGTGCAAGTAGGGAAGATATTTTACTTACTCCTATTTTTAAATATCTGATCCTTTACTTAAGTTCCGTTCTGAAAACTCCCACGAGATAGGACTCTTAAGTAGGTACAACCAGTAAAAAAGTTTGAAGTACTCCTTTAGTTTCATACTTTTTAGCATGACTTGAATTAGCCAAACCCTGGTTCATCTCTGAGATGAGAAAGTGTTTTTATTTTTATATTTTGCTATATTTTAACAACATCTCATATATACCTATAGAAAGCAAGCAATTTTATAATATTTTTGTGTGAAGAATTAATCTGTCATTCATTAATTGACCAAGTTGTGTCAGTGGCCAGTATGTTATAATATCATTGCAAGTTTAGAGTTCTAAGAATAAAATTTTATCCTTTTAATCTGTATATCTACTGAATCACACACATATTATTAAGACCCCTGATCTTATACAGATTCTTCGAAAGGAGGAAGATGTACTGAAATAAGTTTGAAAAGTATGTTCATATTGTTGCGTTGTTGGTTGGCAAAAATAACTTTCGTGGGTACAAAGGATCTTTAGGACTTTATTTGCGCATAATCGATAAAAATAATTACAGAAAAGTGTAAAAATAAAACAACAATAAAGAAAACAGCAGTTACAATCTCACCGACTGCATCACAGTGAATAAAAGCAGTCGCAGAACAGGAGACAGAAGTTGGTAGAACCTTCTTGAATCTTTCAGGTAGTACACCGGCGTCGGCAGTGAGCAGCAGTCCGACTTCTTGAAAGAGCAACGTTTGCTTGGAGTCCACAACGTAGCTTCGTTCTTCTTCTTCACTTCTTATCTTTCTTCTCCCCGGCATGAGTTTCTCCTCCCTATATATCCCTATCTTTCCAGAACGGTCATGGTTAATCAGACAAACAGAAAGCCGCCAGCACCAAGCCTTGCGCAATCGCTTTAGATTGGCCAATCAGTGGTCTTCCGCTTTTTCTACATTATTCTTAAATTTTCTAGAACATTCTATTCTGGAATGCGCCCTTTTTTTCTACGTAACACTGCCCCCTCCTTAGGACTGATCGTCCCGAACAGTCCATTGTTCTGGAAAAGTACCCCTGAAAGGTGCTAATCGGTTGTAGTGCACCACTTAGGGTTTATATGTCCGGGTCTTCTGAATGCGATAGATGACATCATTGAGGCACTTGATGATCTTGTAGGGTCATTCCAATTGTTAGTGAAGTTTAGGAGAAAGTCCTTTCTTCCGTTGAGGATTATGGAGCCAAACGATTTCACCCTCTTTGAAAGTCTTGTTGGAAGTCTTGAAGTTGTACCTGTCTTTCATTTTCTCACTGGAAAAGTGAAGAATTTCTCTTGTCCACTGGTGAATGGTCAACATCCATTTTTCCAGTTGAGAGATGTACTCATTAGTGTTTTCGAAGGTTTCTTCTGGACGACCACAAGGCACCACATCACAAGGCATTCGCAGTTCATGGCCAAATAGCATTCTAGCAGAACTATAACCAGTCAATTCATGCTCAGCTGATCGATAAGCCATCAGGAGCATGGGAAGATGTTGATCCCAGTCTCTTTGATTCTTGTCGACAAACATGGTCAGGTGTTGGGTAAGAGTCCTGTTAAAACGTTCAACCATTCCATCAGATTGAGGGTGCAAAGGGGAAGTTCTTGTTTTCTCAATGCCCAGTTTTCCACACATTTCTTGGAAAATTTTTGATTCAAAATTTCTTCCTTGGTGGGAATGTAGAATTCTTGCAGAACCAATCTTTCAGTAGCGCCTCGGATACAGTTGATGCTTCTTGGTCTGGAATAGGGACTGCGACAGGCCATTTAGTGAAGTAATCCATTATTACCACGATGTACCTATTTCCTAGGTGGCCTTTTGGAAAGGGCCCCACAACATCAATGGCAATCCGTTCAAATGGGGCACATACATTGTAGATCTTCAACTTTCCTTTGGATCTTGTTGTCGGTTCCCTTCTCGCTGAACATTGCGTACAGTTTATGCATCATTGCATATTGGCAAATCAGTTGTCTTCCGCTTTTCTACAATATTCTTAAATGTTCCAGAGAATTCTATTCTGGAATGCGTCCTTTTTTCTACATAACAATATTATAGCACGGAGGGAGACTCTACTTCTGTAGAGGCAAAGAAACGGGCTGCTCGGCCTCTGGGCCTAAACGTATACCTACTGAATCTAGCTACCCCCTTCTATTTATTAAGTAAAATATTGCCTATTTTATAAAAATATTTATTTTGGTGAATAAAATATTCGTTAAGAGTATCATATTTTCTTTTATTCGTCGAATTGCAACAGTATCAAAAAATTAAAAATATCTTTATCATTTAGAAATAATTTTAAAATACTTATGCAAGATATATTTCTTAATTAAAGAAGAAATGGCGAAATTTTGGGAGAGCGTGACTCCTCAGTGATAAACCTTTCCACTGGTTTCATTCCCTCCTTTACTTCTATAACTCATTATTAAACATGTACATAAGTTAATATAAATAAATAACACGCCATCTATATATAAGAAATGAAACATTAAGACAAATTTCTTTTACATATAAAACAAACTTCTACTGCTCTTACTGCGATGAAAAACAAAGGAAGGGATTGGGTCATCAATGGTGAACCCTCCCAGTGGTTTAGCCAATTTAATCTACCAGACTGCTTCTTAGGGCTATAATACTGTATTGGATCATTCTGCTTTTATATGCTACACTGAAGGGAGGAATCTCTGAAATCGCATTCAATCAGACTATGGACATAAGCTCTTATAACATTAGAATTACATATATATGATAATTTAAACCAACAACCCCATATTGTATAATACTTATAACAAGATTTTCATGTTGTATAATAGAAACACATCTGTAAATGATTATACGCATTATTGACATGGGTCATTACATCACCATTTGTAATGTACTTTGTACAAACTGAGGATAAATAAATAAAACTCTGTAATAGATAAAGAGTTGAGCTGAAGCAAGAGATAGAAATCAAAAACGTCTAAAATCGAGATGTAGCAGTCTCAAAACAACATCTAAAGATAGATAGGAAACTTTCAGGGCGGCGCCAGTGTACAATTTTAAAATCCGAGCCACGCTCTCGTTGCATCTGCTGAAATGCAATACTTCCTCTCTCTCGGTAAAGATATATAAGGCCTCCGCCCTAGCCAAAATATAGTCACTTCACCATCAGCGGGAGCCCTCGTCAGTTGTGTCATCAAGGTCCACCTCATCGACCATGTAGACCAGTAAGAACTCTTCTATCTCCATCTTTCGCTCCTAGCTCAACTTTTATCTGTTCATGAACTTTCCTAGTGCAACTGTGTCTTCGTTTTTTGTGTGGACATTCCCAAGATTTCCACTCTGCCTCGACCACGACTGCCTGTACTCTGTGAGAACAGTTAAAGGTCTCCCAAGGTACAGAGAGGTACTGGGAAACTCTCCACGCCCTGACTGTCCCTCTCGGTTACTACAGGTTTGCCCCTTTCGGTTACCATACCACAGCGAGAGACCCTCGGTTACCACAGTATAGCGATAGTCAAAAAGATCTCATCACATATATATTTTTTGAAAATAGCGCAATCCATAAATAAATCTTTAATTAAAAGGTATATATAAATAAATATCGGTAAAATAAATGATATTTTGATCCAATTTATGCCTTCTTAATTAAATATATATATTTGCATTGAGAAAAGCTCTTCCGCAAACAATAAGGAAAACACCAGTTAGGTATAAATTAATATAAAGCAATAACGCGATATCTATATATAGGAAATGAAAACATTAAGGTAGAATTTTTCTTTTACACATAAAACCACTGGGAGAGTTCACCACTATGAGCCAAGCCCTCTCAATATTTTTTCATTGTAATAAAGACAGTTTATTTTATATGTAAAAGAAACATTCGTGTCTTAATGTTTTATTTCCTATGTACATATGTGAACAGGATTTCTACAGTGACACATCTAAAAAATGAATAATTACCGAATATGTCAGTGAAGATTTATCTGCTCTTTTTTTATCGTTGTATTACCTAGCAATTCGTATCTATACATATTTATATTTAGTATATTTTGTTTAAAATAGTCTTCAGTTGCAAAAAAAAGGCTTACAAAATTATACGTCAAATTCTTCATGCAATATAAAGCTAATCTACTCATTTAATTTACATAGTGAATAAAGAAACGTGCTTTGTCTGAAATATTTTAATTTACAATCCCCATTTGTTTTTACGTTGTGAGATTTCTGTGAATATATAATCCTGTTCTTGAAATTAAAAATACTTCGAGCAGTAAATATTTTTATTATTTCGACGTTTCGAGAGAAATTTTTTGTCCTCGACAAGAGCAAATAAAAATTTAACGCTTTTGGCAAGACGTTAAAAAACTATTCTAGAATAATTCTACGCCTTACCGAATTCTTTAATTTTTATTTGCTCCTGATGACGACAAAAGATTTTTGTCGAAACGTCGAGATAATAAAGAGATTTACTGATTGAAGTATCTTTAATTTTTAAAAAACTATGAATGCCGGCCAGGCAGCCTCTATCTTTACGATATAATACTGTAGTATATATTTAAATCAAAACATGTCTTTACCAAATTTCAGCAGATGCTAACATTCAAAAATACATCTTACTTTTTAAAAGCAAACAATATTATTAGGAAAATTTACTATAATTTCAACAAGGTTCTAATAATACGTATTTATGTATTGTTATATAAATTACATACTTTATAATTATTTTTTCGAATTCTTTTGCTAAATATTGCAGATTAATAGGGGAATCTTCCATCAAGCCATAAGTAATTTAAACATAATTACGTTTATAATTAATGTATATTCGATATCAGAGCAACAAATTTGGCTATGAAAAAAATGCGTGATTCAATAAATTTGACATTGATAAAAATGAATTCTATTAAAATTTATAAATTAGTAGAAACTACGCTGTTTGTGCGATAGTTATAATAGGAAATGCATTTTAAATTATAAAAATAAAATTACAAAATAAGATAGATCAAAATTTGCTCTTAAATGGGTATTATACCAATAAACATATGATGATTTACCAAAACCCCCAATTGTAAACGTATTTTAAAAGTAAAATAACCTTTAAATGCTTTATTTTGTATTTATAAATTGATCGCTAAATTAGTAATTTATATGCAAATTTTCTTTTAAAATATTTATGTGATTTTCAAAAGAGCCCATTATTCTATTTTTCGTTCGTTAGCTTTAGAAGAATAGTGTTGTTCGTGTTCGTTTAAAAAAAAAATAAATGGTGATCGACTGAAAGGAAAAACAATGGGGGAAATAAATGCACAGAAACACAGTATAATAAAAGGATTTATTTTAAAAAATTAAAAACAAAAGGGATAAAAACTATTATACTATTATTATGGGTAAAAACAAGAAAAATGGTTAAGCTAAATTATACTTATATCTAAGGATTATGTATAAAAAACAATAAACAAGGTTAAGCAAAAAAGAAAGTAAAAAAATTAACTAATCTCAGGGAAGGGAGATAAAAATAAATGGCGGGGGGGTGTCGAGCGTTTGTTTACACAGTACCTGGTGGCAGCACCGTCGCAGGCTTGGCTTTCTCTTGTCGCGATGTCCAATTGTCGCGCGTTGGTTGTCTAATTGTCACGACTCGTTGGTTGTCTAAGTGTCTTTTTCCGTCCTCAAGTCGCTGCTTGAGGGATCCTCCAATGCGTCCTTTTCCCGTCCACGAAACTCTGCTCGTGGGATTTTCTTCGACGTCTTTCCGTCCACGTGACTCTGCTCGTGGGATTTTCTTCGACGTCGTTCCGTCTACAAGACGCTGCTTGTAGGATTTTCTTGGCGTGTCTGCTCCGCCTGGCAAGGGAACTCAACTTTCCCCTCCGCTTCTAACAAGGGAATCCTGCCAACTGACCAAAAAAGAATGTAACATGACGCTCCGTCGTCTCCGCCCACGCCGACCTTTGCCCTCGGTCGGTCCAAGCTGGGGCTATCTATAGATATAGATGTCTTGCTCGTTGTCTCCCTTCACCTAAGATCTTCATTCTATGTACAAAGTAAAAGAACGGTAAAATAGTTTTAACATTCTCCCACATAATTTTGCTCCGAAAGAAGCCAAAATTAAGTATAAGACAAAAGAGCATATATATACACAATACACACAAGAGTAGATATGCCTATTACATTACATAAAATACACATAAAAGAATACACATAAGAGTAGATATGCCTATTACATTACATAAAATACACATAAAAGAATACACATATTAAACTTTTTTTTTTTCTTTCTACAGGTACTTTCACTAGTCCTTCGAGTCATACCTTGCAGGCTTTCTGATTACCCTACCATATCTATTTCTAGAGTCCCTGGATTCAATATTGGGCCTATTTCCTAAAAATGCTTCAGATTGGGGTTCGGTATTTGAATTGTCCTTTTGAATCGTCTCAACATTCGAGGATATTTCAAGAGGGTGTAAGCGTTGTAGAGCCCTGATCAAGGTTCCTGTGGATGTTTTAACATGGGCCACTCTCACTATTCCATCTTTACCTGGTAGGAGATTTACTATTCGCCCTTTAGGCCAAAACATTCTTTTAAGATTTTCTTGCCCGATCAGTACAACGTCTCCTACTTTCAACTGTCTTCTATCAATATTTTCGGATTTCTGAATCAGCGCGCCTAAATATTCCTTTAAGAATCTCTGCTTCAATTCTCTCTTCAGTTGACCTAACTCTCTGTATCTAGTGTGCAACATTTCTGGCTTTAAATTTTCAAATTCAGGAAAGCTAGACTCTGGACCATTTTGTAAAAACTCATTAGGAGTTAACGGTTTTAGATCATTGTCGTCTTCAGAGACATAAGTGAGGGGTCGATTATTAATGATAGATTCGATTTCACAAAGGGCAAGTCTGCAGTTGTACATATTTCAGCTTCCTGTGACCTAGCATCTTTATCAACATTTCCTTTATTGTCCTAACCATTCTTTCCCAAAATCCTCCCCACCAAGGAGCAGAAGGAGGGATAAAAATCCATTGTATCCTTTCAATTGAGGTTTCCCTTTCAATTCTAATCCAATCCAATCTCTTGAATATTCTATTAAGTTTAGCGAAATTGGTGCCATTGTCGCTATATATTTTCTCGGGGCGCCCTCTCCGACAAATAAACCTATGGAGGGCCATCATGAAGACTCCTGTCTCTAAACTCTTCACCAACTCCAGATGAATAGCCCGATAGACGGCGCAAGTAAAGGCGGCTACCCACACTTTCCCACCTTCTTTCAAATGAAGAGGGCCTAATAAATCAACTCCTGTAATTTGGAAGGGTTTGCCCAGTCCAATTCTGTTTTCTGGCAAAGCTGCCATTGGTCTTTGCAGAGACTTTTCTTTAAGTCTCTTGCAAGCAATGCACTTACTGATAATTTTCTTTATCGTTTTCCTTCCCCTGATTATCCAAAATTTCTCTCTCAGCTTTGATAAAATGAATTGCACGCCTACATGTCCATTCTTCAGGTGCACTTCCCATATAAGTTGCTCTACGAAGGGATGGTCGCCTGGTAGAATGATAGGAGTTTTAAATTCTTCTGGGACCTGTCCATGTAAAAGTTTGCTTTCTACACACCAAAGTCCGTCAGTGTTTTTAAATATTTTTAAACTCTTGGTTGCATTCGATTTCTCTATGGAGACTTTCTCCTGAATCATTCGGATAAGCTTTTTTTCTGCCAAGTCTAATTCTGAAACTTTCAAAGGTCCTGTTTCAGTTGACTGTTTTTTAAGTTTCCCTAAAAATCTTAAAACATAGGACATTACCCTGATGTTGAGAGAGTAATCAGACCTCCTTGTCAGTAACCAGTCTTTATAATCGATGTTCAAATTAATGTTGGTTTTCATAATGTTTTCTTCAACCTTTATTTCTTTTGGATTTATCGAGAACTCTGAATTGGGCCAGAATTCTTTAGGTTTTTTCAACCATTCGGGGCCCTCCCACCATCTGCTTTGCACAAACTGGCTTGGAGGGCAACCTCGAGACAGAAGATCGGCCGGGTTCAACTGACTAGGAACGAACCTCCAATCGTTCAAATTGGTAGTGGCCTGTATTTCTCTGACTCGGTTTCTCACGAAAACTCTCCACTCAATTTCTTTCTTTACCCAACTTAGCGCGGTAGTAGAGTCCGACCAAAGAGTTGTTTCACATTTTCTCTTCAAGGCAGCTTGGATTGCATTGGCTAGTCTAGCTCCTAGTACCATGGCCATTAATTCCAAGCGAGGGATCGTAATACTCTTCATAGGAGCTAATCTGACTTTGCTCCAAATCAAAGTTAGAGTATTTTCTCGTCCCGTTTCGCTCCGTAAATAGGCTACAGCTCCATAGCCTATTTGACTAGCGTCACAAAAGATATGAACTTCTGTAGGGAAAATGAGATCATTCCACATATATCTCGGTATCTTTATTAACTCTATGAATTTTATTTGATCCAACCTGGTTCGAAATTCCTGGGCCATACTTTCGGGCAGTGGGTGTCTCCCAACCTAGTTTCAGCCCCCATGATCGCTGCAGTAACAACTTCGGTGGCAAGAATACTGGAGCGCAAAATCCAAGTGGATCAAATATCCGCTGGACCATGGACAGTACCAACCTTTTCGTTAATTTGGGTTGAATACTCAAATTGTCAGGGAGTTCGCATTTTAATGAATCTTCCATTTTATTCCAAACAACACCCAATATTTTTGTACAAGTCCCCTTTTCAGGGTTTTCCTCCAGAGAATATTCCCACTCTCGTAAGTCCATTTTAGCCCTGTCCATAATTTCAATTGCGGCCTTTTTAAATTCCTGCACTTCCTGCTTTGTTTCCAGCGAGGTAATACAATTGTCCATGTAGAAGGATCGAGCTAAAATCTTTGCCCATTGAACAAGTGGGCCTCTTATTGATTGAAGATGGTATTCTTTTACGGCGTTCAGCACAAAAGGACTGCAGTTTAAGCCAAATACAAGTCTCTTATGTCTGTAAGCTATTAGTTCTCTATCGCTCTCCTTTTCCCACCAAAGGAATCTAAGATAGTTCCGTTCAGTTTCTTCAATTGCCACCATCTGGAATGCTTTTCTTATATCTGCCGTGACTCCAAATTTATTTTCCCGAAATCTTATCATCATTTCAGGATTCTTTCCAATAAATTCGGTCCCTTTTCTAAACATTGATTCAAAGATAGTCCATTATGACCTAGACAAGAAGCATCGAAAACCGGACGTATGGGCGTCGTTTTAGATTCCATCTTGTACACAGGGCGGTGAGGTAAATAGTAGCCTCTTCTCTCGAGAGGATTTTCCTCGACTCTTTCAATGAGTCCTTCAGTCAGCCAGTCTCTAAAGATCTGACTATATTCGTCAACTTATTCTGTGAGGTCATTTTCTTAGTGCTTATATCTAACCTTTTTATCGCTATGTCAAGATTGCTGGGGATTGACTCCTTTTCTACCTTCCAAGGTAGACCTACAGAATATCTCTGATCACTTTGTCTTTGAATTTTTGTTATAAACTTTTCTTTTATTTCCTGATATCTGGTCTCTTTGGAGCAAGTTTCAACAGGATCCCTAATGCCTAGTACTTCTAGATCCCACAAATCCTTTAAATCGCATCGTGTTGTTAGCAGATTCAAAGTCTGCTGCACATTGTCATTGCTATCAATAATTGGCGAATTGCCCATTAGTGTCCAACCTAATTTTCGTTTCCACCGCAGTTAAATCTGCTTCAACTTGAACTATTTTTCCTGTCAAAATCATACCTAGATAGTTAGCACCAATCAATATATCAATCTCTTGTCCTTTAAAATTGTCCTGAGACAATATTATGCCCTTAATCTTCAATTTTTCTAACCAGTCTCCTTTTGGCAAAGGTGGTATGGCGTCGCAAATTTTACGTTGATCCAGCGCCTCAATATGGATCACATCTCTTTTATTACCTAAATTCTCTAATTCTAACATAAATTTACCGTGCTTTTCTTCACCAATCTTATTACCTCCAAAAATACTTTTAGCTATGGTTATTTCGCCTTTTCTTTCTATTCCTATACTCCAGACTAACGACTGTTTGATATACGAAAACTGACTTCCACTGTCGAGGAGAATCCTAACCCTTCTAGAGGCATTTGGGCCTCTTAACAGTGCTACCGTGGTCATCAGCAAGACTTGACCTGTGCAGGCTTGACTAGAAAGCGATGCAATGGGTTCAGGTGCATTTTCTTTTAGATTTTCCTCTTCCTGGTTTCGTTAACCGGTTAGAAGAATTTCCTTCACATAAAACTTCCAAGTGGTTTCTCCCACAGTTTTTGCACTCCAATTGTTCTCGGCACTGACTCTGTATGTGTCCCTTTCTTAAGCATTTGAAACATAGATGGGCACTACGTATTTTATCATTTCTCTCTCCCGGAGACATTTTCATTATGGAACGGCATTGATGACTCGCATGATTTGTTCTTTCACAAAAGAAGCATTTTATATTAGTTCGCCCTTCGAACAGACTAGACACAGTGGCGGGTCTGAAATTGTTCCTTGTTCTGGTCCCATCATTGTAAGACCTTTTATAGGGTTCTTCCTGCTTAAAGCCTTTTTCCACAAATTTCAGCCGTTGAGCACTCCTTACTTCGGCTTTTAGAAAGTCCAATAATAACCTGAGCCTTTCTTGAGCTCCTCCAACCCCTTTATCTGACTCTTCCCGTTTTGCTAACTCCATACCATAACCCGAAGAAGGATGCCTGTGCCATATTTTCAAAATATCCGAAGGTAATGAAGACTCGACAAGAGGATATAAAAAAATACCCGACAACTGGGGATCAATGCCCAATGTCTCTAACGACCGGAGGTGACTGCTCAGTTCGTCGTACAGACTGCTTAAATTTCTATTTTCTCTCTTTACATTAGATATAACCGAATTCAATAGACGTCTGACATATAGTTCTGTCAGTATATTCGGGTCACCGAATCGCTCCTGTAGGGCTTGTACTGCCAAAACATAGTTGGCGCCTGTAACGGGATAGCTTGCTACAACACGATAGGCTTCTGAATTTGGTACAATTGCTTGACGCAAATATAAAAACCGGTCGCTATCGGATAAATTCTTATTTTCGTGAATTTTCGAAACTGCGCCCACCAGGGTAACCAACCTTCCAGAGAGCCGTCATAGCTTTTTAGGGCTAACTCTGGTAATTTCACATTTATTACAGTGTCCTCGCTAGCAATCGGGATTGTTTCTTCTTTATCGGGATTCCGTAGTACACTGACTTTCTGTTGAATATCAAACTTTTCCTCTTCATATTTATCGCATTCTTGCCATTCCTTATCAATACTTTCCTCTGTAATCCCTTCTTTCACTACCAATAAAGCCTGATATTTTTTCGTTTAGATCTACAAGTTTCGTGTAATAAGACTCTAGTCTATTAAACTTAGAATAAATATCATTCCTATCAATTTGAGACTTTTCAAATTCCCCATTTATTTCATTATAATTCTAGTGAAAGTACCTCTTATGGCTTTTCTGCGCTTTTTAAGTGCATCCATCTCCTCCATATTTCCTTTAAATCGATCACGTCCGGCTCACCAAAATGTTCGTGTTCGTTTAAAAAAAAAATAAATGGTGATCGACTGAAAGGAAAAACAATGGGGGAAATAAATGCACAGAAACACAGTATAATAAAAGGATTTATTTTAAAAAATTAAAAACAAAAGGGATAAAAACTATTATACTATTATTATGGGTAAAAACAAGAAAAATGGTTAAGCTAAATTATACTTATATCTAAGGGATTATGTATAAAAAACAATAAACAAGGTTAAGCAAAAAAGAAAGTAAAAAAATTAACTAATCTCAGGGAAGGGAGATAAAAATAAATGGCGGGGGGGTGTCGAGCGTTTGTTTACACAGTACCTGGTGGCAGCACCGTCGCAGGCTTGGCTTTCTCTTGTCGCGATGTCCAATTGTCGCGCGTTGGTTGTCTAATTGTCACGACTCGTTGGTTGTCTAAGTGTCTTTTTCCGTCCTCAAGTCGCTGCTTGAGGGATCCTCCAATGCGTCCTTTCCCGTCCACGAAACTCTGCTCGTGGGATTTTCTTCGACGTCTTTCCGTCCACGTGACTCTGCTCGTGGGATTTTCTTCGACGTCGTTCCGTCTACAAGACGCTGCTTGTAGGATTTTCTTGGCGTGTCTGCTCCGCCTGGCAAGGGAACTCAACTTTCCCCCTCCGCTTCTAACAAGGGAATCCTGCCAACTGACCAAAAAAGAATGTAACATGACGCTCCGTCGTCTCCCGCCCACGCCGACCTTTGCCCTCGGTCGGTCCAAGCTGGGGCTATCTATAGATATAGATGTCTTGCTCGTTGTCTCCCTTCACCTAAGATCTTCATTCTATGTACAAAGTAAAAGAACGGTAAAATAGTTTTAACAAGTGTATTTAGGATGCATATTGTTTATTGTTTATAATATATACGTATACATTTATATATATACTATTTTCTGTCAGGTGACCTTAATCAGCCAATCATCGTTGCGTTATTAGTCAATAAGCGTGTGAAATATTTCGTTTTGCTTAGAGGATATTTACCATTAAATTTTACATTAATCTAAAATCCTGGGTCCGATGCTCAGAAATTCGTTTTTTTTTCTCCCCAATTCTTTTTCGGAAACCCATCAAAAGTTTATGAAGAAATTTTGGAAACTTTCAAAATTCAACCGATTCTGCTTTGTGGGGATTTTAACTCTAGGCATCCCGTCTGGTATGATCGAAAGACAAACTCAAATGGTCACAAACTTCATTCAATAGTGAACCAACACAATCTCTTCGTCCATAATATTAAAACTACAACGTGTCGTAATTCTAGCGTGATCGACCTCACTATCTCCAACAGAAATTCAATCAGTCTATTAAAAAACTGGAATACATCCATAATGACGGACACCTCCGATCACGTGACAATAACCTACGAGATCGTTAGTAAAGGCAACAGTCATATAGACGGATATAAATCAACGTGGAAATTCAGCGAAACTGACGCAAACTGGAATGCATTTTATGAAAAATTTTCCTCCCCCGAATTGCTAAGCCTCGTGGATGAAACAAACCAAATAAAAAATTCCGAAAGTGTAGATAGAGCTGTTTTAAAACTCACAGATATTATCAGTGAAGCAGCTTACGCATCCCTCAAGTTAAAATCAACCATAAACAAAAACAAAGTCAAATTCAAGTGGTGGACGAATAAACTTGAAAAAATGAAAAATGATTTTAATTATATAAGAAATTTATTCTATCGCGCGCGCGAGGCAAAATAATTAAAGAATTTTTTTTAAAGCTGCTCGTAACAAATATAATAAAGCCATTAACAAGGCAAAATTTAAAAGCTGGAGATTCTTTCTCGAAGAAAACGAATCAACTAATCCTTTTGGGAACACTTATAAAACTTTCAAAACTTTAAAAGCATCATTTAACACAATAGGGATGGATTCCATTGATAGACAACGCACCGGATTTTGCTAGGACTTCAAAAATGGAAAGTTTATTGAACGATCTTTTCCCGGACGATGATATTTCTTCAGAGGAGGAACTTCACAAAGCAACTAGATATTACTCGCCAATTTACAATAATAGAAACAAAGTGATCATAAGCCTAAAAGATATTGAATCAATTATTGTATTATTGAAAAATAAGAAAGCACCTGGATCAGATAATATTAGCAATAATATGATAAAATACGCCTACCCTAGGATTTCCATAATCCTCCATTAAATATTCGAAAAATGTATAAGTTTGGGATATTTCCCAGATTATTGGAAAAACTCTATGTGAAAATCTTTCCTAAAGTAGATAAAACTAGTTATGATGTTAGTAAAAGCTACAGACCAATTTCCTTGCTATCAAACATTTCAAAAATTTTCGAAAATATAATTAAAAATAAACTTACTACCTTTTATGACGAAAACAATTTGATGAGTCATAGACAACATGGCTTCTCCAGGCATAAATCAACAATTACTGCTATGAAAGAGTTGACTGAAACTATTCTGGAACACAAGCAAAGAGAACTGACGGGCTTTGATAGCAGTGGCTTTATCAGGGGCTTTTGATAATGTATGGTGGCCAGCTATAATAAAAAGAATGGATTTAGACAACGTTCCCAGCTCTCTGATTCAAATCATCCAATCCTATTTGTATAATAAAAGGACAGTTTGTCTGTCATACGGTGGCAAAACGGTCTCCAAAAACCTTACTAAGGGATGTCCTCAGGGTAGTCCACTGTCACCGTTATTATGGAAACATCTTGCTAAATGATATTTTAATTAATTTTAAATCAACAAACGCTGAAATTATTTGCTACGCGGACGACATCTCTATTATATGTTGGCATTATAATTTAGAGGGTCTAAAAACTGAGTTAGTGAACACCCTAAACTATGTCACTCAATGGTGTCGCCTCAAACTAGTTAAAAAATAAATCCAGAAAAAACAAACTTGATTCACTTTCACAATTTCCATAGGTTCCAGTTGGAATTTCAAAAAAACCGTCATAAAGCCTTCAAATGAAATCAAAATTTTGGGAATGAAATTATCTAATCATAGGTTCAAAACAAAAATAAATTTCACCCCGCACATCAATGAGATTTTGCATGAAGCGCATCGCATGAAAAATCTGCTTTTTTCCCTCAGTGGCAAAATATGGGGTATAAACTCTAATAAAAGGTTAATTTTGTATAAGACGCTAATTAGACCTATTCTAACATATGGAGCTGAAATTTGGTTTTACCCAATAAATAACCGCTGTAAACAGAAATTAAATTCGATGCAATACCAAATTGTTCTTTGGGCTACTAGATCGTTTCAAACATCTTCCTCAAATTGTGTCCACTGTCTGGCAGAGATACCATTCCTGACTGATTTTACTGGATCAAGATTGATTAAATATGAATTGGACCAACTAAGCGAGGAAGACCAACGAAACGTTCAGTCCACATTCTCCTTCAATAATAAATGGATTTTTAAGAACAAGAATGGAAGATATGTTTTCTAATACAAGTGATCACTTTCGTCTCTTTTTCCCTTTGGGCATTCCAAATATTTCCGCCCTGACTTTTACAATGTGCAATTCGTTACTGGACATGGAAATTTCGGAGATTTTCTGTTTCGAATAGGAGCCATAGACGATCCGGGATGTTTATGTGGAAAGAGAAAGCAGGATTCCAGTCATCTGCTTCTTGAGTGCCCAATCTTCCAGAGCTACAGAAACCGGGAAAACATCGAATGCAAGGATCTTTTTATGTTTGTAAATAGTAGGGACTCGTATTTTAATTTAGAAAATTCTGTAAATATATCTATTATTTTCTCTCTTGGTTAAAAAAACCTTAATTACTACCTATCTGTATATTTTTGGTTTGTTTATTTTGTTGGTTGTGATGTAAAATCAAGAATGATTTTAATGTCCTCTCTTTCTTATCTTTTCAAATCTTGTAATTATTTAATTTTTTTTTTTGTAATATAGTATCTGAATTTAGTGTTGTTATTGACGCAAGCATCCCTTGTAGGGATATCGCGTCTGATTTGATAAATAATAAATAAATAAATATAAATTGAAAAAAAAAACATCTTTGTGATGATCATCTCTGTAATTTAGAAAACAAATCATACTGATTTTGTTTTAATAATAAAATTTATTTTGGATTATTTATTCTTAGTATTATATTGGAGGGGAATTTTCAGAGGGAGTCCAGATTCAACTCTATAAACTGTTAAAATTTCAGTCAGATTAGTTACGTATTGTTGACATGTATAGCCGACAAACATACATACACATGGTAATTTTAAACCAACAACCTCATATTGTATATAATATAACAAGATTTTTTCATGTTTAATAGAAACACATCCGTAAATATTTATACGCAAGATTGACATATGGCATTACTTCATCATATGTGATGTACTTTGTACAACCTGAGGATAAATAAATAAAACTCTGTAATCGATTAAGAGTTGAGCTAAAGCAAGAGATTGAGATAGAAGTCCAACAACGTCTAAAAACGAGACATAAAAGATGTAGAAGATGTCAGGGTGCGTTTCCAGGAAATCGTAAAGGGGTATACAATGACAGCTTCCGATCCACCTTCTTGTTGCATCCTCTGAAACCCAATACCTCCTCTCGGCAAGATATATAAGCCTCCAACAGGACCAGAAATATTTCAGCGGGATTCACCATCAGTGGGAGCCCTCGTCAGATGTCCCCAAGGGCCATCTCATCAACCATGTAGACCAGTAATAAACCTCTTCTCAATTCTCTCCATCTTGCTGCTAGCTCAATTCTTACCTGTTCATGGAACTTTCCTAGTACAATTGCGTCCCTTCGTTTTTTGTTTGGATATTCCCAAGTCTTCCACTCTGCTTCGACCACGACTGCCTGTACTCTGTGAGAACTGTTAAAGGTCTTCCAAGGTGCAGAGAGGTACTGGAAAACTCTCCACACCCTGACTGTCCCTCTCGGTTAGTACAGGTTTGACCCTCTCGGTTACCACAGTAAAGCGAAAGACCCTCTCGGATTTCACACCACAGCGAGAGACCCTCAGGATATCACATACATACATACATACACTGACTTTTATATACAACAACAACAACAATAAAAGCCTTTATTTAGGGCATTTCGCCTCATATAGGATTCGCCGTATTTACACGTCAACAAGAGGAGAGGGAAGAGGAAACATTTACAACAAAATAAAGTTTGTCTCACATTCAGTTACCTATTTACAGAAAGGTCATCCTCCAGTATCTTTTGCCCTGCATTCTTTCTTATGCGCCCAGCTTCTGTGCAGAACTTAAAGTATCTAACAATCAGTAATTCATCATCCAGATCTGAAGAGAGAAGTTGCCATATGCGATGGTATCTAAATTAACCAAAGTTAGGGCTTGGGAAAATTTCAGTACGTTTTTCTGCTAAGAGAGGGGCATTGGAAGAAATAGTGAACCAAATTATCATCCATGATATCCTTACAAAGTGAACAGTTCCGGCCATTTTCTTTCCAGAAGTCTTTTCTTTCTTTCCTGAAAATTGCCATAAAACTCTATGTTGTGCAACTAGTATTTTGTTGGGAAGTGAGATATTTGATCGTAGGTACTCCTCTGTCATGAATGATTCACTCAAAAATTTGTAATGAGCAAAGTGGGTTGAATCAATGATTTTCATCTGATCGTTTTGAATTAGTTGGTCTGTGGTGGTTCTAATTATGCCTGGCAGTTCTTTCTGTATGGCTAAGTAGTCTTCGCAGCCCTTAAGAAAGGAATATCCCTTAGAGTCTAAAATTTTTATGTTTCCTTTTTCGCGGTGACTTTCCAGAGATAGTTTAAGCATGCATGTGGTAATCTGCTCGTCTCCATTTTTTAAGATCCTGACCCAAAACTTAAATGTGAGTTTTACAGCATTAAGTTAAGTTGATATTCTTCCACATTCTGTTCTGAGGATATATCCTGGTGTGAAGTTTGGTAAATCTAAGAGACGACGAAGAAATGCATCTTGGGTATTATTGACTGTCTTCAGCTGGTTAATTGCCCACATTGGTGCCGCATATAGTAACGTAGGAAGAACAATAGTGTCAAGAAGTTTCATCACCGAGGTAAAGGACTTTATTCGCGCCTTTGTAAGGATTCTCCAAAGTGCATTAGTTGCATTCAGTGCTTTGTTTCTAAAGTATTGGGAAGCATATTGGGTCGAAATTTTTGTAGTCAGAGGGTAACCCAGATATGTATACTTAACTACTATTGTCAGGGGTTGCTGACCTCAAAACCATGTCTCGAACGAGCTGTCCTTCCACCGTTTCTAAACACCATTATTTTAGATTTATTTTGTTTAACGTTAGGCAGTTCTCTTCTAAGTAATTTTTATGTAAGTTAATCTTCAGTTGCAAATTTATTTTCGATTCTCCTAGGATCACTATGTCGTCTGCATACAGTAAAAGGTGTATAGTTCCATGATTCTCAAGATTTATGCCTGGCAATTCTGATTCATCGAACAGGGGTACCAGATCGTTTAGGAAGAGAATGAATAAATAAGGTGACAACGGCTCCCCCTGCAATACTCCCGCTTGTATTTTGATAGCCTCCGTGAAGGAACCCCGCCATCTGACTGTTGCCGTCATTTGAGTTTAATAGTTAATTAGTTTAATAAATCGAAAGCTCGGACGATTTAATGCCATTTTTTCCAAAGTAGATGGTGCGGCACAGTATCAAAGGCCTTCCTTAGGTCAACGAAGAAGGCATATAACTTTCCCCTTTTACGGCTAAGGGTCATTTGAATTAATGATACGAGCGTTAAAATGTGGTCCTGACAAGAGTAGCCTTTTCTAAAACCAGCCTGATTTTCTGCCAAAATTGACTTTCTCTCCATCCAATCATTCAATCTTGTCTTCAATATAGATGTAAATAATTTCGATAGGTTAGAAATCAGGGATATTACTCTGTTATTTGACGGGTTGTCCGGATCTCCATTTTTAAATATTGGGTGGATTATCGTTTTTTGTCCATTGTTGAGAAACTTGGGATGTCCCTAAGATTTTATTAAATAATTTCCTGAGATAAATTGTATGTTCTTCTAATAAATATTCAATCGCTTCGTTGGGAATCACTGACTTTTATATATAGGGGTATCTTGATTGGTTATGGCAGCGAGAGAGGACCTAGAGCAAGACGGAGGATCACGAAATACGAGGAAGACAGCGAATAAATAAACACAATAACTTTAAAAGGTAATTAACTTCTATTTATTCTATAATTCTTATCTAGGGTACCTACCAGAATCTGTTTCGTAAGAGGATTTTGAAAGACTATTTTTAAATTAAATAAAAGACGAAGAGGATAAGTTTATCGAAAATGTTAAGAAAATCTTAATGGATGCAGGCGATCAATTGCGCACAACTTTAAAGAAGAAGATGGATGCCTCTTCTAAGAAAAACCCGAACCCTGAAGGAAAGGCGTGGTTGCGCTTATGGTTACAGGGAAGAAAAAGAGAGAAATTATGAAAGAATACCACAATCATAGGTAGAATGGCCATCTGGATATCGTCAAAACCATGTACCAAATAAGTATAAATACTTTTGACCATGCATGCTGAAGGCATGATGAAGACATGTCACCTTTGCCAAAGTAGAAAAGGCTCAAACCAATTACCTTCTGGACTACTACAGCCCATTTCCCCTGCCAACTTTCCTTTCGAAAGAAATGGAATTGACTTTGTCAATCCGGGCCAAGACCCTCTGATAGTTCATGTTTCAAGACTCAAACCTTATTATGAGAGAATATATGAGGTCATTCACGAAAACGTGACAACCTCTGGAGAGGGGAATGTGTTGCATCAATTTTAATGCTCCTTAGATTTATTCAAAATATTCTATGATATTTAATATTTTATTCACACCAGATTATATACAAGGGTATCATTCCTTTTGTAATATTTTATTGTACATATATCTTGATTGGTTATTGGAGCGAGAGAGGACCTAGAGCAAGACGGAGGATCACGACCTACGAGAAAGACAACAGAATAAATAAACCCAATAACTTTAAAAGGTAATTTACTTTTATTTATACGATAATAACAAGGCGAAGGAAGACGAGTATCTTTATTGGTGCATAAGAGCGAGCTTTCGGGCAAAAGCCCTTCGACTGGCAAGATATAACGACGCTATGAGCGACATAGATGGCTGTAGAGAATATATACACTTATTAATTTACATAAATATAGAAAAAAGCATGCAAATGGGCAATTTAACCTCCACAGTTCAGCCTATATTTACGGCCTCCCCAAAATACATAAACCTGAAGTACCCCTCCGCCCCATCATAGCCTATCACTTATCCCCCGCTTACCCTCTGGCTAAATATCTTTCCAGCTTCCTCTCCCCTCTATTAACCAATTATAATAATACCCTTTCTATTAACAGCACCCCACACTTCATTAATGAATTAACAGCTCTAAAACCAGACCCCGCCTACACTATGTGCTCCTTCGACGTCACCTCCCTCTACCTCTGTCTTCCTCATCAGCTCATCACAGATGGCTTGACTCATTTCCTTCAATCTCAAAATGTCGATTCTCACACTTCCTCAACCATAGTCCAACTTACCAAAACATGCTTAAGCATGAACACATTCTCATTCCTACAGCACCATTACAGACAGTTCAGGGGCTCCCCAATGGGCAGCCCTCTATCTACCATTATTGCCGAAATTGTCATGACTAGAATAGATAATTGGATTACTCATACCCTTCCAACAGATATCCAGTTCTGGCGCAGGTACATTGATGATGTCTTCTGTGTATGCAAAAAAGGTCAGGAGAGCTTCATACTATCAACCCTTAATAATTACAACCAAGATATTTCCTTTACTCTAGAAACTGAAACTAACCTTGTTCTCCCATTCCTAGACATCTTAATTATCCGCACCCCATCCTCATTTCACACTACAGTTTATCATAAAAAACAATGCCCCCCCCTGCTACACTCATTACAATTCTCACTGCCCCACCTCCCATAAAATCAATATTGTTAGAACTCTTACAAAAAGAATATCCACCCATTGTTCCATAGACATCTTTAAAATAATAGAAAGAAATCGCATTATAACCCAGCTCTCCATGGCTTCTTTTCCACTCTGGTTCATTAACAAATATACTTACACACCTGCATCCTCCAATCCTTCCATGACATACAGATCATTGTGTTTTCTCCCTTACTCCCCCTCCTCTGTTGATATAGCCAGAAAACTCAAATCCTATGGCATCCGTACCATATATAAAAACTCCCCGAACCTTCTTTCATCCCTCCGTCACCCTCATACTAAGTCCTCAGCTCCTCCTGCCCCCCTTCGTTCTGTGGGTGCAGTCTACTCCGTCTCATGCGAACAGTGCCCTGCCACTTACGTCGGTGAGACGGGGTAGATCTGTATCCATCAGGATGACTGAACATTCCCGCAATATTTCCCGTCAAGATACCAAGTCCCTCATTTACCAACATATGCAGACCACGGGCCACACGTTCAACATCAACAACCCCACCATACATTACAGCCACATACATATCTTACACCAAAGACTCATTTTAGAATCAATAGTATCCCACAAACTAAATAGCATCAATAGAAAAATAGAACTTCCAGAAGCCTATCATCCTCTCCTGTCCTTTATTTAAACCTCCCCCTTGTATTTAACTGTAGAATATTGACCTCCCTGAAGCATGTCAAGCTCTCCTGGCCTTTATGTATAAATTTCTCTTTTATATGCTTGATATCCCATTGCAGCCATGTGTTATGCCTCACTGATATTTCTTACCTACAGCTAATGTTCTAGCATCCCTTCTATTACCCTATAGGATTTCTATTTCATTTTTTCCATTTTTATTTTTACTTCTCATTTTTACAAATAGTTAAATTGCCCATTTGCATGCTTTTTTCTATATTTATGTAAATTAATAAGTGTATATATTCTCTACAGCCATCTATGTCGCTCATAGCGTCGTTATATCTTGCCAGTCGAAGGGCTTTTGCCCGAAAGCTCGCTCTTATGCACCAATAAAGATACTCGTCTTCCTTCGCCTTGTTATTATCGTATAAGTTCATTCCAGGAAGAATTACTCTACTATTATTCTAAATTCGTTATTTCTTGTACCTATGAATCTCTCTACGAGCGACATCGAATGGTACCTATGGATGATACATAAGAAGTCCCTACAACTTTCGCGATGGAGATGCCACCTCAGATTCAACCGTCTTTGCAAAAATGCTGATTTCATCCCGCCTTCCCTCAGGATACATGACCCGGTTGGCAGTTCTTTTTCAAGGCACATCCTCATAAAAACACAGCAGCAGCTGCTTAATGCAAGAATCAAAAATTGTTTCTCCAATATTAGATTCCTCACCAAGTCAATCAAAGGTCTCATAACCCTAGTTTCCCAAAATATCACACTGGCAGATCTCTCGAAGCATATCATAAAAATCACCACCGATATCAAATCCCAAGAAAAAATTATTCTCGACAGACACCATAAGAAACTTCTCTTTTGGAAAAAGAAATATGCTTTACCCTACACCTTCTCCAGTGACCTTCGCCCAAGATCTTCAACAGTCATTAACCTGTCGGACCACCCTCTGACGCCATCGGAGACCTCACTCCTTGAGAAGGGACTGAAATACCGCATCCCCTCCAAACCCAATCCACCAGTGATCATCAGCGCCATTGAATCATCCATCAAGTCCTTCAGTCTGCAAGAGAAGTTTTCCATCAGATCTATGGTAGCTAAAAATTTATCTAGGCCCTTTCTCCCTCCCCCTAACCATCTTGAAAACACCATTACACTTAAAAAACTCAAACTTCGTAAATCAATAGTTATTACTAGGTCAGATAAAGGTGCTAACACAGTTATATTGAATCAGGAAAGTTACATTTCAAAAATGCACAATTTACTTAGCGATGACTCCACTTTCTTACCCATCACAGACCAAACCAGCCTCTCTGTCGTTAAAGATTTCAGAACCTCACTTCTCCGACTCAAGAAATCTAAAAGCATCTCACCTGAAGAATACACCTCGTTTACCTCAAACCTCCACAGTTCAGCCTATATTTACGGCCTCCCCAAAATACATAAACCTGAAGTACCCCTCCGCCCCATCATAGCCTATCACTTATCCCCCGCTTACCCTCTGGCTAAATATCTTTCCAGCTTCCTCTCCCCTCTATTAACCAATTATAATAATACCCTTTCTATTAACAGCACCCCACACTTCATTAATGAATTAACAGCTCTAAAACCAGACCCCGCCTACACTATGTGCTCCTTCGACGTCACCTCCCTCTACCTCTGTCTTCCTCATCAGCTCATCACAGATGGCTTGACTCATTTCCTTCAATCTCAAAATGTCGATTCTCACACTTCCTCAACCATAGTCCAACTTACCAAAACATGCTTAAGCATGAACACATTCTCATTCCTACAGCACCATTACAGACAGTTCAGGGGCTCCCCAATGGGCAGCCCTCTATCTACCATTATTGCCGAAATTGTCATGACTAGAATAGATAATTGGATTACTCATACCCTTCCAACAGATATCCAGTTCTGGCGCAGGTACATTGATGATGTCTTCTGTGTATGCAAAAAAGGTCAGGAGAGCTTCATACTATCAACCCTTAATAATTACAACCAAGATATTTCCTTTACTCTAGAAACTGAAACTAACCATGTTCTCCCATTCCTAGACATCTTAATTATCCGCACCCCATCCTCATTTCACACTACAGTTTATCATAAAAAACAATGCCCCCCCTGCTACACTCATTACAATTCTCACTGCCCCACCTCCCATAAAATCAATATTGTTAGAACTCTTACAAAAAGAATATCCACCCATTGTTCCATAGACATCTTTAAAATAATAGAAAGAAATCGCATTATAACCCAGCTCTCCATGGCTTCTTTTCCACTCTGGTTCATTAACAAATATACTTACACACCTGCATCCTCCAATCCTTCCATGACATACAGATCATTGTGTTTTCTCCCTTACTCCCCCTCCTCTGTTGATATAGCCAGAAAACTCAAATCCTATGGCATCCGTACCATATATAAAAACTCCCCGAACCTTCTTTCATCCCCTCCGTCACCCTCATACTAAGTCCTCAGCTCCTCCTGCCCCCCTTCGTTCTGTGGGTGCAGTCTACTCCGTCTCATGCGAACAGTGCCCTGCCACTTACGTCGGTGAGACGGGTAGATCTGTATCCATCAGGATGACTGAACATTCCCGCAATATTTCCCGTCAAGATACCAAGTCCCTCATTTACCAACATATGCAGACCACGGGCCACACGTTTAACATCAACAACCCCACCATACATTACAGCCACATACATATCTTACACCAAAGACTCATTTTAGAATCAATAGTATCCCACAAACTAAATAGCATCAATAGAAAAATAGAACTTCCAGAAGCCTATCATCCTCTCCTGTCCTTTATTTAAACCTCCCCCTTGTATTTAACTGTAGAATATTGACCTCCCTGAAGCATGTCAAGCTCTCCTGGCCTTTATGTATAAATTTCTCTTTTATATGCTTGATATCCCATTGCAGCCATGTGTTATGCCTCACTGATATTTCTTACCTACAGCTAATGTTCTAGCATCCCTTCTATTACCCTATAGGATTTCTATTTCATTTTTTCCATTTTTATTTTTACTTCTCATTTTTACAAATAGTTAAATTGCCCATTTGCATGCTTTTTTCTATATTTATGTAAATTAATAAGTGTATATATTCTCTACAGCCATCTATGTCGCTCATAGCGTCGTTATATCTTGCCAGTCGAAGGGCTTTTGCCCGAAAGCTCGCTCTTATGCACCAATAAAGATACTCGTCTTCCTTCGCCTTGTTATTATCGTAAAGGTTCATTCCAGGAAGAATTACTCTACTATTACTTTTATTTACTTTTCTTTATTCGCTTTAAGTATGGAAACCCGCTCGGGAAACGTCTATAACACCAAGAAGGAGGAAACCAAGGTCGATGACCCTGCAAAGCTGCAACTTGGTGCAACAATACAAATGTGAATATATCAGATATACAATCTAGTTATACATCTAATGTATATTCATACGGTATAAATGATGTATAGACACATACTTTATATTGAAGCGATGCAGCAGAGAAATAGAAGAGAAGACGTGGGGAAGCCAAGAGAGAAGGTATGCCTGGGCTCCCCCAGGGAAGTGTGGATTGACAAATTCCAGAGGGGGGGGGGTGGCAGACGGTAGACGGGAGTCCAGCTGACGCCGCCGCCGGGAAGGGATCAGCAGAGGGGTCCAGCTGGTGCCGCGGTGGAAGGAAGTCGGCCGGCCTGCCGGGAGATTGGTGTGTGCCGAGAAGACTGTCTGGCAGAGATAGCAGTCTGGGGGAAGAAGTCTGTCTGGTGACAACGGGACCTGCAGCAGGGAGAACGGCGGGACAACAGACGCAGCAGGTGGGCACCGAACGTGTGGCCGTATGGACTGACCGGGAAGACGGTAGCGGAGAAGGATCCCTCTAGTGGCGGACATTGAAGGCAAGTTAATCTTCTACTGTATAGTTACTTATATCCCTTTCAAAGATCTGGTAATAAATCCATAGTACTAAGCTGTATCCAAAACGAACTCACATTGTCTTCTCAGTAAACCTTGAACGCAAACATCGACGGCTGAGAAGCGTCGTAACAATATATACAAATCAAAAAAGGCATATCCTGACAACGAGCACATGAGCTTTTTAGATGGGAGAGCGCCATCTAGTGAAATAGAAATCAACTAAACGTTGATTTAGCCTGTTCCCTGATATTTGGCCAACCGATTTTTGTGATAAATCAAGAAAAGCCAACCACGAATACGTTTCGGGCTGTTGGCCCTCGTCAGCGTGATGAAGCTGTACCACTGCGACCTAAATGTTTTAGTCTCAGAGGCTTCTTCAGAAATAAAGGAATGCGTATTTAACAACTTGCGTAAATACGCTAAACATGTGAAAATAATGTTAAAACACCCTGTCACATTCCCGAAACGTCGGGAATTAAATAAATATTTGACCAGAGTATAACTGTTAATCGAGGATATTTTCAATTCAGAATGTGGTGATATATCAATGTTGTTCTATAATTCAATTTTATATAGATACTTTATATCTATTTAGAGATTTTTCAAATTTTAACAAATAAAAACAATCAATTAAAATTAAATGTATTACAAAAAAAAGAAAGCAAAATTTACAAAATCAGATATACTATAGAAACACATTACGTAGTCCGTCTTGTTACACCAATTGTGGACCAACTGAAGAGAGAAACCAAGAGGTCTTAGCACCAGTTGAATACTATGGCTATGTATCGATTATATTGGAGAAGGTTGGTTTAAGAAACATATTACTAAATAATAATAAAAATAAAAGGCTTTTAACCAATCTTTCAATTAAAAAAAAAAGAGTCGGTGGACGAGTAGGTAACATCCTCGATTCCCGACAGTCATGAACCGGGATCGAATCGCGCGTTAATATTTTGTTTAATATGTGAATAACCCTCACATATTATTCATTGTTGTAAATATCATAAATTACTCTTTTTGAGCGATACCTAATAAAGTGGGTTTGGAACAAGAACATCACACAAACCCAGGTTGATCTTTTTGAGCGGAACCTAATAAAGTGAATTTGGAACAAGAACATCAGACATACCCAGGTTGCTCTTTTTGAGCGGAACCTAATAAAGTGAATTTGGAACAAGAACATCAGACATACCCAGGTTGCTCTTTTTGAGCGGTACCTAATAAAGTGAATTTGGAACATGAACATCAGACATACCCAGATTTCTCTTTTTGAGCGGTACCTAATAAAGTGATTTTGGAACAAGAACATCAGACATACCCAGATTTCTCTTTTTGAGCGGTACCTAATAAAGTGGTTTTGGAACAAGAACATCACACATACCCAGGTTGCTCTTTTTGAGCGAAACATAATAAAGTGAATTTGCAACAAGAACATCAGACATACTCAGGTTTCTTTTTTTGAGCGGTACTTAATAAGGTGATTTTGGAACTAGTTTCAATTTTTATAACAAGTGAAATAGAAGTATAAATATGGAATTTGGCTTAACTAAATTTTCCAGGATGGTAATGAATGATGAATTCAAAGATGCATTGAAATTTTGCTGAAAGGAGATTGATTTATAAATGCAAAGGTCACCTCTCTCGTCGAAATAAACGCCATCTATTGGCCATCGCCACAAATTAGCGGCCTCAGGTCGGTAACAAAGCCACTATACCAACTTTGGCAAACTGAGAAGCGTCCACCTGGAGATCATGGTTTCAGGCTAATGATTGTGGCTCGTTTTGACATCTATTTTGTGGAAGAGGCGACCTTTTGTTTTTATAAATAAGATAATACATATAGAAGAAATCCTGGAAGATACATCTTTAGATGAATTTCTCCACAAATCTTATGTGATACAAGGAATTATAATTTTTGAAGCAAAAACTGTGATAAATCCAGATATTATTCTTTTTAACCTGAATGACCTCTTAATACATGTTGAACTTTCCTTCATAGAACATAAGTACGTCGTACAATACTCTTTAATGATATTTATCTGTAAATGACAGTAACACTCTCGCTGCTATAAAAACCCAGAATAAAATAACACAAAAAATGGCAATATCGGAAAAATAAAAATGTCGATAATTATCTCGAGAAAATATCTCGTAGAAAATCAATAAACTTTAATTAACTATCTAAATAAAGTGAATAAACAAAGGATATTCCACGAGCTCCTCTTCAAATTGTTTGCCAAACGATTGACGATTGGTAACCATTTTTACCCTTGTGCTTTATAACCATTATTACTATATATAAAGAATGAAATATGAAGCACTAAAATTTTATTTTACAAATAAAACAAACTTTCTATTCTCCTTACTGTGATATGTATGAATGGTTAGCGGAAGTGATTTGCTCGATGCAAATATTTACTTTTAATTCTACTGTCCTCATAGCTTATATGTCTATAGCTTGATTGAATATCACAACCTAGATTTCCCTTACAGTGTCTTATATATAAGCAGAATCGCCTAATTTTATATTAAAGTTTCAAAATACGGTATGGAAGATTAAACTAGCGAAACGGATGGGAAGGTTTAAACACTAATGAGCCAGACCCTTCCAAAATTGTAACAAAGTATTTATTATTAGTATTATTTTTCTGTTTATATTTTGCTATACTCTGTACACTTCCCTATTTTGCTTATCTTTTGTTTATCACTCATAGTTTTTTCTTGCCTGAAATAAATTGTTGTCTCATCCCGAAGTTAGTCTTCCCTAATTTTCCAGGTGGCAATATTATTCTTATTGCAGTAAGGAGATAGTAGGAAATTTGTTTTAAACAAAAAGAAAGAATTTTATGCTTAATATTGTCAAGAAGCTCCATCCAGATGGGACACCTGTCAATCATCCCTGGACCCCGAGGGGGACCACATGTGTGAGGGGTTCTCGGAAGCTGATCTGTAAATAAGGAAAACGGGACGGTGGCTGACGCCGCTCGTTATTATTATCTTTACCTGGGAATAAGTTGTTTTTTTATCATCTGTCTCTCGCTCTCCCTTAAATACCTCTTGTAAATAATTTTATTGGAGAATTAAAAGGTAAATACCCTTTATAATAAATTAATTATCCCCAAATTTGCCCTTGCTTTATTTATCTCCGCGGCAACATTATTATTACCTTTATATAAATGTCGGGTTATTACGTTATGTTTATATACTACTGTATGTTATTTAGTTTAATGGCTTTATAATGTTATTGAGTGGAACACAGACAGGATCCTGCCCAGTAGTCCAACCTCTCCTCTACGTGGCAGGCGGGAGAAGCAGCACAAGTAAAAGGGTGCCCTGTAGGGCGAAGTACGGTGTCGTGAGCCCCGAGCCGCTACGGTAACCGTGCAAGCCTACAGGGAATTGTGGCTGACTAACGGGACAATGGCACCACCCCTTTCTATGGAGCAACAAAATCAGAAATTGATAACGATATGATCTGCTCCATGGACAAGACAACGCCACCACACAAACAGGATGACAATTTATTTAAGAGAATATCGCCCCTATTGATTTTATCTATTACTTCTATATATATTCTTCTATAAGATTGTTGATGACAATATTCCTGTCCTCTCAGGGCTTTCTTTCTATAGTTTGTCTTTCAATGGCATCCTAGTGTCTTTTCCCAAAATTTCTAATTAAATTCCATTCTTTCTATATAACACATTCTATAGAGAAAATATATAATTCCTATATCTGAATATATATTTAATCAACAATATTAAATTAATCAACAACGTACATAATATTATGATGAATTAGCGCGCCATCTGTTATAAAATTCGAAACTATTATAGACACGTATGATTCTTTTGAAAATTAAATTAAAGTTAAAAATGGGCAGTAGAAATTGTTTAATTTTTAAAAGAATCATACGTTTCTATAATAGTTTCGAATTTTCATAGCATACTTGATATTTAAATATTTTGCTTTGTGTTGAGTCTATAAAGGTCATTTTTGTATCTTCTTTTTTTTTTTTTTGAAATTTCTTTTCAATCCCGTTCTTTAATCACGGTATAGAATTTATAATTTGAATATGGTCCGATAAAAAAATCAAGAAATATAAACTACAAGATGGTTATACAAATTATTCAGATGAAAATAAATCCAACCATATCTACATAAAATAGAGGCAAGAAAAAAAAATATTATGGAGAGTATCTGATATCTTTTAAAACACGCCTGCATAATATATGTAAATAGGTAAATATGTTTTGGATATAAGGATGTTTAAATATTATCATCTTCCACAAAAAATATATTAAGTCCATCATATTTAATACATTATTTCATGTGTATAGTTATCTGATGTTGAAGCTTAACATCTAGGCTAACCAAAACTTATACCAATTATCCCAATAAGGAACTGATTTTCATTTTATAAAAAAAAACTCATCCAGCAATGTGTTTCTTTGAAATAATAGTTTAATATCTCTAGCTTTCGCGAATGTTTTCTACAGAAGTGTTCTTGACTAACGTCGCTTCTTAGAACTTGAAGAGTTCAAACAATTTTAGAAAAGGAGGAAAATTAAAAAATATTTTTTTTCATATATGATTAACATAAAAAAGATTTGAAATATCTATAATAAAATATAATGTGTGTTGAATAAACATATATTCTATTAATGATAATGAAATTGGAAAAAATTTAAATTTCTAAAAATTAAGAGGAAAACATAATACAACAAATTTGAAAATTTCGTTCAAACTGTATATACTATAAACTATTATTAATATATAGGAAATATGCATGTTATTATAAATTAAGAATATTATTAAATTTATTACATGATATTTATAAATTAATATTATCTCTAGGACCAATAGTTAAAATATATTTAAATAATCATAATAATCAATCAATAATAAACCAATATTAGTTGAGCGAGCATTCACTTGTCAGAATCTAGGCAAGTCCTTCAGCTCGTTCTTCCAACATTCTATGTGGTGGTCTATTTTCATCTACATATTAGAAAAAACTATCACCTGATCGCCATCAATCGGAGGAATCTGTTTATTTCTAAAATAGATTAGGCTATGTGGGGCAAAC
>CP092880.1:49003319-49020034 GCA_030710605.1 Cordylochernes scorpioides
ACATATAAAACAAACTTCTACTGTCCTTACTGCGATCAAAAACATGGGAAGGGATTGGGTCATCAATGGTGAACCCTCCCAGTGGTTTCGCCAATTTAATCTACCAGACTGCTTCTTAGGGCTATAATACTGTATTGGATCATTCTGCTTTTATATTCTACACTGAAAGGTGGAATCTCCGAAATCGCATTCAATCAAACTATGGACATAAGCTTTTATAACATTAGAATTACATATATATGGTAATTTAAACCAACAACCCCATATTGTATAATACTTATAACAAGATTTTCATGTTGTATAATAGAAACACATCTGTAAATGATTATACGCATTATTGATATGTGTCATTACATCACCATTTGTAATGTACTTTGTACAAACTGAGGATAAATAAATAAAACTCTGTAATAGATAAAGAGTTGAGCTGAAGCAAGAGATAGAAGTCAAAAACGTCTAAAATCGAGATGTAGCAGTCCCAAAACAACATCTAAAGATAGATAGGAAACTTTCAGGGCGGCGCCAGTGTACAATTTTAAAATCCGAGCCACGCTCTCGTTGCATCTGCTGAAATGCAATACTTCCTCTCTCTCGGTAATGATATATAAGGCCTCCGCCCTAGCCAAAATATAGTCACTTCACCATCAGCGGGAGCCCTCGTCAGTTGTGTCATCAAGGTCCACCTCATCGACCATGTAGACCAGTAAGAACTCTTCTATCTCCATCTTTCGCTCCTAGCTCAACTTTTATCTGTTCATGAACTTTCCTAGTGCAACTGTGTCTTCGTTTTTTGTGTGGACATTCCCAAGATTTCCACTCTGCCTCGACCACGACTGCCTGTACTCTGTGAGAACAGTTAAAGGTCTCCCAAGGTACAGAGAGGTACTGGGAAACTCTCCACGCCCTGACAGTCCCTCTCGGTTACTACAGGTTTGCCCCTTTCGGTTACCATACCACAGCGAGAGACCCTCGGTTACCACAGTATAGCGATAGTCAAAAGGATCTCATCACATATATATTTTTTGAAAATAGCGCAATCCATAAATAAATCTTTAATTAAAAGGTATATATAAATAAATATCGGTAAAATAAATGATATTTTGATCCAATTTATGCCTTCTTAATTAAATATATATATTTGCATTGAGAAAAGCTCTTCCGCAAACAATAAGGAAAACACCAGTTAGGTATAAATTAATATAAAGCATAAACGCGATATCTATATATAGGAAATGAAAACATTATGGTAGAATTTTTCTTTTACACATAAAACCACTGGGAGAGTTCACCACTATGAGCCAAGCCCTCTCAATATTTTTTCATTGTAATAAAGACAGTTTATTTTATATGTAAAAGAAACATCCTTGACTTAATGTTTTATTTCCTATGTACATATGTGAACAGGATTTCTACAGTGACACATCTAAAAAATGAATAATTACCGAATATGTCAGTGAAGATTTATCTGCTATTTTTTTATCGTTGTATTACCTAGCAATTCGTATCTATACATGTTTATATTTGGTATTTTTTGTTTAAAATAGTCTTCAGTTGCAAAAAAAAAAAAATGCTTTCAAAATTATACGTCAAATTCTTCATGCAATATATAAAGCTAATCTACTCATTTAATTTACATAGTGAATAAAGAAACGTGCTTTGTCTGAAATATTTTAATTTACAATCCCCATTTGTTTTTAAGGTGTGAGATATCTGTGAATATATAATCCTTTTCTTAAAATTGAAAACACTTCGACCAGTAAATATATTTTTTTTATTTCGACGTTTCGACAGAAATCTTTTGTCCTCGACAAGAGCAAATAAAAATTTAACGCTTTTGGCAAGACGTTAAAACTATTCTAGAATAATTCTACGCCTTACCGTTTTCTTCAATTTTTATTTGCTCCTGATGACGACAAAAGATTTTTGTCGAAACGTCGAGATAATAAAGAGATTTACTGACCGAAGTATCTTTAATTTAAAGAACTATGAATGCTGGCCAGGCAGCCTCTATCTTTGCGATATAATACTGTAGTATATATTTAAATGAAAACATGTCTTTACCAAATTTCAGCAGATGCTAACATTCAAAAATACATCTTACCTTTTAAAAGCAAACAATATTATTAGGAAAATTTACTATAATTTCAACAAGGTTCTAATAATACGTATTTATGTATTGTTATATAAATTACATATTTTATAATTTTTTTTAATTCTTTTGCTAAATATTGCAGATTAATAGGGGAATCTTCCATCAAGCCATAAGTAATTTAAACATAATTACGTTTATAATTAATGCATATTCGATATCAGAACAACAAATTTGGCTATGAAAAAAATGCGTGATTCAATAAATTTGACATTGATAAAAATGAATTCTAATAAAATTTATAAATTAGTAGAAACCTCGCTGTTGAGCGATAGTTATAATAGGAAATGCACTTTAAATTATAAAAATAAAATTACAAAATAAGATAGATCAAAATTTGCTCTTAAATGGGTATTATACCAATAAGCATATGATGATTTACCAAAACCCCCAATTGTAAACGTATTTTAAAAGTAAAATAACCTTTAAATGCTTTATTTTGTATTTATAAATTGATCGCTAATTTAGTAATTTATATGGAAATTTTCTTTTAAAATATTTCTGTGATTTTCTAAAGAGCCCATTATTCTATTTTTCGTTCGTTAGCTTTAGAAGAATAGTGTATTTAGGATGCATATTGTTTATTGTTTATAATATATACGTATACATTTATATATATACTATTTTCTGTCAGGTGACCTTAATCAGCCAATCATCGTTGCGTTCATAAGTCAATAAGCGTGTGAAATATTTCGTTTGCTTAGAGGATATTTACCATTAAATTTTACATTAATCTAAAATCCTGGGTCCGATTCTCGGAAATTCTGGGTTTTTTTTTTTCGGTATAAATAAAAAAAAGAAGGTCCATCTCATCAACCATGTAGACCAGTAATAAACCTCTTCTCAATTCTCTCCATCTTGCTGCTAGCTCAATTCTTACCTGTTCATGGAACTTCCCTAGTACAATTGCGTCCCTTCGTTTTTTGTGTGGATATTCCCAAGTCTTCCACTCTGCCTCGACCACGACTGCCTGTACTCTGTGAGAACTGTTAAAGGTCTTCCAAGGTGCAGAGAGGTACTGGAAAACTCTCCACACCCTGACTGCCCCTCTCGGTTAGTACAGGTTTGACCCTCTCGGTTACCACAGTAAAGCGAAAGACCCTCTCGGATTTCACACCACAGCGAGAGACCCTCAGGATATCACATACATACATACACTGACTTTTATTTATAGTGGTATCTTGATTGGTTATGGCAGCGAGAGAAGACCTAGAGCAAGACGGAGGATCACGAAATACGAGAAAGACAGCGAATAAATAAACACAATAACTTTAAAAGGTAATTAACTTCTATTTATTCTTCAATTCTTATCTAGGGTACCTTACCAGAATCTGTTTCGTAAGAAGATTTCGAAAGACTATTTTTAAATTAAATAAAAGACGAAGAGGATAGGTTTATCGAAAATGTTAGGAAAACCTTAATTGATGCAGGCGATCAATTGCGCACCCGAACCCTAAAGGAAAGGCGTGGTTGCTTATGGTTACAGAGAAGAAAAAGAGAGAAATTATGAAAGAATACCACAATCATAGGTCGAATGGCCATCTGGATGTTGTCAAAACCATATACAAATAAGTATAAATACTTTTGACCATGCATGCTGAAGGCATGATGAAGACATGTCACCTTTGCCAAAGTAGAAAAGGCTCAAACCAATTACCTTCTGGACTACTACAGCCCATTCCCCCTGCCAACTTTCCTTTCGAAAGAATTGGAATTGACTTTGTCAATCCGGGCCAAGACCCTCTGATAGTTCATGTTTCAAGACTCAAACCTTATTATGAGAGAATATATGAGGTCATTCACGAAAACGTGACAACCTCTGGAGAGGGGAATGTGTTGCATCAATTTTAATGCTCCCTAGATTTATTCAAAATATTCTATGATATTTAATATTTTATTCAAAACAGATTATATACAAGGGTATCATTCCTTTTTATAGTGTCATTCCTTTTGTAATATTTTTATTGTACACTAGCGGACGTACCCGGCTTCGCCCGGGTTTTACCCGAGTAAAGTTTTGTCTAACGAATCTCTCGATAAAGTGAACATTTTTTCCCGGTCCCTTGAAAAATACTCGATAAGTTGAATAAAATCAATATTAATTGGTTCCCTCGGTAATGGGAAGTTAAAGGAAAAGTATCTTGCCTTGGAATTGCTTCATGATTCTTGTATGGACGTACCCGGCTTCGCCCGGGTTTTACCCGAGTAAAGGTTTGTCTAACCAATCTCTCAATAAAGTGAACATTTTTTCCCGGTCCCTTGAAAAATACTCGATAAGTTGAATAAAATCAATATTAATTGGTTCCCTCGGTAATTGGAAGTTAAAGGAATAGTATCTTGCCTTGGAATTGTATCATTATTCTTGTCTCAAATAAATTGCCGTGTCATCCTGAATTTTGTCTTTCCTAATTTTCTACATTACAAAATCATCGTATCATCATGATAATATTTAGAGCATATTGTTGAATTATAACAGATAAATTAGAATATTCATCTTGATTATTTTGAAGCGAAAAGTTATTTCAAAAATTTTATTTGCTAGAAACATTCCCAGTACTATACTAAATAACTTCCCAAAGTTTCATGGCGTTCCAATGAGTGGTTTGGTCAGGCATAAAGGGCAAACAGACACACACACACACACACATACATTCATTTTTATATATAAAGATAATCTTGATTGGTTATTGGAGCGAGAGATGACCTAGAGCAAGAAGGAGGATCACGATCTACGAGAAAGACAACAGAATAAATAAACACAATAACTTTAAAAAGTAATTTACTTTTAATTTACTTTTAATTACTTTTCTTTATTTGCTTTAAGTATGGAAACCCTCTCGGGAAACGTCTATAACACCAAGAAGGACGAAACCAAGGTCGATTACCCTGCAAAGCTGCAACTTGGTGCAACAATACAGATATGAATATATCAGATATACAATCTAGTTATACATCTAATGTATATGCATGCTGTATATTTATTTATGCTTATGAGGTGATACAGCAGCGTATTTACAATTAGAGAGGAGACAAAATGAATTAAATCTAGAAAAAAGAAGTGAGGACATATCGGTCATTAAAGTCTGAGAGGCAAGGCCTTCAGCCAGTTCAGGGCTTCCGGGGTGACAGAATGGAGATTATAATGTAGCCGCTGTATTGTCCGTGAGGTCAAGAGACGTACGGACCTCTGTGGTGTTGATCTCTTGGCTGACGACTTGGAAGTCGGACTCGGGCCCCCCCACTACGGCAAAGTGGATCAACTTCATATGATGTATAGACACATACTAAATTGGGAATTTCAACAATGGTATTTTAACTGAAATTTTTTGCAAGTCAAAATTAAAATATCCGAATGAAATTTGACACAGTAGTAGATAAAAGGATATAGTTTTTATTTATTCAATGTAGTTTCCATTATTAGCTACAACAGTCTCGAGGCGAGTGCGGAATGAAGCACGGGCCTTGGCGACGATGACCTTGTCCATTTGGGTCATCACCGTGTGAACTGCCCTCTTGACAGACTGGATGGTGGTATGAGGAGCTTTGTTGACATCTCTCTCAACAACGCCCCATACATAGTAGTCGAGGGGATTGTAATCTGGAGAATTAGGGGGCCAAATATCAGGACCCCAGTGACTAGGGACGTTAAGTGTCAGCCACGATTGTGTCTTTTTTGCCTTATGGGCTGGAGCTGAGTCCTGTTGGAAGACATACTTCCTTCCTGCGGCCACCATGTCCATCCAAGGCTTCACAACGGTCTCCAGAACATTGATGTAGGTGTCAGAGTTCATCCTAAGGCCCTTCTCAAAGAAATGGGGAGGCATGACATCACCTTCACTGCTGATAACGCCAAGGACCATTACGGAGGCAGGAAATTTCGTGTGCATCATGACAGGTATCTCTGAGGGGTCTTTACAGATCCAGCGATCATTACTGGGATTTACCTTTTGGTCCACGTCAAAGTTATTTTCGTCAGAGAAGAACCTTAGCATGCCAAAAGAGTCGTGTTTCAGGTTGTTGAGGAGGGCAGCAGCCTTTCCTTTTCTGTTATTCTTCATATTCTCAGTCAGCAACTGACCTTTCCGAAGGGCATAAGACTTGAGACCAAGGTCCTCATGGATAGTTCTGACAATTGTCATAGAGCCAACGTCCATTTCCTTGGCTATGGCCCTCATGCTCTTCCCAGGGTTTCCATCAATCTTCTCCTTGACATTTTTGACAAATTCTTCGCCTCTTACCCTGTCCGATCGACGCGAGTGCTTTTTCCTTGTAGCTATCCCCTCTTTGTTACTGTCGGCCTCATCAAACTGCTTCTTGAAACGATAAATAGTGGTTTTGGGCAACTTAAGAAAATCCACTATTTCTTTGGGGCTCCTTCCGGCGCGCAGAACAACGATGATGGCAGCTCGATTTTCAAATTCTCGGTTACTCTTCATCACTACACTGCGCACACATGTACTGTTGCATTTTACATGAATATGGCTACGTAATGAAAAAAAAACAAGTTTTAATCTCAAGTAGTTTTTGTTTTATGGACTGTCAAAGTTAGTCCCAATTTACCTGGTACACCCTGTATATACAAATCAAAAAAGGCATATCCTGACAACGAGCACATGAGCTTTTTAGATGGGAGAGCGCCATCTAGTGAAATAGAAATCAACTAATCGTTGATTTAGCCTCTTCCCTGATATTTGGCCAACCGATTTTCGTGATAAATCAAGAAAATCTAACCACGAATGCGTTTCGGGCTATTGGCCCTCGTCAGCGTGGTTAAGGCTGTACCACTGCGACCAGTTGTCGAAACGTCGGGAATTAAATAAATATTTGACCAGAGTATAACTGTTAATCGAGGATATTTTCAATTCAGAATGTGATGATATATCAATGTTGTTCTATAATTCAATTTTTTATATAGATACTTTATATCTATTTAGAGATGATTAAAATTTTACAAATAAAAACAATCAATTAAAATTAAATATATTACAAAAAAAAAGCAAAATTTACAAAATCAGATATACTATAGAAACACATTACGTAGTCCGTCTTGTTACACCAATTGTGGACCAACTGAGAGAGAAACCAAGAGGTCATACCACCAGTGAATACTATGGCTATGTATCGATTATATTGGAGAAGGTTGGTTTAAGAAACATACTACTATATAATAATAAAAATAAAAGGCTTTTAACCAATCTTTCAAATAAAAAAAAAGAGTCGATGGACGAGTAGGTAACATCCTCGATTCCCAACAGTCATGAACCGGGATCGAATCCCGCGTTAACATTTTGTTTAATATGTAAATAACCCTCACTTATTATTCATTGTGGCAAATATAATAAATTAGGTTGCTCTTTTTGAGCGATACCTAATAAAGTGGGTTTGGAACAAGAACATCAGACATACCCAGGTTGCTCTTTTTGAGCGGTACCTAATAAAGTGAATTTGGAACAAGAACATCAGACATACCCAGGTTGCTCTTTTTGAGCAGTACCTAATAAAGTGAATTTAGAACAAGAACATCAGACATACCCAGGTTGCTCTTTTTGAGCGAAACATAATCAGTGAATTTGGAACAAGAACATCAGACATACCCAGGTTGCTCTTTTTGAGCGGAACCTAATAAAGTGATTTTGGAACAAGAACATCAGACATACCCAGGTTGCTCTTTTCGAGCGGTACCTAATAAAGTGATTTTGGAACAAGAACATCAGACATACCCAGGTTGCTCTTTTTGAGCGAAACATAATAAAGTGAATTTGGAACAAGAACATCAGACATACCCAGGTTGCTCTTTTTGAGCGGAACCTAATAAAGTGATTTTGGAACAAGAACATCAGACATACCCAGGTTGCTCTTTTCGAGCGGTACCTAATAAAGTGATTTTGGAACAAGAACATCAGACATACCCAGGTTGCTCTTTTTGAGCGAAACCTAATAAAGTGAATTTGGAACAAGAACATCAGACATACTCAGGTTTCTTTTTTTGAGCGGTACTTAATAAGGTGATTTTGGAACTAGTTTCAATTTTTATAACAAGTGAAATAGAAGTATAAATATGGAATTTGGCTTAACTAAATTTTCCAGGATGGTAATGAATGATGAATTCAAAGATGCATTGAAATTTTGCTGAGAGAAGATTGATTTATAAATGCAAAGGTCACCTCTCTCGTCGAAATAAACGCCATCTATTGGCCATCGCCACAAATTAGCGGCCTCAGGTCGGTAACAAAGCCACTATACCAACTTTGGCCAACTGAGAAGCGTCCACCTGGAAACCATGGTTTCAAGCTAATGATTGTGGCTCGTTTTGACGTCTATTGTGTGCAAGAGGCGACCTTTGCTATTATAAATAAGATAATACATATAGAAGAAATCCTGGAAGATACATCCTTAGATGATTTTCTCCACAAATCTTATGTGATACAAGGAATTATAATTTTTGAAGCAAAAACTGTGATAAATCCAGATATTCTTCTTTTTAACCTGAATGACCTCTTGAGACATGTTGAACTCTCCTTCATAGAACACTAGCCGAATGACCCGGGCAAAGGTGGCGTGGTCGTAGCCAACCAATAGGAGGGCGCCATTCCAAAAAAAAAAAGCAAACGGTGACAGAGATGACTGATTAAGAGATGAGGAATGACGCTAGTAACTGTATATAGAATAAGTACGTCGTAGAAGACTCTTTAATGATATTTATCTGTAAATGACAGTAAAACTCTCGCTGCTATAAAAACCCAGAATAAAATAACACAAAAAATGGCAATATCGGAAAAATAAAAATGTCGATAATTATCTCGAGAAAATATCTCGTAGAAAATCAATAAACTTTAATTAACTATCTAAATAAAGTGAATAAACAAAGGATATTCCACGAGCTCCTCTTCAAATTGTTTGCCAAACGATTGACGATTGGTAACCATTTTTTACCTTTGTACTTTATAATCATTATTACTATATATAAAGAATGAAATATGAAGCACTAAAATTTTATTTTACAAATAAAACAAACTTTTTATTCTCCTTACTGCGATATATATGAATGGTTAGCGGAAGTGATTTGCTTGATGCATATATTTACTTTTAATTCTACTGTCCTCATAGCTTATATGTCTATAGCTTGATTGAATATTACAATCTAGATTTCCCTTACAGTGTCATATATATAAGCAGAATCGCCTAATATTATATTAAAGTTTCAAAAACGGTATTGAAGATTAAACTAGCGAAACGGATGGGAAGGTTTAAACACTAATGGGCCAGACCCTTCCAATATTTTAACAAAGTTTTTATTATTTTATTAGCAGAGTATTATTTTTCTGTTTATATTTTGCTATACTCTGTACACTTCCCTCTTTTGCTTATCTTTTATTTATCAATCATAGTTTTTTTCTTGCCTGAAATAAATTGTTGTCTCATCCCGAAGTTGGTCTTCCCTAATTTTCCAGTTGGCAATATTATTCTTATTGCAGTAAGGAGATAGTAGGAAATTTATTTTAAACAAAAAGAAAGAATTTTATGCTTAATATTGTCAAGTAGCTCCATCCAGATGGGACACCTGTCAATCATCCCTGGACCCCGAGGGGGACCACATGTGTGAGGGGTTCTCGGAAGCTGATCTGTAAATAAGGAAAACGGGACGGTGGCTGACGCCGCTCATTATTATTATCTTTACCTGGGAATAAGTTGTTTTTTTTTTATCATCTGTCTCTCTCTCCCTTAAATACCTCTTGTAAATAATTTTATTGGAGAACTAAAAGGTCAATACCCTTTATAATAAATTAATTATCCCCAAATTTGCCCTTGCTTTATTTATCTCCGTGGCAACATTATTATTACCTTTATATAAATGTCGGGTTATTACGTTATGTTTATATACTACTGTATGTTATTTAGTTTAATGGCTTTATAATGTTATTGAGTGGCACACAGACAGGATCCTGCCCAGTAGTCCAACCTCTCCTCTACGTGGCAGGCGGGAGAAGCAGCACAAGTAAAAGGGTGCCCTGTAGGGCGAAGTACGGTGTCGTGAGCCCCGAGCCGCTGGGGTAACCGTGCAAGCCTACAGGGAATTGTGGCTGACTAACGGGACAATGGCACCACCCCTTTCTATGGAGCAACAAAATCAGAAATTGATATCGATATGATCTGCTTCATGGACAAGACAACACCACCACACAAACAGGATGACAATTTATTTAAGAGAATATCGCCCCTATTGATTTTATCTATTACTTCTATATATATTCTTCTATAAGATTGTTGATGACAATATTCCTGTCCTCTCAGGGCTTTCTTTCTATAGTTTGTCTTTCAATGGCATCCTAGTGTCTTTTCCCAAAATTTCTAATTAAATTCCATTCTTTCTATATAACACATTCTATAGAAAATATATAATCCCTATATATGAATATATATTTAATCAACAATATTAAATTAATCAACAACGTACTTAATATTATGATGAATTAGCGCGCCATCTGTTATGAAAATTCGAAACTATTAAAGACGCGTATGATTCTTTTGAAAATTAAATTAAAGTTAAATTATGGGGAGTAGAAATTGTTTAATTTTTAAAAGAATCATACGTGTCTATAATAGTTTCGAATTTTCATAGCATACTTGATATTGAAATATTTTGCTTTTGTGTTGAGTCTAGAAAGGTTATTTTTGTATCTTCTTTTTTTTTTAATTTATTTTCATTCCCGTTCTTTAATCACGGTGTAGAATTTATAATTTGAATATGGTCCGATAAAAAATCAGGAAATATAAACTACAAGATGGTTATACAAATTATTCAGATGAAAATAAATCCAACCATATTTACATAGAATAGAGGAAAGAAAAAAATATATATTATGGAGAGTAATTGATATCTTTTAAAACACGCCTGCATAATATATGTAAATAGGTAAATATGTTTTGGATATAAGGATGTTTAAATATTATTATCTTCCACAAATATATTAAGTCCATCATATTTAATACATTTCATGTGTATAGGTAGCTGATGTTGAAGCTTAACATCTAGGCTAACCAAAACTTATACCAATTATCCCAATAAGGAACTAATTTTCATTTTATATTAAAGAAAAACTCATTCAGGAATGTGTTTCTTTGAAATAATAGTTTAATATCTCTAGCTTTCGCGAATGTTTTTCTACAGAAGTGTTATTGATTAACGCCGCTTCTTAGAACTTGAAGAGTTCAAACATTTTTAGAAAAGGAGGAAAATTAAAAAATAAATATATATTTTTTCATATATGATTAACATGAAAAATATTTAAAATATCTATAATAAAATATAATGTGTGTTGAATAAACATATATTCTATTAATGATAATGAAAGTGAAAAAAATGAAATTTCTAAAAATTAAGAGGAAAACATAATACAACAAATTTGAAAATTTCGTTCAAACTGTATATACTATAAACTAATATTAATATATAGGAAATATGCATGTTATTATAAATTAGGAATATTATTAAAATTATTGCATGATATTTATAAATTAATATTATCTCTAGGACCAATAGTTAAAATATATTTAAATAATCATAATAATCAATCATTAATAAACCAATATTAGTTGAGCGGGCATTCACTTGTCAGAATCTAGGCAAGTCCTTCAGCTCGTTCTTCCAGCATTCTATGTGGTGGTCTATTTTCATCTACATATTAGAAAAAACTATCACCTGATCGCCATCTATCGGAGGAATCTGTTTATTTCTAAAATAGATCAGGCTATGTGGGGCAAACGGTCAGCGAAGTTTAGTTAAATGATCGGTAGTTGTTTTAAATAAAATGTAAACATGCTGTTATGCATTCTTCTCCTTTTAAAGTCCTATATCTCCGGTTATATAGAGCCAACCTTATGCGCTAAGGTTGATAGATGTATATTTTGATAGGAGACTATATATCCACTGAAGATATTCTTAAATATGATATTGTATCAACTGTAATTATATACCTTACTATATAATACACAAAAAAGTGCCCAATGCGGGATTCGATCCCAACAGCTACGACCCGAATTGGGCACTTTTTTCTAATAAAAGAAATATTTGGTTTCCTTTTATCACTGCAGCAAAAAGATCCAAGTTGAATTCTATACAATATCAAATTCTTATTAGATGCATTCATGCTTATAGGACTTCATCTTCTTACATCACACATATACTAGCGAAAGCCCCTTTACTGTCCGATTATCTTGAATTATTACAAAGTATAATATGACAAATTCTCTCACAGATCGAACACTCAAAAAACCCCTTCAAAAAGAAATAAACAAACTATATCTGGATCTAAAATTTAAGTTTTATCTTTCTCAATCTAATGAACTGTTCAAGAAATTCTTTCCAATTGCTGTCCCAAATTTCATTTCTTTTGATAAATTCACTATTTTATTCTTAACTGGCAAAGGACCCTTCTTAAGTTTCCTATTCAAACTGAATGCTATCAATGATCCAACATGTGAATGCCGCTTAGATGTTGAATCACCAGAGCATCTTCTTTTATCTTGCCCTCTGACTAATCAAATTGTATGTAGATACTTTGAAACATTACCAAATTCTCTTTGTGTATATACTCTATCTTATGAGAACTTTGCTAAGTTTAGAACTATTTGTACAATAATTTACAAAACAATACTAATCCATCGTGTAAATAATTAATCATATATATGTAAATAATACTAGCACAGCACAATAGTCCTTTGGACTTCGTGCTTTTGTAACAATAAATAAATAAATAAATAAAAAATGCTTCAATGGCCCCCGATTCTTGCAAAAGTCCAATCCTACCAGCCAGTGCAAATAACCAATCGGGGTTCTGACACATTTATAAGTGCAAAAGTCGAACTGCCTTATAAATGTATAGAAATGGGATACTATCCGGATGAATGGAAAATTCATTCTTAAAATTAATTCCAAAACCAGGCAAAATGAATTATGAAGTAAATAAAAGTTATAGACCTATATAATTGACATCTAATCTCTCTAAAACATTTGAGAATATAATAATTAGCAAAACACCTCTTTGGTAGATTGTGAGGATTCCATTATATCCCGTGTGGATCTCATGGAATAAAGTCCGCCCTAGACTGACGAGGGCCATTAGCCCGAAACCATGGTATCTAGGTGGACGCTTATCAGCTTGCCAAAGTTGGTGTTGTGGCTTTGTCACCGACCCGAGGCCGCTAGTTGCGGCGACGGTCAATAGATGGCGTCAGATTCTGACGTTTATTTTGACGGGAGAAACGCCCATTGCTTATATATATATATGTGGTAAAGGTCTGGTAGCCTCTTGTAGAATTCTGTCGACTAAATATGTGATGAAGTATCCAGTCGACTTAAACTGTAATGTGATCTTGTAACTCTCGCTATACTGTGTTGACCAAGAGGAACAGTCAGGATGGGAAGTTTTCCAGTACCTCTCTGCACCTTGGAAGACTTTTTACAGTTCTCACAAAGTACAGGCAGTCGTGGTCGAGGTAGAGTGGAAAGCTTGGGAATGTTCACACAAAAAACGAAGACACAGTTGCACTAAGAAAGTTCCGTGAACAGATAAAAGTTGAGCTAGGAGCGAAAGATGGAGATAGAAGAGTTCTTACTGGGCTACATGGTCGATGAGGAGGACCTGGGGTACAACCGACGAAGGCACACGCAGATGGTGAACTGACTGTATCTTTAGGTTAAAACGGGGGCTTTATATACCTTTTCTGAGAAAGGGAGTTTTGCATTTCACCAGATGTGAAGAGTGTGGATCGTCTGGTGACATTCTAAACTGGCGCCGTGGCAGTTTCCATTTTTAGACCTTGTTGTGGGAATTCTAAATCTATCTCGATTTTAGACGTTATGACTTCTATCTCTTGCTTCAGCTCAACTCTTAATCTATTAAAGAGTTTTATCCTCAGTTTGTGCAAAGTACAATACATATGATGATGTAATGACACATGTCAATAATGCGTATAATCATTTACAGATGTGTTTCTATTATACAACATGAAATTCTTGTTATAAGTTATATACAATATGGGGTTGTTGGTTAAATTACCATAGATAGGCCCCGGGAGTGAAAGGGTTTATCCGGGTTTAAGCGGGTAAAGCCTCTCTAACACAGGTATGTAATTAAATTTTCTTTTAATTAATTTAAACTGTGAGGGTTAAAAAGGGCTACAACAAGATGATTTGTTTGGATATATAAAAGTGAAATAAAAATAACATTTTTGTTTCATTTAAAAAAAAAAGGTGATTAAAATAAAATGATGACATAAAAATTCACATTCTAAGAGAATATTGACGGGCGTTGGAATGGGTTAGTAACTGAAGAATATGCAATTGTAAGTATTACACATGCAACCAAATAATCAGATCCAGGTGCAAAGCGAGGATATAGACTTGAGCGTCTTCCTAGGCAATGTTTCACTTGCGATCCTATATAAGGGTTACAGTGCTTTGTCACAATTGCAGGGTATTGTATTGGGTTAAAAGTTGTTGAAGAAAATAATAAATTTGATTGAAAGGGGTGATAGAGCCATGCGATAAGTAGAATTGTAGTGACAGCAGGTGATCTGACTTGACTCGAATTCAAAGGTAGATTGTGGTCCGCTAGAGCTGAAAAAAAAGTTGAAAGTTGAAAAAATTGAACGCTTTGTGAATGCGTTGGTGATTGTGCTCTGCGGATGATTGAAATAAACTCTTGAAGCGTGTTCAGACCAGAAGTTGGGATTTTTAAATCTGGGGAACTGTGTTCAAAGAGTTTGTTGAAATAACAAAATAAAAAAAAAATTGTCAAGCAGTGCTGTCTTTTTCTACGTTGATATAGTGATAATAAAGTATAGGGAATTGGTTAAAGAATATGATTGTTGAAAACGATTGTTGTAGATGCCAGATAGTTGCTTATAAACATTGTCATATAATAAAGGTATTTAAACAAATATAAAATATCGTGAATAAAAATATAGAAATATGATTACGGGTAAAAAAAAGTGTAAGTGTACAAAATCAAACATGTATAATATATATAATATATAATAATCAAGAATTGAAAATGATTTTTAAAGCACACACAAATAAATGTTTCATAATACTAAAATAATCAACTTTGAAGAAAGGTTACAACTGTCGTGTGTAACTAGATCATATCCCATTGGTAAATATCGGTGTTTTTATGACTCTCTGAAGCTGGGAATACTTGAAATGACATTTTCATTTGGCCAAAATGGTGATATGTAGAGAATGATTTCTCTTTTGCGTCATAAAGTCTATATAAGACTTAACCAAATTATTTTAATTGGGGATATCAATTAACATGTAAAATGTTTAATGTATATTGTGTGTGTGTTGTGTGTTGTGATTAAGGCGTTGGTGAGATTTGTAAGAAAATCTGAATGGTTAGTGTGAAACATGTGTTTAAAAAAATGGCGATCATGAAGATCTGCCTTGAGGGGGGAGAGAGGACATGTCCGAAGATAGCAGTGACTTGGGGAGTGACGTCATAAAGGGCGTCCACTTTCTGTCTTTTTCGGTATCGTCGATGGTTCTATTTTTGGTATGGTCACTCGTGTGGGATGTTTTGATATTTTTGTCGTTTACTTGAAACAGATTTTCTCTCTCTTCTTTTGTTGAAGTTGGCAATTTTCTTGCCTATTTGAAAGATATATTTTTTCTTATTGTTCGTAGTTGTTATGTTTCGACGTTGTTGCGGACTTAGTAAAAATGTTATTCAGTGATGTCAGGTTTAGATGTGTGGTGAAAGTGCGACTTTCGACGTGGACACGCTTTGGGGTGAGATGAGCCACAGGCATGAAGGCGTCTTTGGCCTGAAAAGTGAAAAGGTTTTGTGGTGTGGCGCTGTGACACGAAGTGGAAAATTGTGAATGAAAAGGTGTCATGCGAAGTCGTTGTTTGGTACAAAATCTAACCTGTTTCACCATGAATAACAAATTTACTAGTCATGGGTGGAGGGTGTATGAAACACATCGATAATTTTTTACTGTTATGGATATGGCACGTTTAATGCGAAAATTTTTTAGTGTTTAGTGGGGCGACGTTATATAGCTTGTGTGGCTTGAAATTGATTTCGTTGTGAGTCGCGCGTTAATAATGGTTGCCAATTGGAGAAAGTGATGTGTGAAGGTGTATGATTTGTTAATGATTAAATATGCATGTAAAAGTAAAGGACGAGGGAGTGTATTTATCCTCGAATATTAACGATTGTAATAGTTTTGGAAAACTGTGACTCAATTTAGCTACTGGCGTGGTAGGTGATGGGATTTTTATTTTTAACTTGTTTTTAAAAAGATAGTTGTTTTCCCTAGTGGTGTTTTTGAAGATATTGTATCTTTAGATTTTTTTTCAATTAAAAAAAATGCGTTTCATCTATGTTAATTTATATTTAAAATTTGATTTTTTTTCATTGATTATGGTAGCGTGAAAATGATCCTTGTAAAAGGGCAATGTCGTGATAGTGACAAGAATAATTTGAATTGTGGCGTTTACTTAAAATGGTGAATATGACAATGATTTTAACATTTGATGAACATTTGAGCATTTGAGTAA
>CP092880.1:49020134-49035523 GCA_030710605.1 Cordylochernes scorpioides
GATATTGCTATTTTGGTATGAAAATAAGATATTATGAAAAACAATAAAAAAAAAAAGGTTTAGTATTATGATGAATTATAAATTTTGTAAAAACAAAAATAAGTTTAGAATTATGATATTATGAGAGGTTTTTTTTTTTTTGGGTTGTAGATTTGGATAGTACCATTTTAGGTAAATTTTGGAAAGAGATTTAAGATTGAAAAATTAATTAAAATGTCTGATTGAAGATTTTTGATAATAAAATTGAAAATGATGATTTAAAATTTATAATTTGATTAAAATAAAGAAAAAATGATGAATGAGAGTGTGGAAGTTTTAAAAATTGAATAAAATGGTATAAAAAAAGGTAAAAATTGGATTTTAAAATGCTTAAAGTGAAAATATAAATATAAATTTTATGGGGAATCAAGTTGTGAACTTGAGGATAAAGTTAAGGTAGGTTTTTCAAAACTTACAATTGTGTGATGATTGTTCAGTCAGGAAACTTGGTCTCTGATTGTTTTCCTGCTGACGTTGAAAGCGCTCCATATAGGGCTTGTAGAAGCTTGTAGCTTCTGTAAAGTTGATGGCAGCTTGTCGCCTTGAGCATTGTCTCGAAGATGTCAGGTTGAAGGTGGAGAACTTCTCACCGGGTTTACGTCATTCTGCTCTTCAGTTTCCATGACTTGCAGAATTTTAGGCTGTGTCGTTAGGGATGTCAGACAGCTTGCTCCTGACGTTGACGATCTATGTTAGCGGGTCTGCGGAAGTCCCTTGGGGCGGCGTTTCTTCCGTAAATATCTCTTGTTGGGGGAGAGATGGCTTGGTCGTTTCGTTGGAATGGGCGGTTTGTTCCTCCGATGTCGTTTCGTTGGTATTGCGGGCTTGTTCCTCCATCTTCGCTCTTTCTCGCTCCTATCTGGACAATATTTTTACCTTTTTCGTTGTGTCATTCTTCGTTTTGGTCATCCTGTCGACTAGAAATGTGGTAACGGTCTGGTGCCCACTTGTAGAATTCTGTCGACTAAATATGTGATGAGGTATCTAGTCGACTTAAACTGTGATGTGATCCTGTAACTCTCGCTATACTGTGTTGACCGAGAGGAACAGCCAGGATAAGGAGTTTTCCAGTACCTCTCTGCACCTTGGAAGACCTTTTACAGTTCTCACAAAGTACAGGCAGTCGTGGTCGAGGCAGAGTGGCAAGCTTAGGAATGTTCACACAAAAAGCGAAGACACAGTTGCACTAAGAAAGTTCCGTGAACAGATAAATGTTGGGCTAGGAGCGAAAGATGGAGATAGAAGAGTTCTTACTAGGCTACATGGTCGATGAGGAGGACCTGGGGTACAACCGACGAGGGCTCACGCAGATGGTGAACTGACTGTATTTTTAGGTTAAAACGGGGGCTTTATATACCTTTTCTGAGAAAGGGGGTTTTGCATTTCACCAGATGTGAAGAGTGTGGATCGTCTGGTGACATTCTAAACTGGCGCCGTGGCAGTTTCCATTTTATAACCTTGTTGTGGGAATTCTAAATCTATCTCGAATTTAGACGTTATGACTTCTATTTCTTGCTCCAGCTCAACTCTTAATCTATTACAGAGTTTTATTTATTCATCCTCAGTTTGTACAGAGTACAATACATATGATGATGTAATGACACATGTCAATAATGCGTATAATCATTTACAGATGTGTTTCTATTATACAACATGAAAATCTTGTTATAAGTTATATACAATATGGGGTTGTTGGTTAAATTACCATATATATATATATATACAGGGTGATCCAAAAGTCCCGCACAACTTTAAAAATTAATAACTCCGCGAATATTTGCGCTAGAGCAATGCGGTAAACACCATTGTGTTCAGGATGAAATGGGATTTTTTATGGCAAATAATGAAAAATTCGAAATTGATTTTAGTTACAACTTTATTCGCTAGATGGCGCTCTACCAGAATCAGCGATTAAGCGGCCAAAATGTTTGATAAATTGAAAAATATACCTGAACGACACGTATTTTTCCTTTTTAAAAACCAGGAAAGAAACCTAATAATATCAAATGATAAATTAATAAAACACCATTTCGCCAAAAGTTAGAAGAAATGTTAACGATTTTTAAATACAATCTGAGATATGTAAAATAGGTATATGCAAATTAAAACATTTAGCAAAAAAAAAAACTGATATTTTAGATGCGGTTTGCTGGAATTCTCTCAGCTATTTGAATTTCGAAAATAATAATTTTCTAATTTTTTTTAATTCAACTCTCTCTCAGTATCGATTATACACCTATCCCCCGATTTACACGGTAGATACGTTCCTGAGAAAAACGTGTAAATCGGGGGATAGGTGTACACAGAAATAAAAATAAAATGCATTGACAGGTTGAAATATGTAGTCAGCACATAAGCTCGGGATTCCTCGTGAGATGTGTACACAGCGCATGTGTTCAATCACAGTAGCATTTAGTATAGTGCGACATAAACAAAAAAAAACTTATTTGGAAAACCGTGTAAAAGCGAAAACGTGTAAAACAAGTACCGTGTAAATCGGGGGATAGGTTTATTTATTTTAATTCATTTGAAAAATATTTACCTATCTCTGATGATTTATTTTACTCTGGAATGCCGTTGTTGTTTTTGGTCGTGCCCAATAAAGAGCCTCAGATGTCTCCATGCATCTCTATCACAGCAGCAGCAGCATTGTCCTCTATCTTGGGTGTGTAAAGCAGCTGCTCTGGGTCTATGTCAATTTTCTGCAAGGCTGCGGGCATGAGAATATGTGGGTAGGTGTTAGTTCCACACCAGGACAGTTGTTGCTTGTTCTATAGGTTCTTGTGCCATCTGGATGTATTGTCATCCTTTATAATGTTTTGTTCTAAATCTTGTTATAGTTTTGTCATTTTTCTCTCGGAGTTTATTTCACATTTTGGTCTTTTCTTATTTTTTGTTTAATTATCTTGTATTTTGCAAAAGCATTAGCGTTAAATAATTACATTTGTTCTTTCCTTTGGCTCAACTTTCTGGCTTCCTTTGCAAATTCAACTGCCATTTCATTACCCCCGATCCAAACACTGGCAGGAATCCATTGAAAAATGCAATTATTCTCCAATGATATCAGTTGAGTAAGTAACGAATGTATTTTCTGTGTGATTATAGTATTGCCCTTCTGAATTGCTTCTAGATCGGATATGAAGTCGTTGTACGGTACATTATAATTCCTTCTGCTTGATGCAGGGATGGTTGGTTAAGGCATACATCAAGAGCTTTCCAGATAGCTGTCAGTTCACAAGTGAAGTTTGACGAAATCTTTCTTGCTCCTTCTTTGATTTTGATGTAGTATTCTCTCTGTAGTATTCTCTTTGATGTAGTATATCTCTTGCAGTATTATGTTAATTCCAGCCCCTCCATTACTTATGGTAAGGTCTGATGATCCATCTGTATATATTGTTAAATAATTTATCTGATCCCATAAACCAATTGTGTCAAGTCCTTTCTTTTTAAGTATGTTTTTGTTCTCTTTTTTATTGCAGGGTTCATTCAGGTTAAGATTGATGATTACATTTGATGGCAATAGGGTAGGAAATATTGGTTATTCTCGAATTTGAAATCCATTATGTTTCATATTTATGTTCTTTCTAATATTGCTGTCGTACTGAAGTGTTGAAGATCTTTTGAGCCTATCTATTTGTGTCCAGTTTAAATAGGTTCTATGGGATATGTGTTCGGTTTCTTTAGTTTTTAAGCTATTGGTGAATTTTATTGTTTTTAATTGTCTTCTGCTCTCAAGTAGATCTAGACCACATTCTCTATGAATTTTCTAATTGTTGGTATTTGAAACAGAACCAGTGATTAATTTGGCCGCTTTTGCTTAAACACTGTCTAGTCTTCTTTTTAGTGATGAACTTGAGGGAGCCCAAACAGGTGTTGCATATTCCATTATTGGCCTTATTAAGGTGATATATGTTGTTCTGAGAGTTTTGGGTTTTGCTCCCCAATTTGTTCCACATAGCCTTCTCAGAATGTTTAGGTTTCTGGTCGCTCTATTTGAGGTGCTAATTATGTGTTCTGTAAATCGCAATTCCTCATCAAGTATCACACCTAGATAATTTGGAGATCTAATTTTATCAATTATATGGTTGTTTATGTTTATTTTGGAGTTAAATTCATGCCTTTTTTCCTGTCAGTGAAGGAGACCTATAGGTTTGTGTTTATTGGGTTTATTGTCATTTTGAGTTTCATTGCCCACTTCTCCAGTCCTCTCATTGATGTTTTCAGTATTTTTCTGATATTTCTATTCTGCTACTTGTGTGCCATATGGCTATATAATCTGCATAACAGGCAACTGTTGTGTCTTCAGTGAGGATGTATGTTGTTAAGGTTGTGTCGTAATTAGATGTACAACAATTCAAACTTGACCATGACTCTTTTTTTAGCTCTTATTCTTTTCGTTTGGCCAACAAAAATGTCCAATTTATATACACATATATTCTTACATAATGAGACTTTAAAGAATGCGAATAATATTCATCTATTTACATATACAACACATCTCCCCCCTTACTAATACTCCAGTCAGTCTGGGGGTTTCCTGGGTCTCTGAGGTCTAGGACTGCTGACGGGCACTTGCACAGCGGCAGGCTCCGGTTTAGGAGTGCAAGAGGGCACGTGCAGAGCAACAGGCCCTGGTCTAGGAGTGCAAGAGGGTAGTGCACAGAAGCAGACTCCTCCTTGTTTCCTGATGTAACCTCTGGAACCTCCTCTTCACTTTATTTCTGACTTCCACCTACTGGCTTCTCTCCTGATGTTCGAGGAAGAATCAAATTTCTTGTCTCCACTTGTTTCTTTCTCACAGGTCGCAATTGATTGATATGCCTCTTATACACGACGCCCTCGCAACTTATAAGGTAGTGACGGTATCTCAATAATTTCAAAATGGTACCTTTTTCCCGTTTAGGTCCAGTTGCATAGTTGCGGAAATAAACCTCGCAACCTGTAGTAAACTGCTCCTGCCTTCTTACGGCCTCATGAAATATCTCTCGCGGATTTTCCATCTTGGTATTAAATTCGAGAATTTTGATCTTAAACTTCTATTCATTAGCAGTTCCGCGGGGAATTCCTTTATTACAGTTTGAGGGAATGCTCTATTAGCGAATAGGAATCTTTGTAGATTCGTCTCTAAATCATCCTTCCCATTATCATTTCTCAAAAGGTTTTTAAAATCTCTTACATATCTCTCATCTAAACCATTTGTACTAGGATTATACGGACTGGTCTTAGTGTGCCGTATACTATTCATTTTCGTAAATTGCTCGAATTCACCGGAGACAAACTGTCTTCCGTTATCTGTAACCAAAAATTAGGGCAATCCAAATCTGGCAAAAAATTCTCTAAGATGATTTATAATCGTTTTGCTTGTAATATCTTTGATGATAAAAATTTCTATCCATTTTGGGTATGCATCCACGAGAACCAAAAACATTGTTCCCATGAACGAACCCGCTAGATCAAGATGAAGTCGATGCCACGGTTTTTCGGGCCAAGTCCATTCCGAGATGGTAGCCGGGGGCATGCTTGCCGATTCTTGGCATACTCTACATTCTCTAGTTAACTCCTCGTTGTTACTGCCTATGCCTGGCCAACAGAAAATACACTCTGGCAATCATCTTCATTTTAACAATCCCCGTGTGCATTTCATGCAAGTCATTTAAAATTAAAGATATTAATTTTTGGGGAATTACCACTCTTTCACGTCATTGAAGACAACCAAACTCCAAACTTAATTCCTCATTGATCTTATAATGAGGAGCTAGTGGGTTTTCTCTCGGTACCCTTGTGAATTTCCAGTTGCCTTCTCTAACATTCCTTAATACTATAGACAGTATTTTATCTTGGGGCGTCTCATATGCCACCTCCATAAAAGAGAACGGTACCTCATTCACCTTCCTGAGAAGAAGTACCTGGTCTTCATCAAGAGACTCCCTGAAACTCGATTCTAAAGGAAGACGTGACAATGCGTCAACATTGGAATTATCACTAGTGTTTCGAAATTCCACAGTATAATTACATGCAGCTAATTTTAAGGACCATCTTTTAATTCTGGATGATGCACATATGGGAATTGGTTTATGAGGGGAAAATATATGAATTAAGGGTCGGTTGTCTGTGACCAATACAAATTTTCGTCCCAGTAAGTATTGTCTGAATTTCTCAACGCTAAAAGGTATGCTCAACGCTTTCTTTTCTAGTTGAGAGAAACGTTTTTCCGCTTCAGTTAATGTTCTAGAAGCAAAAGCTATAGGCATTCTTCCTTTCTATCATTTATATGACTCAGAATTACGCCTAGTCCATAGTCCATTAATAATTATTTACATTTTTAAAATAACATTCGATATTCTTTCGTCCAATTCCATCTATAATTTTTATTCAAAAGTTGATAGAATAGCGCTAAAATGTTTGCTATATTCTTTATGAATCTATAATAATAAATTAAGAGTCCTATGAAGGATCTTAATTGCGAAACATTCTTTAGGTTCAGGCGCCTCTATCACTGCTTTAATTTTATTTTCTAAGGGATGCAGTCCATATTTATCCATTTTAAACCCTAAATATTCCGCCGATTTCTTTTTAAATTTACATTTATATCTGTTTAACTTTAAACCTTTTTCTAGCAATCATCTAAACACTAGATCCAACTTTTGTTCATGATCTTCAAAGTCTTTTCCTGCAACCAAAATATCATCTATGTAGCAGGCCACACCAGGCAAATCAGCAAATAGACCTTCCATAATCCTCTGAAATTTATTTGGTGCTACCGCTACGTCATATGGTAGTCTTTTATAAGAAAACAACCTCTTTGTTGTGTTTATATCAACAACAGCTTTGGCTTCTTCTGCTAACATTACTTGTAAGTAAGCCTGTGATAGGTCAAGAGTCGAAAGTACGGTGCTTGTAGATAATTTTGAAAAGATCTCTTCGATCGATGGAAGGGGATACCTATCTAATTCTATTGCTTTATTAGCTGTACATCTAAAGTCACCACATATCCTTACACTACCATCCTTTTTTAATACCGGTACTATTGGAGCGGCCCAATATGAATGAACTATAGGTTACAAAATGCAAGAATTCACTAAACGATCAATTTTTATTCTCTACTTTGTTTTTTAGAGAGAAAGGTAAACTTCTGGCCTTACAAAACACAGGAGTCAAATCCCTTTTTAAATTAAAATTTATTTTAACATCCTTTAGACAGCCCAAATCTTTGTTAAATAAATCTGCATATCTATCAATCAAACTATTTCTTTTAGATTCATTTTTTAAATTTTTAATGCTAAACAATCTAGAATAATCAGGTTTTAACTGTTTAAGCCATTCTTTTTCTAACAAAATCACCTGGATTTTTCATTTACAACTATTAATCGTAAATATTGGTTGGCCTTTTTTACAAAAACATTTCTTTGCCCTATAATCACTATTGATTTACCACACAAAAGGATTTTATTCTTAAATTTGTTGGAAATAATTTTTTACCTTGCCAATAAATCTTATAAATATCTTTAGGTATCAACGTAACTGGACTTCCTGTATCTAATGTAAAGCACAAAGAATAATCATCTACTGTTAAATTTATTGTGGCATCAGTTTCGCCCTGTACAGAATATATAGAGTCCTCTCGTACAAATTTACATCCCCACATTTTTTTTACTAGCTTTGCAGACCCTACTTAAATGATCCAGTTTTTTACATTTTAAAACAAGTCTTTGTTGTATGAGGGCAAACAGAGGCCACGTGTGAATGTCTTTCACCACATCTATAACACATTATTTCTCCCTTTTGCCTGAAAGGCCTATGCTGCGCCATACTATTATTGCACTCACTCTTTTTATCTTTTCCATTCACAGGGGATATCTTGGCCACTAATTTATCTTGTAATTCTCTTGTATTTATCTCCGCCAGTTCGAACGAGATCGCCACTGCAAAACTTTATCCAGGGTGACATCGTCGTTTTCTTGTAGTAGCTTCTTTTGCGGGCTTTCCAACTTGATTCCAGCCACAAAACGGTCTCGCATCATGGTTCCCAGCATATCGCCGAAATTACAATTTATTGCTAAATGTTTCAATTCTCTAAGATATTCCGAAATTGATTCTCCTTCCTGTTGAACTCTCTTTAAAAATCTGCATCGCTGTGGTATCACTTTCTTCTTTGGATCCAAATGCAGCTTAATTCTTTGAATGATAGTATCATAGGGTTGATCTTTCATTAGACCAGGAAGAAAATGTCGTTTCCCTGCTTCAAAGTTTCAGAATCTGGTAGCAAGGTAAAAATCAGCACTTTAATCTCCTCCTTCAGATGCCAAAAAGAAAGCCTCAATTTTTTTTACAAAAAGATCGAAGTGTCCTCCACTGGGCTATAGCATCTAAAAGGTACTATTAACTTTGAACTTGTCATGCTGATCTTTTCTACTCCTTTGTTTTCTTGCTTCAGATAGTTTGAAATATGTAGTTGTTATACTTGCATAGACGCCGTTTTCCTCAGCTTTTTACTGGCTCTGTAGATCCCGCATCCTCGTCGCCACTTTTGTTGTGTCGTAATTAGACGTACAAGAGCTCAAACTTGACCATTGCCAACAACAAATGTCCAATTTATATATAAATATATTTTTACATAATGAGGCTTTAAATAATACAAATAATATTCATCTATTTACATATACAACAGTTAATATATAGCGAGAAGAGTAGAGGACAGAGCACAGATCCCTGAGGTACACCAGCCCATGTTCTTCGGTCCTTGGAAAATGTTCCATTGACCCGAACCTTTATCCTTCTTCCCCTTAAGAAGTCTGCAATCCAGATTAAAGTTTTTACTCTTACTCCGATGTTGTGCAGCCTTTCAAATAATTTCTACACTCGATCAAAAGCTGAGGTCATATCCAGGAATACGGGCGTTGTCTTCTTCGACGGTTTTTCCTAGAAATCTATTATTGATTGACAGAATTAGAACAGTTTATGAGTTGTACAGTGTCTGGATCTATAGGCAGTTTGGTAGAAGTTTATTTTATCATTGTTAGTGAGCCAGATTATGAGCCTAGAGTGGATAATTCATTCTGTTATTTTACAAAGTATGCTGGTAAGAGCAATTGGCCGATAGTTCTTGCATTCCTTAGCATCTTTGTTTGGTTTCAGTGTATTGGCACTATAATTGATATCTTCCAATTCTTTGGTAGTTTACCAGTTTGCCATGAAATGTTCAGTATTCGTAGGAGTTGATTTTTAGCTTCGTCTCCAAAGTGTTTAATCATTTGACCAAAGATTAGAGCAACTCCAGGTGACATTTTGGATTTAACTTTCCTATTGATGAATTTAGCTCATTCAGTGTGAAGTCTCTCGAGTGAATATCTTGTTGATGGTAATTTCTTGCTTGTTTAACTAACCTGTTTACATTATTTTTTAGAGTCCTGCCTTCATTCGTATAGCTGAGTCTGGAAGTGCTTGAAAGATATTCAGCAATTATGTCAGCCATCTGTTTGTTCGTTCTCGCTATTCATATCAGTTAGAGTATTGGAGGATTAGTGTTGGTTTTGATTGTTTTATAACACTAATTATATTCCAGTGATGACTTTCCTTTTTTGGTTCAATTTTATCGCAGAAAAATTCTGCCTATTTTTCTTTCTTGTTTGAATATCCAAATTTCTTGTTCTATTTTGTGACTAATTTCAATGAGTTCCTTTATGATTTCTTGTTTTATTTGTTTTAAGAAGTTTTTTAATTGATATTGTCTCTCTCTTCAATCATTGCCTCGATGTTGTGGTCCTTCCAGTAAAGTATTCACAGGTCTTTACATCTACCTCTAGGTATCGATACTTTGGCAGCTTTGGATATGTTCAAAGAGAATTTTTCCATTTTTTTGTCAATCGTTCTGTGATTTAATTCTTCGTTGCACAGTTCTTCAAGCTTTTCTGTGAAATTTTTTCCAGTGTTCTTTTATTCTGTTGGAAATTTTCAATTTTGAATTTTAGGGTTGTTAAAATTGTGGTCTGTGGTCACTGATTGCACTTTTCAGAATTTTCCATTGTGTTGTGGGTGCGATGTTGTAATTTATCGCTGTGATGTCTATTGCGGATTCTGTGCCTGTGGACTTGGATAAATAGGTGTTCTTTTCGTTATTTAACGGTGTAAGGTCGAGGTCGGTTAGCATGTCCTCAACCTGCTGACCTTTGTTATCCTGGACAGGTGATCCCCAAGTTGGTCTTTCGGCGTTAAAATCACCAAGTATGATTGAGGTATCCGAAGACGCTTCACTTAATGGCTCTATCAGGCCTGTATTGATTCTAGTATTATCGTGGTTATAAACATTTATGATTGGAATTGTTTTATCTGTAAGATAGATTTCTATTTCCTGAGCTTCTGTCGTGCTTTCTCTAGGCTTACTCTGATTATAGGCGATTTCCTTAAATTTGATTTCTAGAGTTTTAATCAAAACGGCAAGTCCTCCTCCGAATTTTCCCGGTCTGTCCTTTCGTTGTCACAAAGAAGACAAGTCAGCTCTTTATTTTCCTCTGGGTACCATTTATATTGAGTTGTAGTAGATTGAATTGTGTCCTCGTAGTAGATTTCTCATCATTAGCTCGAGCTGCAGCTCCTGACGCGGCGGTTACCCCGGACGCGGTAGCATTACTGTAGATATCAGTTTTGCTCTTCATTTGAAAATAGGTGCCGTTGCAACGTTAGTCATCTTGGAAACGAACCAGAATTTGGTCAAATATTCCAAGGGTCCAGGTGAGACCGCAAGGAGGTGTGGTCGGACTTTTCCCCTTCCCCCTGGAATGCCGTCACTACAGGATAAAGCACTCTTGGTGAATTTTTTAAATTGTGATTCAGAATCTGCCACTGAAGCTTTACGAGCGTTTCGTTCCTTTAAAGATTTTCGAAGCGGTAAAGGACCAATGAGTTGCTACTCTCTAAAGCGATTGATTAAAAGTTTTGAGGAAACTGGATCTCTAGAAGCAAAACCTCGGAGTGGAAGACCATCGACATGCAAGTCAGTGGCTGTTACGGTTTTGCAGAATGCTGAAGTTATTGAAACGTTATCCACGTATGGAGAAGTAAGTGCTAGACAAGTTTCTCGACAAAAGGGGATTTTGTATGGAACAGTTGGGAGAGAACACACATTTAGAATTTTTCTATAAAATACCCTAACAAAATTCAAAGTTTTCGCGAGTTGAAAGTCAGCGTTTTGAGAAGCGTCAAGAATTCGCTGCATGGGTTTTCCGGCAAATTGATATTGATGAAAACTGGCTGTCAAATGTTCTAAGAACAGATGATGCTCACTTTTATCTAAAGGGAGAATTTAACATTCAAAATTGCCTCATTTTGGCAACAGAAAACCCTGGGATTTTTACAGAAATACCACTTCATCAGCCCTGAGTTACAGTTTTGTGTGGGTTCACTTCTTCTTTTATTATTGGGCCATTTTTCTTTGAAAAAATGAATGGAAGAACTTTTAAAACCGTTTTTGTAACTGGTGAACGTTATGTTCAACTTTTGAGAGAAAATGTTATTCCCATATTGCAGGACAGACAAGCACTAAGCGAAATAACATTCATGCAAGATGGAGGACCTCCTCATATCTCCCGCGGTGCCAAACAATTGCTGAAGGAGACGTTCGGTGAAATTCGTTGATAAGTCGCCACTTTATATACCAGTGGCCTCCAATATCACCAGACTTGACGCCTTACAATTTCGGTTATGGGGGTATATTAAGTCGCGTTTTTATCGATGCCGGCCTAACACATTGGCCATGTTGAAGGCTTCTATCAGATCGGACGTTTTATAAATTTCAACTATCGTCTGCAGGCGGTGTTTGAGAATGAAGGGCGTCACATTGAGCAAGGATTGTGACCTAATACAAGAGAGAAGGCAGTTACCTCATGTGTTATATTTTGCAGCTCCTTGTTTTGGGTTATGGGAATAATAAATGCTGTCCTCACATCTTGACTCTTTTTTTTTCTGTGAACAGTAATTTTTTTTGTTTGTCATTTGTCCACATCTTATATTATGTCGTGCAGGCCAAAGTGTTATAACTTCTCGAATAACACTGGATTGTGACCTAATACAAGAGAGAAGGCAGTTACCTCATGTGTTATATTTTGCAGCTCTTTGTTTTGGGTTATGGGAATAATAAATGCTGTCCTCACATCTTGACTCTTTTTTTTTCTGTGAACAGTAATTGTTTTTTGTTTGTCATTTGCCCACATCTTATATTATGTCGTGCAGGCCAAAGTGTTATAATTTCTCGAATAACACTGGTATACACAATTTTACCCCTTATGTTTAGTTTATCGCTTTTCGCTCATTAGAAGAAATAGCATAAGGAATATTCTCTGTATCCCCCCCCCCCCCCCCCCCCCCCCAAATTTAGAAAATTTGCGCAAAAAATAATACATAATGATTTTACTACCACGTTTTTCAACGCAAAAGTTCGATTTATAAATGTTTTTTTTTTTTTTTGAGGGGATACATTTTCAAAATTATGTACAGTATAATAAACAATGATAACATTTGACAAACCCATAGGATATTTGGAATAAAGTACGACAAATATATTTTGTCATCCCCCCTCTATATTTCATTTGTTGGATCATGACAAATATCCAGTTAAATAGTCAAGTGTCGCCAATTAGTCAAGAAATTATACATTCCTTATAGCACGAAATCCTATTAGTAGTGCCATCATAATTTTTGGTACTATATTAACATTTCAAAAATCGTGTATTGATATCAGTAGTTATTTTCAAACATTCAATCTATTTCACAAAACTCCATCTAAAATATAAATTATACATGTTTTTATTTGCATATACCTATTTTACATATCTCAGATTGTATATAAAAATCGTCAACCATTTCTTCTAACTTTTGGCGAAGTGGTGTTTTATTAATTTATCATTTGATATTATTAGGGTTCTTTCCTGGTATTCAAAAAGGAAAAATACGTGTCGTTCAGTTATATTTTTCAATTTATCAAACAATTTGGCCGCTGAATCTCTGATTCTGGTAGAGCGCCATCTCTAGCAAATAAAGTTGTAACTAAAATCAATTTCGGAATTTTCATTATTTGCTATAAGAAATCCCATTGCATCCCGAACACAATGGTGTTTACCGCATTGCTCTAGCTCAAATTTTCACGGAGTTATTAATTTTTAAAGTTGTGCGGGACTTTTGGATCACCCTGTATATATATATATATTAAAAATGGCATATCCTGACCAGGAGCACTTGTGCTTTACAGAAGGCAGAGCGCCATCTGGTGGAATAGAAATCAACTAAACATTGTTTTAGCCTGTTCCCTGATATTTGGCCAACCCAATTTCTTGATAAATCAAGAAAAGCCATCCACGAACGCGTTTCACGCTTTTGGCGCTCGTCAGCGTGGAGTAGGCTGAACCACTGCGACCAAAAAATATTTTTTGGTCCCAGTAGTTTCTTGAAAACCAAGAAATTGGTATTTAAGGCCAAACTTGCGTAAATACGCTTAGCACATGAAAAAAACGAAAGAAAAAATAAAAGATAAAAAAGTTCAGGTGTTGAAATCAATATTAAAAATGGCATATCCTGACCAGGATCACTTGTGCTTTACAGAAGGCAGAGCGCCATCTGGTGGAACAGAAATCAACTAAACATTGATTTAGGCTGTTCCCTGATATTTGGCCAACCCAATTTCTTGATAAATCAAGAAAAGCCATCCACTAGATGGCGCTCTGCCATCTGAAAAGCACATGTGCTTATGGTCAGGAGATGCCTTCTTTATTTTAAATATCAACACCTGACCCACTTATCTTTTATTTTTTCTATTGTTTTTTCATGTGTTAAGCGTCTTTACGCAAATTTCGCCTTAAATACCCATTTCTTGATTTCTCGGGAAGCCATTGGGTCCAAAAAATATTTTTGGTCGCAATGGTTACAGCCTTCTCCACGCTGACGAGCGCCAACAGCGCGAAACGCGTTCGTGGATGGCTTTTCTTGATTTATCAAGAAATTGGGTTGGCCAAATATCTCGGAGTAAGCTAAATAAACGTTTAGTTTATTTTTACTCCACTAGATGGCGCTCTGCCATCTAAAAAGCACATGTGCTCGTGGTCAGGAGATGCCTTCTTTATTTTAAATATCAACACTTGACCCACTTATCTTTCATTTTTTTCTATTGTTTTTTTTTTCATATATAAATATATATATATTAAAAATAAAAAGGCATATCCTGACCAGGAGCACGTGTGCTTTTCAGAAGGCAGAGCGCCATCTGGGGATACAGAAATCAACTAAACATTGATTTCTGTTTCACCAGATGGCGCTCTGACTTCTGAAAAGCACACGTGCTCCTGGTCAGGATATGCCTTTTTTATTTTTAATATCAACACCTGACCCACTTATTTTTTATTTTTCACATATATATATCCATAAAGCATAGGGCGCTTCTCCCGTCAAAATAAACGTCAAAAACTGACGCCATCTATTGACCGTCGCCGCAAACTAGCGGCCTCGGGTCGGTGACAAAGCCACAACACCAGCTTTGGCAAATTGAGAAGCGTCCACCTGGAGAACATGGTCTCGGGCTAATGGCCCTCGTCAGTCTAGGGCGGACTTTATTCCTTGAGATCCACACGGGATCTAATGGAATCTTCACAATCTACAAAAGAGGTGTTTTGCTGGCAAGGTGGCTGGGCCAAATCTATGGCTAGAATATAGATGGAAAAATTGCCGGGAGGAAATTGATCCATAGAAGCATAGGGCGCTTCTCCCGTCAAAATAAACGTCAAAAACTGACGCCATCTATTGACCGTTGCCGCAAACTAGCGGCCTCGGGTCGGTGACAAAGCTACAACACCAGCTTTGGCAACACCTCTTTGGTAGATTGTGAAGATTCCATAAGATCCCGTGTGGATCTCATGGAATAAAGTCCGCGCTAGACTGACGAGGGCCATTAGCCCGAAACCATAGTCTCTAGGTGGACGCTTCTCAATTTGCCAAAGCTGGCAATGTGGCTTTGTCACCGACCCGAAGCCGCTAGTGTGCGGCGACGGTCAATAGATGGCATTAGTTTTTGACGTTTATTTTGACGGGAGAAGCGCCCTATGCTTCTATGGGTCAATTTCCTCCCGGCAATTTTTCTATCTATATATATATATATATATTTTTTCAAATTGAATACAATACTCTCATTACCGTTAATTAGTATTCGGCATATTTTGTCTACCATTTAGACCACCAAAAATTTCAAAATAACACAATAAAAACAAATACAAATTTATAGATATAAATATTTACAATACACAACAATAATAATAATAATGGAAAATAACACCTTCTTTGCCGATCCCAAGCCCGGATGAAAAAGGAGGAGG
>CP092880.1:49045471-49065524 GCA_030710605.1 Cordylochernes scorpioides
GATCAGCAAAGTTTAGTTAAATGATCGGTAGGTGTTTTAAATAAAATGTAAACATGCGGCTATGCATTCTTCTCCTTTTACAGTCCTATATCTCCGGTTATATAGAGGCAACCTTATGCGCTAAGGTTGATAGATGTATATTTTGATAGGAGACTATATATCCACTGAAGATATTCTCAAATATGATATTGTATCAACTGTAATTATTTACCTAACTATATAATACACAAAAAGTGCCCGATGCGGGATTCGATCCCGACAGCTACGACCCGAATTGAGCACTTTTTTCTAATTAAAAAAAAAATGCTTCAATGGCCCCCGATTCTTGCAAAAGTCCAATCCTACCAGCCAGTGCAAATAACCAATCGGGGTTCTGACACATTTGTAAGTGCAAAAGTCGAACTGCCTTATAAATGTATAGAAATGGGATACTATCCGGATGAATGGAAAAATCATTCTTAAAAATAAATCCAAAACCAGGCAAAATGAATTATGAAGTGAATAAAAGTTATAGACCTATATCATTGACATCTAATCTCTCTAAAACATTTGAGAATATAATTTTTAGCAAAACACCTCTTTGGTAGATTGTGAGGATTACATTATATCCCGTGTGGATCTCATGGAATAAAGTCCGCCCTAGACTGACGAGGGCCATTAGCCCGAAACCATGGTATCTAGGTGGACGCTTATCAGTTTGCCAAAGTTGGTGTTGTGGCTTTGTCACCGACCCGAGGCCGCTAGTTGCGGCGACGGTCAAAAGATGGCGTCAGATTCTGACGTTTATTTTGACGGGAGAAGCGCCCATTGCTTATATATATGTGGTAAAGGTCTGGTAGCCTCTTGTAGAATTCTGTCGACTAAATATGTGATGAGGTATCCAGTCGACTTAAACTGTGATGTGATCCTGCAACTCTCGCTATAACTGTGTTGACCGAGAGGAACAGTCAGGATAAGGAGTTTTCCAGTACCTCTCTGCACCTTGGAAGACCTTTTACAGTTCTCACAAAGTACAGGCAGTCGTGGTCGAAGCAGAGTGGAAAGCTTGGGAATGTTCACACAAAAAACGAAGACACAGTTGCACTAAGAAAGTTCCGTGAACAGATAAAAGTTGAGCTAGGAGCGAAAGATGGAGATAGAAGAGTTCTTACTGGGCTACATGGTCGATGAGGAGGACCTGGGGTACAACCGACGAGGGCTCACGCAGATGGTGAACTGACTGTATCTTCAGGTTAAAACGGGGGCTTTATATACCTTTTCTGAGAAAGGGAGTTTTGCATTTTACCAGATGTGAAGGGTGTGGATCGTCTGGTGACATTCAAAACTGGCGCCGTGGCAGTTTCCATTTTTAGACCTTGTTGTGGGAATTCTAAATCTATCTCGATTTTAGACGTTATGACTTCTATCTATTGCTTCAGCTCAACTCTTAATCTATTACAGAGTTTTATTCATTTATCCTCAGTTTGTACAAAGTACAATACATATGATGATGTAATGACACATGTCAATAATGTGTATAATAATTTACAGATGTGTTTCTATTATACAACATGAAAATCTTGTTATAAGTTATATACAATATAGGGTTGTTGGTTAAATTACCATAGATGGGCCCTGGGAGTGAAAGGGTTTATCCGGGTTTAAGCGGGTAAAGCCTCTCTAACACATGTAAGTAATTAAATTTTCTTTTAATTAATTTAAACTGTGAGGGTTAAAAAGGACTACAACAAGATGATTTGTTTGGATATATAAAATGAAATAAAAATGACATTTTTGTTTGATTAAAAAAAAAAAAAGATGATTAAAATAAAATGATGACATAAAATTCACATTCTAAGAGAATATTGGCGGGCGTTGGAAAGGGTTAGTAACTGAAGAATATGCAATTGTAAGTATTACACATGCAACCAAATAATAAGATCCAGGTGCAAAGCGAGGATATAGACTTGAGCGTCTTCCTAGGCAATGTTTCACTTGCGATCCTATATAAGGGTTACAGTGCTTTGTCACAATTGCTGGGTATTGTATTGGGTTAAAGGTTGATGAAGAAAATAATTAATATGATTGAAAGAGGTGATAGAGCCATGCGATAAGTAGAATTGTAGTGACAGCAGGTGATCTGACTTGACTCGAAATCAAAGGTTGATTGTGGTCCGCTAGAGCTGAATTGAACGCTTTGTGAATGCGTTGGTTATTGTGCTCTGCGGATGATTGAAATAAACTCTTGAAGCGTGTTCAGACCAGAAGTTGGGATTTTTAAATCTGGGGAACTGTGTTCAAAGAGTTTGTTGAAATAACAAAATAAAATAAAAATTGTCAAGCAGTGCTGTCGTTTTTCTACGTTGATGTGAAGCTATGGCTGAAAAATATAGTGATAATAAAGTATAGGGAATTGGTTAAAGAATATGATTGTTGAAAACGATTGTTGTAGATGCCCGATAGTTGCTTATAATAATTGTCATTTAATAAAGGTATTTAAACAAATATAAAATATCGTGAATAAAAATATAGAAATATGATTACGGGTAAAAAAAGTGTAAGTGTACAAAATCAAACATGTAATATACAAGGTGCGTTCATTAATTTCCAGGATTGGTTAAAAAATAAAATAAATAAAAAAGCTAGAGAAAATATTTTTTAACAGAGTTGAATATTGGACATTCGACCACACCTGACTGAAAGCACGAGTCTCGTGGGCGCACGCGCCGATCTAAAAATAGAACAAAACAACTTCCTTGTAAGGTTCGCATTTCTAATTTTAAAATGGCAATTTTCGAAGAGCAGAGAATCTGCATTAAGTTTTGTTTTAAATTGAAAAAAAGTGCTACTGAGACGTATGAATTGATTAAAGAAGCTTTTGGCGATGCAGCTTTATCCCTTTAAGAACTTTTGAATTATTTTCACGCTCCAAAAAGGTCGGGAAAAGGTAAACGATGATCAGCATACTGGGCGTCCAAGATCATTTCGTTGCGAAGAAAACAAGCTCAAAATAAAGGAGTTAATTAAATCTAACAGAAGAATTATCTTCAGAGACTGGACTATCTGTTTATATGGGGATAATGAGGTGCTTAAGGGAGGCAGTGCGCCTCAAAAGACCTGAAAGATGGCAAAACAATGACTGGATACTTCACGTCGGTAATGCGCGGCCGCACACAGCCCATGTTGTTTTGCAGTTCTTGGCCAAGCATTCAACCATACAGATCCCTCATCCACCCTATTCCCCCGACTTAGCCCCCAATGACTTTTTCCTCTATCCTAAATTGAAAATGAACTTGAAAGGACGGAAATTTGACAACGTTGATATGATACAAGCTGAATCGAAGGCAACCTTGAGGAACCTCTCAAAAAGTGATTTTATCTCCTGCTTCGACAATTGGAAAAAAAGATGGAACGGGTGTATTGAGGCAGGAGGGGCATATTTTGAAAAATATTAAATTAGTTTTTTTATTTGTTTTATTTTTTCAAAGATACGGAGCAGTCCTGGAAATTAATGAACGCACCTTGTATATAATATATAATAATCAAGAATTAAAAATGAATTTTAAAGCAAATAAATGTTTCATAATACTAAAATAATCAACTTTGAAGAAAGGTTACAACTGTGGTGTGTAACTAGATCATATCCCATTGGTAAATATCGGTGTTTTTATGACTCTCTGAAGCTGGGAATACGTGAAATGACATTTTTATTTGTCCAAAATGGTGATATGTAGAGAATGATTTCTCTTGATCCATAGAAGCATAGGGCGCTTCTCCCGTCAAAATAAACGTCGAAAAATGACGCCATCTATTGACCGTTGCCGCAAACTAGCGGCTTCGGGTCGGTGACAAAGCCACAACACCAGCTTTGGCAACATCTCTTTGGTAGATGGTGAAGATTCCACTAGTTCCCGTGTGGATCTCATTGAATAAAGTCCGCCCTAGACTGACGAGGGCCATTACCCCGAAACCATGGTCTCTAGGTGGACGCTTCTCAATTTGCCAAAGCTGGTGTTGTAGCTTTGTCAGCGACCCGAAGCCGCTAGTGTGCGGCGACGGTCAATAGATGGCATCAGTTTTTGACGTTTATTTTGACGGGAGAAGCGCCCTATGCTTCTATGGGTCAATTTCCTCCCGGCAATTTTTCCATCTATATATATATATATATTTTTTTTTTTTTTCAAATTGAATACAACACTCTCATTACCGTTAATTAGTATTCGGCATATTTTTGTCTACCATTTATACCACCAAAAATTTCAAAATAACACAATAAGAACAAATACAAATTAATAGATATAAATATTTACAACTAGCGGACGTACCCGGCTTCGCTCGGGTTTTACCCGATTAAAGGTTTGTCTAACGAATCTCTCGATAAAGTGAACATTTTACCCGGTCCCTTGAAAAATACTCGATAAGTTGAATAAAATCAATATTAATTGGTTCCCTCGATAATTTGTGGTTGAAGGAATAGCATCTTGCCTTGGAATTGTATCATTATTCTTGTATGGACGTACCCGGCTTCGCCCGGGTTTTACCCGAGTAAAGGTTTGTCTAACGAATCTCTCAATAAAGTGAACATTTTTTCCCGGTCCCTTGAAAAATACTCGATAAGTTGAATAAATTCAATATTAATTGGTTCCCTCGGTAATTGGAAGTTAAAGGAATAGTATCTTGCCTTGGAATTGTATCAATATTCTTGTCTCAAATAAATTGCCGTGTCATCCTGAATTTTGTCTTTCCTAATTTTCTACATTACAAAATCATCGTATCATCATGATAATATTTAGAGCAGATTGTTGAATTATAACAGATAAATTAGAATATTTATCTTGATTATTTTAAAGCGAAAAGTTATTTCAAAAATTTTATTTGCTAGAAACCTTCCCAGTACTATACTAAATAACTTCTCAAAGTTTCATGGCGTTCCAATGAGTGGTTTGGTCAGGCATAAAGGACAGACAGACACACACACACACACACATACATTCATTTTTATATATATAAGATACACAATAATAATAATAATAATGGAAAATAACACCTCCTTTGCCGATCCCAAGCCCGGATGAAAAAGGAGGAGGAGAAGCAGTAACAAACTCACTAAAAAAAACCTGGTCTCAGCTGGCCCGGCTGATAGTACCCTGCAAAAGCTCTTGATCCAAGGATACAGGATGAGAAGCGTTTGTACTCCATGTTAGGAGTGGCTGCTCAATGACGTCTATTCCTCATTTCAGAAGCGGCCATTTCTTTTGGAGCTAAGTCAGCCTACTACTGAGTAGTGCTCCCAGTCTTAATGATAAAGGAAGACGCATTCTACTTCACCCAGTGAGATAATAAAGAAGAAGAAGATAATTGGAAATAATGATAGGATGATATTTATTAGAGATAATACCTCTCTTCTCCATAAAAATGCAACAATACAATATATTCTATTGATAAACTTTGCGCAAAACGTGCAGATTCATTTTTGTGCCAGATTCAATCAATTTCACAATTCCTCTCGTAGGATGTAACTATGGCATACAGGTTGGTTGAAATGCCTGAATTTCACAATGCAGATGTTTTGGTTTATCCATTTAAATGAATTTGTGCCTTCTGCTCAAATAATATCAACATAATACATTGCTCTGGTAAATTATTATAAAAAAGAGGGGAGTTTTATCGCTGATACTCAATATAAAAACTGATTTTATTATAGCAATTGATATTTTCATTGGCATTTGACCACACAAAAAAAGGTTATTATTGGCATCAAAATTCTTGTGATAAAAGATAGAAGAAAAAGAAAGTATTCCACATCTGTAAAGGAAATGAGAGAATTTCTGTGTAGAATTCCATTCCAGATGTTTTTAATTGTTTCACTTCCCAAGTCAACACGTTCTCTAATTAAAGTTTTAATTAAATCCTACTGAACCAAATATTAATTAGTTTTCGCCACACAAAACACTTTGCTAAATTGAGGGGTGCTACTTGCAGGGTTACTTGCCGCCACATAGTGATAAAATGTCATTTGACATCAATCCGACTTCTGATTGTGGGGACATCGTGACATTTTGTTTATAAAACAAAGCAGTCGGCCGTGGGGCGAAACGTTTGTTCTAACTTAGAAAAATTTCAAGTTTTCAAGCCTACCGCTCTTCTACAAGCTGTAGATAAATAACGATAATTTTATTATTTTTAGTTAGTTTATAAAAAAAGATAAGGCATCTTTATCGTCAAAAAAGACGCATAAACCTTACAAAATCTCATATCCGTCTCTAAAAGCTATGATATTCAGATCTGTAACATAGCCGCAACACCAGCTTAAGGGTTAAGAACGTCGACCTGTGGAAACCATGGTTTCGGGCTAACGATCCTCGTTAGGTCAGGGCAGGCTTTGACTTCATGTGATCCACACAGGATTCACGAAATCCTAAGAATTTGCTAAAGAGGTGTTAATCTGGAAAAATGGCTAGGCTATATCTAGACAAGTTGCTATTTTATCGCCATAATTTTAAACTTGAATGTGGAAATGAAAGATTACATCTTCCATCAAAATAGACGCAAAATGACTTGCCTTGAAAACTTGTTTAGGAGAGGCCATAATGTTACCATGTTTTAGGGATGGTAATTCATGCGAATTTTTTGTGTATTTATTTTCATCTATTTCCTCTCAGTTATGCAGTGTAACATTCGAGCGTAAATCTCCCAGTTAGACATCTCGATATTTTTAAGAATGTTCTTCAGAACTGACTGGAAAGCAGGTTACAGTTTATTGAATTAAACACAAGATATTAAGACCAAATCCAAAAATATAATAAGTATGTGACGTTTCGGTAGCAACGTTGTTATCCTTGTTGTTACCCAAACGTCACACACTACTTATTTATTTTTTATTTGGTCTTATTATTTTGTGTTTATAATCTATAATCGAAATTATGCCTCATCAGTTTAGTGAAGTCTTGTATGTCTTGAGTTGAGGTCGGCATCAAATTAGAATAATGCTAGGGTATTCAATTCTAAATTGAAAATTTCGTACAATGTGTTCTTCTCTCAATATGAAAGTACAAGACAAGCTACAGTATTCTTGATTGAAGGCAACATACCTGGGGTATATGAAATTAAATAAAGAATATAAAGTAAGACTATGCGCTAACTCCCTATTCTCTAATAGGTTATCCCAAGCTATAAAATCCAAAGGGGACGACAAACGCTAACGATACAAATGGAAGGGTTTGGGTACCTGATCAATATGGGAGAACTCAGGTGGAGTAAGATCAGCAAGAAAATGGTGATGATTCTTATGCTTACGATTCTGGAATGATAAGTACACGGCTAATGTCTAGGCGCGTTCTGCAGAAATACCATTATTCTGCTTGTCTTTTGGTTTATACTTAGGATTATTTATTCCTTATTATTATAATTATTTATATATTCTAATTATATATATAGATATATATGTGGAATTAATAACATTTGTATATGAACATTTTTGTCAAAATGAAATTTTAAGAGAAATCACTCCCATCAAAATAGATTTTTCAAAGTAGCTCACACATATCGCTCTTCAGACAATTCGGAACACTGGATGAATCCCTTGTAGGTCTATTGAAATCAAAGCCCGACCTCGATTGACGAGAGTCATAGCCTGTAACGAAGGTCTTTATGTGGGCGTCGTGAATTTGCCAAAGTTAGTGTTGTGGCTTTGTCACCGACCTATGTCTTCTAGATTGTAGAAATGGTCAATAGGTGACGCATATGTGTTTTATATTTTTAAGATTTGAAATTTGAATTTTATATGTTAAATATGGATGAAAAATTTCCAGGGAGAGAATAATGGTCTATAAAAAGACATCACACCTACCGGTCAAAATTCCAAAAGCTTATTTTGATCGAAGAGGTGGCCTATATTTTTATAAACAAATATCCTCTCATCAAAATTTCCCTCTGTATTTCTGTCCTGGGTTCGACCTAGTCACTTTGTCAAACAAACGCAACAATGGTAAGTTCTGAGGATTGCATGAATCCCGTGCGGATATGATGAAAAATCAAAGCCTTCCATAGACTGATAAGAACCATTATTCCTAAACCATAGTCCTACCATCGTTCAGGCTTTGGCCTACATCAGTCCAGGGCGGATCAATATCCTCCAGTGAAAATCTCCCCCTATATATTTGGCCCAGGAATTTTGACAGCAAAACACCACCTATACACACCTATACAGCAGATTGTGAAGATTCCATTTTATCCCTTGTGAATAACATGGGAATATAGCGCGCCATGGGCTGACGCAAGCTATTAGCCTGAAACCATAGTTTCCAGGTGGACGCTTCTCAGTTTGCCAAAGCTGGTGTTGTGTCTTTGTCAACGACCCGAGTCTACTTGATTACGGAGAGAATCAGAAGATAGCGCTTAGCTTATGAGTTTATTTTGATAGGAGGCGCGACTTTTTTTCCATTGATCAATTTTAAAATTTGCGTATTTTCGACTAAAAAGCCTAGTGGACATGGCATCTGCCCGGTAAGAAGAACACTGTGGGTTTGATTCCCATCTCTAGGCACTTTTATTTTTCCGTTCATCATTACTCTTCACAAATCATCATTTCATACTTCATCCCTAAGGATAGGAATAGTCGTTATTTTTCCTTAAATAATGAAAATCACGATTTTTCGTTCTGTAAAAAGAAACATTTTCGGTAAAGCTTGTTAACGTCGTTTTATATATATGTGATAAGGTTTGGTAGCCTCTTGTAAAATCCTGTCGACTAAAACTGTGGTGAGGTATCCAGTCGACTTAAACTGTGGTGTGAGTTCCCGTCAACTCTCGCTATACTGTGTTGACCGAGAGGAACAGTCAGGATGAGGAGTTTTCCAGTACCTCTCTGCACCTTGTAAGACCTTTAAAAGTCCTCACAGAGTACAGGCAGTCGTGGTCGAGGCAGAGTGGAAAGCTTGGGGATGTCCATACACAAAAAACGAAGACACAGTTTGCACTAAGAAAGTTCCGTGAACAGATAAAAGTTGAGCTAGGAGCGAAAGATGGAGAGATAGAAGAGTTCTTACTGGTCTACATGGTCGATGAGATGGACCGTGGGTACAACCGACGAGGGCTCACGAAGATGGTGAAGTGACTGTAAAGTGACTGTATTTTTGGCTAAAGACGGGGGCCTTTTATATATTTTCCGAGAAAGGGAGTGTTGCATTTCAACAGATGCACACGAGGGTGGATCACGGGTGAAATTGTACTGGCGCCGTCCTGACAGTTTCCAATCTATCTTTAGATGTTGTTTTGTGACATCCATTTATCTCGATTTTAGACGTTTCTGACTTCTATCTCTTGCTTTAGTTCAACTCTTAATCTATTACAGAGTTTTATTTATTCATCCTCAGTTTGTACAAAGTACATTACATATGATGATGTAATCAACATGTCAATAATGCGTATAATCATTTACAGATGTGTTTCTATTATACAACATTAAAATCTAGTTATAAGTTATATACAATATGGGGTTGTTGGTTTAAATTACCATATATATATATATATGTGTATATACATATGTAAGGCAGTGTTTTATGATTTACTAGAGATAGGGATAGTCTTATATCCCTATATGAAAAAAAAAGATAAATAAATTTGTAGATGTCCAATAAATCTCCCCCAAAATACATGTTCTGGAGTGTGTGATGGATTATATCTTCTTCCTTCATCAATTAGCCTAATGTCGGCGGTTTGTAGCTCCGATTGGCGCTACTGGTGATGGATTGAAGTCATCACCCTGGAGCCTTCTCACCAGTTAGGATCAATACGTTCACTCATTGGCTGGCCGCTAGCCTTTTTGAATGACACTATGTTTTGTAACAGAATATATATCTAAAATTTAATGTAAAAAAAATATACATTAATAAAAAATAAGCTTATATTATTTTTGAGGTGAATATTATGAATGGTTCAATAAATATTTAAAATTTTTAACAGGAAGATTCAACAACGGAACCAAGCATTCAAATCGTCTTTGACAAGTCATAAGCTTGTCCAAGAAACAAAAGACAACTGGGGTAAAGTTGGTATTTCCTAATGTTCTACGTTAAATTTCGGTGGAGATGTTGAGTAGATTAGGGAAGACAAACTGAATATTACAGACCAGATAATTCCTGTTGCGAACTACGTTTTTTCCGCGATTAACTCCAGGATTCTAATTAGCGGATCATTAATATTGTCGCGCATTGCCCCTCCGGTTCTTCGCGACGACGCCGCTTCCTCCTTCGTGGATCACCTGCCCCGGGCTCCCGTTGCTTCTTCTCTGCAGCTTTACCCTACAGACCACCCAAAGACCTTCTGAGAACCACCACTAGAGTGGAACACTTTTTCTCTGGCAATATCTCTCGGCATTACCACTGGTGGGGGGACTTACCAGTAGAGTAGCAGAAGCGATGTTGGCGAGAGAGTCATGACAGCAACAAGACTTCTAACACTCCTCCTTTTTTATTGTCATTTCTACTTCACATTACATATAAAAAGAATAACAATTTTGAAGGCTCATATACGCGACAATATTGATATATTGTTGCACAGTATATTATTTTTATTGTTTCCCTTTTTTTAATGAAAATTCGAAGCTACAAGGGGGGATGAATAAATAAGGTGAAGTATTTTATTTCTTAAAAATTAAAAAAGCAAAAATAATTTAAACCACAGAATATTAAAATATAATATCGAGAGACTATTTAAGTAGTTCTGTTCTTTTTTCCCACGCGCGGTGCGAGACTTATAAATAAACTAAAATGGAAGCTCCCTTGAAGGATTGCACCACGCTTGAACAACGTGCAGTTATTCGTTTCTTGAATGCAGAAGGTATTCAAACATTTAAAATTTGCCAAAGAATGAAAAATATCTATGGTGAGTCTTGTTTGTCTAAAAAAACATTTATAAATGGGTTAACGAGTTCAAAAATGAACGAATTACATGTACCGATAAAAAAAATCAGGTCTCAACGTTCGGCCGGTAAAGTTTTGTTAACAAATTTTGGGATGTTGATGGATCAATCTGTCATGATTTTTTATCCTCAAGGCAACGTATGAACAGCGACCTTTATTGTGACATCCTTGTAAATAAGCTAAAGCCCGGTATAAGAAACAAAAGAAGAGGGAAGCTTAGTAAATTTGTTCTCTTCGCATACATCATGTAAAACTGTATCTACAATCATTAAATTAGGTTTTGAAGTTTTAGAACATCCTGCATATAGTCCAGACCTAGTCCCCTCTGACTATTTCCTTTTTGGACTACTAAAGAAGGAGTTAAAGGGAAAGTGATTTGACTCGGATGAAGATGTCCAGAAAGTGGTGCAAGAATTTTTTCACACGCTTCCTAAGAGTGCCTATAAAGAGGGTATTTACAAGTTGCCAGAACGATGGAGACGATGTATAGAAAGCCAAGGTGATTATTTTGAATAAATCAAGTCCTAATTTTTAATATCGTTCTTATTTTTTAAATAAATTATAATTCACCTTATTTATTGATCCCACCTTGTATTATAGACGCGTATGATTCTTTTAAAAATTAAACAATTTCTACTGCCCTTACTAAAATGGAAAAATTAATGGGAAGGCCTAGCTCATCAGTGGTGTATCCTCCAAGCGGTTTCGCCAGTTTAATCTACCATACCGCTCTTATATTGCATTTTTCGATCTTTTTTTATGTAACTTAGTTATTAATTGGTTTGATCAAAATAAATTGCGTTGTGTGATTCGCGTGTTTCCTTCATTTTTTAACATGACAATATTATGGAAACTAAAACATGAGAAATATTTCTGACATTGATTAGCTCTATTGGAAGTTCTTATCCATTTCTATTGACAATCTTACTAAGCATTTAAAATAAATCTATATATGAAATTCAAATCCAATCAGTATCTTTATAACTTATAGCGAAGATGATAATGATTTATAATAATGATAAGTAATGTTATAACTATGTATATTTTAAAAATAAGGCCTATTTTGGATTTTAATACGATTATTTATTAATCCGATATTTCGATGGATCAATCTTACATCTTTTACGAGGTGTTTTGCCGTGAAGCACGCAGCAGGTCGCGTGCCCCAGGTGAGCCACTAGACGTCTTCAAAGCTTATTGGGCGATAAACCATCTAATATATACATTTTAAACAGAGTAAATATAATCAAAAGAAAAAAGTAATATATGTAAATAACTATTGAAAATTAAGAGATATCGAATAAATTAAACAAATAAAATATCATAAAAATCGAAATGGCTGCGAAATAAATATACAAATAATAGTAATAAATATCCGATTTAAAAATGAAATATAATAAACATGTAAATAGCATAATCATCTAGGAGGTTCTAAACTGAGTATATACATCTGACAAGTCAATCTTTCTATTGATACTATTTCTATTTTCTAATGAGCTCCAGCTTTCTAAAAATAAACGGCAATGTTTTTCTTTGATAATTTGATGTATTATAGATGTGTGATCGAAGTCTGGAGTGTGACTATTGTTGAACGCGTGATCTACCAGTAGGGATGTCGGGTTATGGTGCTTTAGTGCGGATTTGTGCTGGTTAATTCTTTCAGATAAGGGTTTGCTCGTTTCTCCTATGTATATTGCCTGGCAGGATTTGCATGGTATTTTATAAACCACATTCGCTCTATCTTCTGGCTTGTAGATTTGTTTTGTATCAGGGTGACGGGGAAGATGCTTCTTAAATTCTGGTTGGGTTGATATCTGGTTGTAATATTGTGTTTTTTTTTAAACTTCTGGCTATTCTTTCACAGCCATAGCTGTAAGGTAGGGAGCAAAACATGTTCGGGGTTGAGATTTGTCTATTGTTCGTGGATGGAATTTTTGGTGCATATAATTGACCACGCGTTCAACAATAGTCACACTCCAGACTTCGATCACACATCTATAATACATCAAAATATCAAAGAAAAACATTGCCGTTTATTTTTAGAAAGCTGGAGCTCATTAGAAAATAGAAATAGTATCAATATAAAGATTGACTTGTCAGATGTATACACTCAGTTTAGAACCTCCTAGATGATTATGCTATTTACATGTTTATTATATTTCATTTTTAAATCGGATATTTATTACTATTATTTGTATATTTATCTCGCAGCCATTTCGATTTTTATGATATTTTATTTGTTTAATTTATTCGATATCTCTTAATTTTCAATAGTTATTTACATATATAACTTTTTCTTTTGATTATATTTACTCTGTTTAAAATGTATATATTAGATGGTTTATCGCCCAATAAGCTTTGAAGACGTCTAGTGGCTCACCTGGGGCACGCGACCTGCTGCGTGCTTCACGGCAAAACACCTCGTAAAAGATGGAAGATTGATCCATCGAAATATCGGATTAATAAATAATCGTTTTAAAATCCAAAATAAGCCTTATTTTTAAAATCTAAATGTATTATGGATTGCTCTATATTCAAAACTATGTATATATATTTACTTTGTGTATTCTAGATAGCTTTGACTATAGAGTAGCATATATGTGTAGCAGGTTCTGGCCTTTCACCTGTTGAGGCACCTATAGATTGATATATCAATAAAACGATAATGATAATAATTATACGAAAACAGCCGAATCAAATTTTATTCACCATTTTGTCAAAAAAAAAAAAAAGAAGACATTTTCCAATGAATTATTTTAAATAATAATAAATTTAAAATTTACTTTTATTTTTATGTATTATATATAACGTGGTTGGCTTCTCTTGATTTATCAAGAAAATGGGTTGGCCAAATATCAGGGAACAAGCTAAATCAACGTTTAGTTGAATTCTGTTCCACTAGATGGCGTTCTGCCATCTAAAAGTTCATGTGAACGTGGTCAGAATAAGCTTTTTTGATTTTAATACTAATACCTGACCATTTTTAAAATTGTTTTATAATTTTTTTTTTCACATATATATAAATATATTTTTGCGCCGCTGCCGTGTCAAGGATGCACGCGGGGTCGTTAAGGTTTTCTGTTCTACTCCTTTTTATTCACCTTCGTGAATTTAAGGAGAACAAAGCAAGTCAGAGACAGTCGCCGTCAACCACCGGGGATACTACTTCATCCCTGACTAGATTGGATTCTTCCTTCTTGATTGGTTCGTCTGCCCCATTCAGCTATTCTTGGCGTCACCACGTGTGGTCGAAATGACCCTGCTAGCTACCACGGCGATGTCCAATGTTTCTTTCTTTCATCGTCGCAATAATATATTTTTATATTTAATTATTCAGCACCCCTACACATACTTTGAAGGTTGACGCGAGCTCACCCAATTTTGGCTGGAACCCACGAGAAGACTTGGAATTATTACCTACAAGATGGACAACAAAAGTTTTAAAAATAATAAAAATTTTAATTTTTGAATATGTAAATAGTCCGATTATTATATAGTACCTGATGTGCCATTGTTCACTTATCTCCTGTAGAAGGGCCGGTCAGCCCGAAAGCTTGAGCGATTTAAAATAAAGCTTCCTACAAAAGACACTCGTCCCATGATTCTCGTATTTGTTTTCTAAATAAATAATAGATGGAAATTTTTCCTGGTGGATATCTTCTTATATATAAGAGTCAATGTCTGTTTCGCGATAAACTCAAAAACTACTGAACCAATTGGTATCAAATTTTGCATTTCGCTATTTAAAACCTGAGGAAAATTTTCGGCTACATTTTGATTAGTATTTTTGGCTATTTATTATTTTCATTTGAAGAACTTTTTTTTACGCGGAGTAAATACGAGACGAAGTAACAACAACAGGCCAATTAAGCGACCAATGAGCGTTCTGCATTTTTTTTTTCAAGTTGCTTGTGTACTATTTTGAAATATCTTTTTACATGTGAGTGGTACATTTTTTTTACAAAAGCATTGAGTATTGAGAGAGAAATTTATATTACTAAGTTACGGTAAGTGCACACAATGCAATTTAAAAAACTTTACAAAATTAGCGTTACTGTATGTAAATAATGGCTTTGTTTTTTTTTTCTCTTTAAAAAAATCGTTTAAATACAATTGCAGTCATTAGAAAACACATATGATTGCCTAATTTTCATGTGCTCTTTTATTTTTTACATAAAAATATTTACAGCCAGTATATTAGATTCTATTTTTTTATAAACTTATTTTTTTTTTATTCTTACTAAGAAGATGGGCATCGCGGTCAAGATCCATCGCAGTCACTCACTCAACTCGGGCAATTTCAAGGGTTAATGCGCTGGGGCGGGTACCTCGGGGGTTGGGTGGAAAAGCTGCCATCTATTTAAACTATATTTATTTTAAAACAACTAAATGGATTGCAAAAAAAAAAAAAAGAATTAAATCAAATACTTAAACACTAATATAATACATTTTTTCCATCACGCACACTTTTTGCCTGTATTTATGTGTTACTTCTGTATTGCTATTCTATGGCACTTCTGCTATTTATTATTGATGTACTTTCAGTATGAAGGAAATTGCACTTGAGGGAAATCTCGGGCAAAGCCGGGTCATTCGCTTAGTTTATCTATGAAAATAAAGGTCACCTCTCCCATCAAAACTAGATTCCATCTATTGACCGACGCCGCAAACTACCGACCTCGGGTTGGTGACAAAGCGACAATACCAGCTTTGACAAACTGAGAAGCGCCCACCTGGAGACTATGGTTTCGGGGTTTGGCCTATATCAGTCCAGGGCGGATCAATATCCTCCCGTTAAAATTTCCACCTTTATATTTGGCCAGGCCACTTTGCCAGCAAGACACCTATTTAACAAATTGTGAAGATTCCAATTTTATCCCTTGTGAATAACATCGAATATAGCGCGCACTGGGCTGACGCGGGCCATTAACCTGAAAACCTTTCCAAGGGCAAGCCCTGGTGGTGGCAGCAGGAACTAGTAGCTGTTAGCCGTGCCGTCTCACACCAGTCCATCATCGTTTTCACCCTTGCAACAATAAGAGATCTTTCTATTGTGCAATAAGTTTGACCCATTAATGGAAGAGAAGGAGAAAATTAAATTTGTAGTAGATGGACTGAAAAATCAATATTCATTATCCCTGTATCTGACACTCACCGAATCAGCAGAAGCCCTTTTAAATACCTGCAAGAAACTGGACTCATCCGAGAGAAAGAGAATATAATGAAATATTTAAAAAGAGAAAGCAAATTGAACGAAAAAACATGGTGAAGGAAGACGAGTTTCTTTTATTTATGCATAGGTGCAAGCTTTCGGGTAAAAACCCTTTAACAGGCGAGAAATGTAGCGCGACTTATAAGGACTATGGTACAAATGGTAGGACGGAATAAATATATATTAAAAAGAAAGTTTTTAAACTATTCATATATGTTAATATTAATAGAAGACCATTTTTTGAAAAAGTAAATATTAAATCTGCAGTTTGCAGTCTGAAACCACGAGACGGCGCATGATTAGGGCTATTGAAATAAACATGTGGAATGTTTAAATAAAGGACAAGAGAGGATGATAAGCTTCTGGAAGATCTATTTTTCTGTTGATGCTGTTCAGTTTGTGGGATACTATGGATTCTAGAATAAGTCTTTGGTGTAAGATATGTATGTGCCTGTAATGTATGGTGGGGTTATTGATGTTGAAAGTGTGGCCTGTGCTCTGCATATGTTGATAAATGAGGGATTTGGTATCTTGCCTGGAAATATTACGGGAATGTTCAGTCATCCTGATGGCCACAGGTCTACCTGTCTCACCAACGTAAGTGGCAGAACACTGTTCACATGAGACGGAGTAGACTGCGCCTATAGAACGAAGAGGGTCAGGAGGAGCTGAGGACTTAGTATGAGGATGACGGAGGGATGAAAGAAGATTCGGGGAGTTTTTATATATGGTACGGATGCCATAGGATTTAAGTTTCCTGGCTATATCTACTGAGGAGGGGGAGTACGGAAGAAAGCACAATGATCTGTAAGTCATGGAAGGATTGGAAGTTGTAGGTGTATAAGTATATTTATTAATGAAAGAGAGCGGAAAAGAAGCTGTGGAGAGCTGGGTTATGATACGATTTCTTTCTATTATTTTAAAGATGTCTATGGAACAATGGGTGTATATTCTTTTTGTAAGGGTTCTGACAATATTGATTTTATGGGAGATAGGACAGTAAGAATTGTAGTGAGTGTAACAGGGGGGGGGGCATTGTTTTTTTATGATAAACTGTAGTGTGAAATGAGGATGGTGTGCTAATAATTGAAATATCAAGGAATGGGATAACATGGTTAGTTTCTGTTTCTAGAGTAAAGGAAATATCCTGATTGTAATTATTAAGTGTTAGTAGTATGAAGCTCTCTTGATCCTTTTTGCATATACAGAAGATATCATCAATGTATCTGCGCCAGAACTGAATTTCAGTAGAGAGGGTATGAGTGATCCATACATCTATTCTAGTCATGACTATTTCAGCAATAATGGTAGATAGAGGGCTGCCCATAGGGGAGCCCCTGAACTGTCTATAATGGTGCTGTAGGAATGTGAATGTGTTCATGCTTAAGCATATTTTGGTGAGTTGGACTATGGTTGTAGAAGTGTGGGTATCGACATTTTGCGACTGAAGGAAATGAATCAAGCTATCTGTGATGAGTTCATGGGGAAGACAGAGGTAGAGGAAGGTGACGTCGAAGGAACACATAGTAAAGGTAGGATCAGGTTTAAGAGCTGTTAATTCATTAATAAAGTGAGGGGTGCTATTAATTGAAAGGGTATTATTGTAATTGGTTAATAAAGAGGAGAGGAAGCTGGAAAGATATTTAGCTAGAGGATAAGCGGGCGATAAGTGATAGGCTATGATGGGACGGAGAGGTACTTCTGGTTTATGTACTTTGGGGAGGCCGTATATATAGGCTGAACTATGTTCAGGCCGAATCCCCCAAGGAACTCTTTATTATTCTCAACCAAGAAGACAAGACACACAGATGAGAAGACAAGTCTTATAACCAAGAAAGCAAGACTTCTATTCAAAAAAAATATTAAGGTAACCCAAAATTCTAATAACAATTATCAAAAAACTCCCCTAATTACTCCCCAAGAACAATTTACCACTCACAAAATTATAAAATAAACACGAAATATAAAATAAACACGAAAAACCACAAGAGACTTGAATTGAGGATGGTAGATAAAATATGCTTTAAATGTAATAAACCAGGTCATATCGCTAGGTACTGTATATTTACAATTTCTGTTTTCAGGCACATTTATAATTACAAACAATAACAACATATAATATTATAAAACTATTTTAGTGGCGTATTATTCTTTTTAAAATAAAACAATTTCTACTGTCCTTACTGCGATGAAAAAATTAAATTTTTCATCGCAGTAAGGACAGTAGAAATTGTTTTATTTTTAAAAAGAATAATACGCCACTAAAATAGTTTTATAATTTGATAACAGATGGCGCTCTAGTACATCATAACATATAATATATTTTTAAATCCATCAAACTTGCACCTCAATCGTGGCGCACATTCATACATACGAATATATATTTTCATAACTCATATTTACAAAGCTTTTAGGGGAAATTGGCCATTTAAAATGTTTTAGTTCGAAAGCTACCCTTTTATGGAAGCAGTTGAACAGTGCTATTTTTATTTATTTTTTACTCTTAATCGATACGTCTTACAACTTTAATTGTATGTAATATTTACTTTCGAAATACATTCTACTGTGTAATCTCCGTACAGCTTACAGTACTTGGAGACAATGTTGAGGACAACATGTCCAAAGCTGAAGCAGAATGAGTAATGTTGAAGGATTAAAGGATTTCTAAAAAGAGGGATGAAAGTGTCAAGAAAATTAAGTTTGCTTTTTCTTATAACCTTGCCAGTCTGGTCGCCAAGTTTGTGTTTTCTCTATTCTCCTCAGCTCTTTCATCGTGCCAATTACACCTTATCATAAGTGACATTCTTCATCTTTCTACGCTAAAGTAGAATGGTTGGACTTTAACAGTCTATGTGTGAGGTCCGTAACCATTATATCATTTTCAAAAAGAGTGGCAAGCAAATATCTGTTGGATCTGAAGACCATTCCATCTTTCTTAAAGTATTGGACCGTAGACAATTCAAATCGTTTGTGTATAATGCCCGAAGAACATATCATCCTTGTCAAGGGGGGTGCTAGCTATTTGTGTATTGGGTCTCGAAACTTATAGATCTTTATCAAGAGGATGGCTAGTGTTCTTTTCTTTTGACAAACTGTTGCATATCATAAAAGGTCAATTTATTTTGTATATATGTTAATATGCAAATAATTGGTTTAGAAGTGTGAAATGTAGCAAGCAGGGCGCCGATTGGCTGGCCAACTTCCAATATCGTAGCAGCTAATAAAGACTGATGCTGGGGGAATCCCCGAATGAACACGCTGTTGGAAACCTCGAATTGGGATAAATGGTCCTACTATTAAATACAATTGTTTTTCCCCAAGTTCAATTCGGTTCTTATATTTGGTAATCTCTTTTTTTTTCTCTCTCTCTCTCTCTTAAATGTCAAGGTCTCTAGCTAATAAAATGTTGTTTTTTTTTCGCGGGTATTGAAAGAGCTTTAAATTTTGTAATTTCTATCTACCTGTAGGTTTTGGCATGAAAATCCTTCTTTTCTTTCGTAACTAGTGTTGATTCACTTCAAGGTGTAGGATATCTATATATATAAAGTCGATTGAATCAATAAGTCTTGATATTTCTCTATAGTAAATCTCTTCTTTCACCTAGGTTGATATTCCATTCCAATATAAGGTTGTCCCAAAAGTTCCTGAACATATTATTATTTATATTTTGCAAATGCTTACGAACTTTTGGGACAATCTTGTAATTCTGGAACTTGGACCACCTGATGAGTAACCACCCTTTATGTAGAATATCAGAGGTTAAATCATTCTTCTATAAGATTTTGTTATAATTTTACCAAGGGTGTCCAAAAAGTTCGTAAACACTTGAAAAATATAATTTCATAATATGTTTACGAACTTTTGGAACAACCTTTTATTTTATACGCTTGCTTTTTGAGCTCTATAAAGGATAAATAAAATTATGAGAAAGCCATATTCT
>CP092880.1:49065624-49083553 GCA_030710605.1 Cordylochernes scorpioides
AAAGCATTTAGAAAATATATCTATATGAAATTTAAATCCAATCAGTATCTTTATAACTTATAGCGAAGATGATAATGATTTATAATAATGATAAATAATGTTATAACTATGTATATATATTTACTTGATGTATTCTAGATAGCTTTGGCTATAGAGTAGCATATATGTGTAGCAGGTTCTGGCGTTTCACCTGTTGAGGCAGCTATAGATTGAAATATCAATAAAAAGATAATTATAATAATGATACGAAAACAGCCGAATCAAATTTTATTCACCTTTTTGTCAAAAAAAAAAAAGAAATTTTTTAATAAATTATTTTAAAAAATAATAAATTTAAAATTTACTTTTATTTTTATGTATTACTAGCCGAATGATCGGGCAACGCCCGGGTTTTACCCGATTAAATGTTTTTATTCAAATAATATTCGTTACAATTATAAATTGGCACCGTGGATGTCACTTTTGTGAAACGTCCCACTCCAAACTTTGTGTCTGAGAAGCGATATTTTTATAGAAAGATGATCTGGCTTTTGTTTTCTGCTCGAATGAATGTTTTTCTGTTAGAATTTTGTTCCTGCGTACAAAATAATGAACTGGTTTCACCCGTGGTCTCTGCTTTTTGGAATTTTTCCCGATATAATTATGTATCTAATAATCAAACATGATACAGCAATATCGTCATCATCATTTTCTGACTAAAAATATATAGTTGTAATAATTGATTTATATATTTTTTTAAAATAGCCTATCGTCTTCCCCGTATTTTTTTACCTATGTATGGAAATTTTGGTTTGAATTAGTGAACTACTGCGAATTTGTATACCGGACATACAAACCAACAGACAAACATACAAACATTCATTTATATATATATAGAAGATATATAACGTGGTTGGCTTCTCTTGGTTTATCAAGAAAATGGGTTGGCCAAATATCAGGGAACAAGCTAAATCAACGTTTAGTTGAATTCTGTTCCACTAGATGGCGTTCTGCCATCTAAAAGTTCATGTGAACGCGGTCAGAATAAGCTTTTTTGATTTTAATACTAATACCTGACCATTTAAAAAAATGTTTTATAATAATTATTATTATTTTGCACATATATATTGTTACATCAATTTTAATGCCCCTTACATTTATTCAAAATATTCTATGATATTTAATATTTATTTAAAACAGAATATTTAGAGATTAGCATCATTCCTTTTTATAGTTTCACTCCTTTTTAAATATTTATTGTACATATATCTTTATTGCTTATTGGAGGGGGAGAGGACCTAGACGAAGACTGCGGATCGCAACCTACGAGGAAGACAAGAATAAATAAACCCAATAAATTTAACAGGTAATTTATTTTTATTTAATTTTATTTATTTACTTTTAATATGGAAACCCGCTCGGGAAACGTGTATAACACCAAGAAGGAAGAAACCAAGGTCGACGACCCTGAAAAGCTTCAACTTGGTGCAACAATATAAATATATTTTTGCGCCGCTGCCGTGTCAAGGATGCACGCGGGGTCGTTAAGGTTTTCTGTTCTACTACTTTTTATTCACCTTCGTGCATTTATGGAGAACAAAGCAAGTCAGAGACAGTCGCCGTCAACCACCGGGGATACTACTTAACCCCTGACTAGATTGGATTCTTCCTTCTTGATTGGTTCGTCTGCCCCATTCAGCTATTCTTGGCGTCACCACGTGTGGTCGAACTGAACCTGCTAGCTACCACGGCGATGTCCAATGTTTCTTTCTTTCATCGTCGTAATGATATATTTTTATATTTAATCATTCAGCACCCCTACACATACTTTGAAGGTTGACGCGAGCTCACCCAATTTTGGCTGGAACCCACGAGAAGACTTGGAATTATTACCTACAAGATGGACAACAAATAAATAATAGATGGAATTTTTTTCCTGGTGGATATCTTCTTATATATAAAAGCCAATGTCTGTTGTCTGTTTCGCGATAAACTCAAAAACTACTGAACCAATTGGTATCAAATTTTGCATTTCGCTATTTATAAACCTGAGGAAAATTTTCGGCTACATTTTGATTAGTATTTTTGGCTATTTATTATTTTCATTCGAAGAACCTTTTTTTAAAGGTAAATACGAGACGAAGTAACAACAACAGGCCAATTAAGCGACCAATGAGCGTTCTGCATTTTTTTCAAGTTGCTTGTGTACTTTTTTGAAATATCTTTTTACATGAGTGATACTTTTTTTTTACAAAATGTATTGAGTATTGAGAGAGAAATTTATATTACTAAGTTACGGTAAGTGCACACAATGCAATTTAAAAAACTTTACAAAATTAGCGTTACTGTATGTAAATAATGGCTTTCTTATTTTAATTATTTTTTTCTGGCCTTTGTTTTTTTTTGTCTTTAAAAAAAACGTTTAAAATACAGTTGCGGTCATTAGAAAACACATGTTTGCCTAATTTTCATGTGCTCTTCTATTTTTTACATAAAAATATTTACATGGCAGTATATTAGATTATATTTTTTTATAAACTTTTTTTTTATTCTTACTAAGAAGATGGGCATCGCAGTCAAGATCCATCGCAGTCACTCACTCAACTCGGGCAATTTCAAGGGTTAATGCGCTGGGGCGGGTACCTCGGGGGTTGGGTGGAAAAGCTGCCATCTATTTAAACTATATTTATTTTAAAACAACTAAATGGATTGCAAAAAAAAATAATTAAATCAAATACTTAAACACTAATATAATACATTTTTGCTATCACGCACACTTTTTCCTGTAGTTATGTGTTACTTCTGTATTGCTATTCTATGGCAATTCTGCTATTTATTAGTGATGTACTTTCAGTATGAAGGAAATTGCACTTGAGGGAATTCTCGGGCAAAGCCGGGTCATTCGCTTAGTTGATCTATAAAAATAAAGGTCACCTCTCCCATCAAAACTAGATTCCATCTATTGACCGACGCCTCAAACTACCGACCTCGGGTTGGTGACAAAGCGACAATACCAGCTTTGACAAACTGAGAAGCGCCCACCTGGAGACTATGGTTTCGGGGTTTGGCCTATATCAGTCCAGGGCGGATCAATATCCTCCCTTTAAAATTTCCACCTTTATATTTGGCCAGGCCACTTTGCCAGCAATACACCTATTTAACAAATTGTGAAGATTCCAATTTTATCCCTTGTGAATAACATCGAATATAGCGCGCACTGGACTGACGCGGGCCATTAACCTGAAAACTTTCCCAAGGGCAAGCCCTGGTGGTGGCAGCAGGAACTAGTAGCTGTTAGCCGTGCCGTCTCACACCAGTCCATCATCGTTTTCACCTTTGCAACAATAAGAGATATTTCTATTGTGCAATAAGTTTGACCCATTAATGGAAGAGAAGGAGAAAATTAAATTTGTAGTAGATGGACTGAAAAATCAATATTCATTATCCCTGTATCTGACACTCACCGAATCAGCAGAAGCCCTTTTAAATACCTGCAAGAAACTGGACTCATCCGAGAGAAAGAGAATATAAAGAAATATTTAAAAAGAGAAAGCAAATTAAACGAAAAAACATGGTGAAGGAAGACGAGTTTCTTTTATGTATGCATAGGTGCAAGCTTTCAGGTAAAAACACTTCAACAGGCGAGAAATGTAGCGCGACTTATAAGGACTATGGTACAAATGGTAGGACGGAATAAATATATATAAAAAGAAAGTTTTTAAACTATTTATATATGTTAATATTAATAGAAGACCATTTTTTGAAAAAGTAAATATTAAATCTGCAGTTTGCAGTCTGAAACCACGAGACGGCGCATGATTAGGGCTATTGAAATAAACATGTGGGAGGTTTAAATAAAGGACAAGAGAGGATGATAAGCTTCTGGAAGATCTATTTTTCTGTTGATGCTGTTCAGTTTGTGGGATACTATGGATTCTAGAATAAGTCTTTGGTGTAAGATATGTATGTGCCTGTAATGTATGGTGGGGTTATTGATGTTGAAAGTGTGGCCTGTGCTCTGCATATGTTGATAAATGAGAAATTTGGTATCTTGCCTGGAAATATTACGGGAATGTTCAGTCATCCTGATGGCCACAGGTCTACCTGTCTCACCAACGTTAGTGGCAGAACACTGTTCACATGAGACGGAGTAGACTGCGCCCATAGAACGAAGAGGGTCAGGAGGAGCTGAGGACTTAGTATGAGGATGACGGAGGGATGAAAGAAGATTCGGGGAGTTTTTATATATGGTACGGATGCCATAAGATTTAAGTTTCCTGGCTATATCTACTGAGGAGGGGGAGTAAGGAAGAAAGCACAATGATCTGTAAGTCATGGAAGGATTGGAAGTTGTAGGTGTATAAGTATATTTATTAATGAAAGAGAGCGGAAAAGAAGCTGTGGAGAGCTGGGTTATGATACGATTTCTTTCTATTATTTTAAAGATGTCTATGGAACAATGGGTGTATATTATTTTTGTAAGGTTTCTGACAATATTGATTTTATGGGAGATAGGACAGTGAGAATTGTAGTGAGTGTAACGGGGGGGCATTGTTTTTTTTTATGATAAACTGTAGTGTGAAATGAGGATGGTGTGCTAATAATTAAAATATCAAGGAATGGGATAACATGGTTAGTTTCTGTTTCTAGAGTAAAGGAACTATCCTGATTGTAATTATTAAGTGTTAGTAGTATGAAGCTCTCTTGATCCTTTTTACATATACAGAAGATATCATCAATGTATCTGCGCCAGAACTGAATTTCAGTAGAGAGGGTATGAGTGATCCATACATCTATTCTAGTCATGACTATTTCAGCAATAATGGTAGATAGAGGGCTGCCCATAGGGGAGCCCCTGAACTGTCTATAATGGTGCTGTAGGAATGTGAATGTGTTCATGCTTAAGCATATTTTGGTGAGTTGGACTATGGTTGTAGAAGTGTGGATATCGACATTTTGCGACTGAAGGAAATGAATCAAGTTATCTGTGATGAGTTCATGGGGAAGACAGAGGTAGAGGAAGGTGACGTCAAAGGAACACATAGTAAAGGTAGGATCAGGTCTAAGAGCTGTTAATTCATTAATAAAGTGAGGGGTGCTATTAATTGAAAGGGTATTATTGTAATTGGTTAATAAAGGGGAGAGGAAGCTGGAAAGATATTTAGCTAGAGGATAAGCGGGCGATAAGTGATAGGCTATGATGGGACGGAGAGGTACTTCTGGTTTATGTACTTTGGGGAGGCCGTATATATAGGCTGAACTATGTTCAGGCCGAATCCCCTAAAAGCAACTCTTTATTATTCTCAACCAAGAAGACAAGACACACAGATGAGAAGACAAGTCTTATAACCAAGAAAGCAAGACTTCTATTCAAAAAAATATTAAGGTAACCCAAAATTCTAATAACAATTATCAAAAAACTCCCCTAATTACTCCCCAAGAACAATTTACCACTCACAAAATTATAAAATAAACACGAAATATAAAATAAACACGAAAACCCACAAGAGACTAGAATTGAGGATGGTAGATAAAATATGCTTTAAATGTAATAAACCAGGTCATATCGCTAGGTACTGTATATATTACAATTTCTGTTTTCAGGCACATTCATAATTACAAACAATAACAACATATAATATATTTTTAAATCCATCAAACTTACACCTCAATCGTGGCACACATTCATACATACGAATATATATTTTCATAACTCATATTTACAAAGCTAGCTGATCTTTTTTTTAGAGAAATTGGCCATTTAAAATATTTTAGTTCGAATGCTACCCTTTTATGGAAGCAGTTGAACAGTGCTATTTTTATTTATTTTTTACTCTTAATCGATACGTCTTACAACTTTAATTGTATGTAATATTTACTTTCGAAATACATTCTACTGTGTAATCTCCGTACAGCTTACAGTACTTGGAGACAATGTTGAGGACAACATTTGGTTCAGCTGGCGTTTGTCCAAAGCTGAAGCAGAATGAGTAATGTTGAAGGATTAAAGGATTTCTAAAAAGAGGGATGAAAGTGTCAAGAAAATGAAGTTTGCTTTTTCTTATAACCTTGCCAGTCTGGTCGCCAAGTTTGTGTTTTCTCTATTCTCCTCAGCTCTTTCATCGTGCCAATTACACCTTATCATAAGTGACATTCTTCATCTTTCTACGCTAAAGTAGAATGGTTGGACTTTAACAGTCTATGTGTGAGGTCCGTAACCATTATATCATTTTCAAAAAGAGTGGCAAGCAAATATCTGTTGGATCTGAAGACCATTCCATCTTTCTTAAAGTATTGGGCCGTAGACAATTCAAATCGTTTGTGTATAATGCCCGAAGAACATATCATCCTTGTCAAGGGGGGTGCTAGCTGTTTGTGTATTGGGTCTCGAAACTTATAGATCTTTATCAAGAGGATGGCTAGTGTTCTTTTCTTTTGACAAACTGTTGCATATCATAAAAGGTCAATTTATTTTGTATACATGTTAATATGCAAATAATTGGTTTAGAAGTGTGAAATGTAGCGAACAGGGCGCCGATTGGCTGGCCAACTGCCAATATCGTAGCAGCTAATAAAGACTGATGCCGGGGGAATCCCCGAATGAACACGCTGTTGGAAACCTCGAATTGGGATAAATGGTCCTACTATTAAATACAATTGTTTTTCCCCAAGTTCAATTCGGTTCTTATATTTGGTAATCTCTTTTTTTTTTCTCTCTCTCTCTTAAATGTCAAGGTCTCTAGCTAATAAAATGTTGTTGTTTTTTTCGCGGGTATTGAAAGAGCTTTAAATTTTGTAATTTCTATCTACCTGTAGGTTTTGGCATGAAAATCTTTCTTTTGTTTCGTAACTAGTGTTGATTCACTTCAAGGTGTAGGATATCTATATATATAAAGTCGATTGAATCAATAAGTCTTGATATTTCTCTATAGTAAATCTATTCTTTCACCTAGGTTGATATTCCATTCCAATATAAGGTTGTCCCAAAGGTTCCTGAACATATTATTATTTATATTTTGCAAAAAAAAAAAAATATGCTAACGAACTTTTGGGACAACTTGGTAATTAAGGAACTTGGACCACCTGATGAGTAACCACCCTTTATATAGAACATCAGAGGTTAAATCATTCTTCTATAAGATTTTGTTAGAATTTTACCAAGGGTGTCCAAAAACTTCGTAAACACTTGAAAAATATAATTTCATAATATGTTTACGAACTTTTGGGACAACCTTATATTTTTATACGCTTGCTTTTTGAGCTCTATAAAGGATAAATAAAATTATGAGAAAGCCATATTCTGATCTAATATCTGATAATTGAATCAATTTGTTTATATTTTGTCATCCGATATATAACATATATCGACCCTCACTAGAACTGGAGGAATGTAGAAAATGCCTTACTATAAGATCCCATTATCTAGGAAATGATAATTTCTTCTTGGAACCACCATGTGGCGAAGAGGGAGGACAACGTCCTAGAGCGGCTAAGCCATGTAAGGCGAGTAGAGACATGGAGAAGTTTCCCATTCCACCCAATTTTCAGAAAGACATTTATTGACTTTGAAGTGGATTATAAAGACGGATGAACCTACTATTATGTCAACAGAACATGGATAAGGAATGCAAGGGGGAAACACTGCATTAATTTCTCTAAGAAATTCTAAAATGATGGATAAAATGACAATAGTGTCGAAAGAGATTAATAGAATCGCCGAATGCCGTTGTCCATTTGTATGAGCAAAGCGAAGACTAAAACGCGGCTGATTCTACACTCGCTTTTTCAGTGATACGCTAACTTATGCACAGTGTATTCTGTGGCTACTGGACATGCGTCGGACCTGGAGGCTGTTGAGTTCTGCGCTGCTTGGAGTATAGGAGCTCCATCTATTCTTACTTCCTGTGGTGAATCTGTATAATAATTGTATAAAGCTATGTGTGTGACAATAGATAGGTCGGGGCTCGGATAAGCCTGTTTAGGAATACGCCAATATTAGGACTAATTCTACTAAATTAATAGGACCATCTTCCTACAATGGCCGACCTTTATCAAGATAAAATCATTTATCTCACAAGTAAGAGACAACTTTACATTATGTTACCACGAGATAAGGGCTACTAGAAACAAATACAGGTTTGTTGTTTATGTTTAATTAATATATTTATACCGAGAGAGAGATGTTACGAGTCGGCTTGCCTCTAGGATGGTCAGTAGTTGATAGTCTTCATGTTACCACATCTCAAATATATATTCCCTTTTATTTTTTACTTTTTATCTAATTCTTCCTCACTAAAATAAATTTATGGAATATATTCATATGTATCTACAGTCTATGTTAATAATATTCTTCTCTATAAAATATTGTTATTTAATTCTCTTTGCGCGCACTACAAATCATGATTAATTTAATCAAGACTGGATAGCATAATGCGTAATTCCCAATAGGCCCAATTTGATATATAAGATGTACTATAATATTTTTTATTATCCGATTATATAAGACATGAAGTCCTTGTGTGTAATTTAAGACTTATGTAATTGGACAGTTTGATATGGTCAAATTTACAATAATTGAGTTGGGAGCTGACACGAAGGAACAGATATTATCCTAATAATTTTCTTTGTTTAAATGGCATCTGTTGATTGGCTGTAATTAGAACTGCCACCCAAATCAATTTTTGAAAGTTTGAATAACGTCTATTGTTTCTTTAAAAGATAATTTGCGAGTCGATAAATTAATCTAATGTAGAATAACATTGAGAAGGTATAGCTGCGTTGATTCAACGTTGTAGCTTGGTGTTTATTCATTTGTCCTGATATACACGGTAGGATCAAAAAGTTCCCGAACTTTAAAAAAATAAAATATAAAACAACCTTTGAAAAATGTAAAATCAATTTCACTGTAAAGAACAAAGCCTAAACTATAATTTAATTTAGCCACGCCAGTAAATGCCCATGCGTAGTTTTCATTTTAGGCATATTTTTGTTGTAAGTATTTAACTCGCGTCGGTTTCTGCAATGTCAACATTTGAGCAAAGGGCAAATATTTAATTTTGTGTAAAATTAAAAAGGTCTTTCACAGAGATATTAGCATTAATGAATGAAGCTTATGAACAACGAAAATTTGTCACGAACGCAAGTTTATTTCTGGTATAAACGTTTTAAAGATGGCCGTAAGAGCATCGCAGATGATTCTAGGTCAGGTCGGCCATTGACTTTAACAACGGATCGCAAAAATGGACAGGTACGTGATTTAATTGTTGCTGATAGAAAACTACCTATTGATTATATATTATAAATACTTGGAATATTGTATGGTAGTTGCCAAATATTTATTGGTGAACATTTAAACATGAAAAAACGTTGTGGTTATTTTGGCCCACGAAATTTAACAGATCAACAAAGAGAAACTAGATTACACTGGTCTACACTGAAAAATTTGTTTCTGATAATCCATCAGTTTCTGACTTAATATGAGGTGCTCTCTGATCACGAATATAATGTTAGTTTTTATTTATCTCATCATTTTTTAGAGATTTAACATATACATATTTAGGCCATAATGTGGTACATTAGTCCATATAAGCGGTACGAAAAATAGATTGAACGAAAATAAAAACTAAAAACGTCATACCAAAAGGTACTTTATTTACTTTAGTATAAGAAAACCGAATATATACAAAAAATGTATGATACTACAGTCAATCCTTAATGGATTTCAACCTTTATGATTTTCTCTTATAAGTGTATTCCAGCAGGTTGAGGGACAGATTCTAGCAGTTTCTGCCATCATGTGGCAGTCCCAGACACCTTGATATCTCTCGTCCATCACTTTCATGTCTCGATAGAATCGCTCGCCTTGTTCATCACTATATGCACCGAGATTATCAGGGAATTTGTCCAGGTGACTATGCAAGTAGTGAACCTTAATACTCATATTTACACCCAAAGCTTCATAGCTTTTGAGCATATTTTGGACAAGCTCTTTGTAATTATCGTCTCTTCTATTACCTAAAAGTCCATGTAATACAGCCTTAAAGCCTGACAATGCTGCTTCTTCAATTCCATTCATGGTTATTAGAAAATGTTGTCATTCAGGAGCCTCTTGATTTGAGGTCCGTCAAAAACTCCTGCTTTTATCTTTTCTAGGCTAATATCTGAAAAATAACGACATATATATTTGAAGAATTCTCCTTCCAAACTGCTCACATAAACCTAGCTTTATATGTAATGATGGTAGAATGATTTTTTTCCCGAGACACCAAAGGTTTGCTGATCACATTAGCTTTTTCTACTGTAGAACTTACAGTAGGAGAAGCTAATGTGATCAGCAAACCTTTGGTGTCTCGGGAAAAAAATCATTCTACCTGAACTATCTCGAAGAGGCCATTTGTTTGTTTTCCAATGTATTTGCCATGCCCTGCTATCCTACATGCATAAAACACAAGGATACTTGGTGTATCCACTTTGAAATCCCAATAAAAAGTTTGCTATTTTTAAATCAACACAAATAAACCAATTATGCTCATTGTATTTGATTTTTTCAAGATGGCTTCTATATTTTCAACATTCTCGTACATTTTTATTGTATATGTTATTGGAATAGATGCATATTTATTTCCATTATGAAGTAAAACACATTTGAGACTACGCACGGAACCATCGATAAATAGACGCCCATCTTCAGGACAGTATTCGTCTAGCTTTAAAAGCCTTTTACATTTGTGCAGTAAACCTGATTTGCATCCTGCTGATAGAAAGGAAAGAACGAATTTTCTCTTATCCGATAAAATATTACGTTGACATCGTCTTCGAGTTGGCTCATTTCTTTAAATCTTGATGCAAGCAGTTCCGCATGTTGCTTTGAAAGTCTCAGGTCACGTGTTAAATCATTCAGTTTTGGTTGTGAAAAACGTTTTGAACATAGTTCTCACTATCAGAATCATCCAGTTCGATATTTTGTGTGGTGTCTTCTGATTCATCATAAAGAGGATTATTAGCACTGGATGAAAAAACTGGGAGGGGACTATTTGGGCTGTGTGGTATCGGAAATCTAGCTGAATATAGGTCTTTGTATATAAGCTTTTCTTACCATTCCTGTTAAAGGGTTTTAAGTCTTGTACGCAAAAGTAACAATCATTATCATGATTTTTTGGCTCTCGCCAAACCATAGGGATCCCAAATATCAGTTGCATTTCATCCTTTGTCCACAGGCCCAGTGTTTCGAGACACGTTTTGCATACCGTGTGTGGAGCCCATGTCTTGTCCTGGTCTCCTAATTTTAAACCGAAATATGCGATATATGCCCGCTTTACAAAGTCTGTTATTGCATTTCTTTGCGCTTTTACAGTATATTCGCCACATATATAACAGAAAATATTTGGATTGTTTTTGCCGGATCTTCTTTTGGAAACCATGTCTGGAAATGAATTTATCAATGTGTTAGAATTTTATTTCCATAAATTTTATGGCATAGCTTTTAAATGAGTGATGCTTGAAATAATAATTTTTATTAAATTTAATCTGTGTGAATAAATATATTTTCACTTAAAATTTAAATACTTATTTAATTTTTGACAATTTAATATCAGAAATTGTTATATGGTATAATGTTTGGAAGTGATTTATTTATTTTAATTGTTAAAATTTTATTTTTATATGAAGTTAATGACGAATGTTTTAGAAGAACTTTGAGATGTGATGATTGTAAAAATTATGAAGCAATCACGAAGCTTTGGCAGTTTTCTTTATTAAAATATTATTTTGGGGAAATGCACTTTATGGTCATTATCTATAGATTTTGATGGCATACAGAAAACCCAAGAGCAGATATGGAATCAGCGCCATTGGATTACCCAAAAAGCATTTTAAATGCTCAAACATCAAAGATTTTTAAAATTTTGTAGGTCTGTGTATTCTCAATTTGCAAAGATTCAATTGATACTGAAAATAATGATTCTGATTTTAAAAAACAATAATAACGCGCGCGCGCGCGCGCGAGTAGAATAAAATACTTACAAACTGCTTGAATGGCAAGAATAAAAATGTAACTCGGTGACAATAGCAATCTGTTGGCTCTAAAGTTTGAATTCTAGGCTGCTGTGTGTAACAGATATTCCAGATGAAGAGCCGCGCGATGTGACTTTCCTGTGTTCCAGCTCTACTGACAGCGTTGTTACAGGAGCTATCTAGTGTTAGACAGTAGATATTGACAGTTTTAGTGCTTACACCCCTATGGTGGCCACTGCGTCGATTAGCCGCCTCAGATATCCCGCTCTGGTCATTGGTCATTCCACGCTGGGAGGGGGACCTTACTACTTTAACCCTGTATATACACATAGCGTGGACCACAGAAGAAGGACTAAGCGCTGATTACCAGGCTGTTGACTCTGCGAAAACCTCCGATGGGAGGCCTCGCGTGCTGCCGTTAGTCCAGCTTTCAGCGTTGTCAGTGTACAACAGTGCTGTTTTCAGTCTCTAGTCTCCTCCATTTCACTTTGTTGTCAATTGAAATTCTATAGCAAACTGTCGGAATTGGGAAGTTGGATTCAGGGGTGTATCAATACATGACGGTGTGAGATAGTATAGTCTACCTCTAACCCCCTATGTGTTATGTATCGAGATATCACGTGGAGCTCTCACCATGTCTAGTTAATATTTAGGGAAATGTCTTTCTTTAAGCTCCCTTCTTAAGTTGCCAAATTCTTTCTTTATAACTTTTCCTTCATGCGGTATAAAGGATATCAAATCCCTTGAAAATAGTAAATGAATGTTACTCTAGATATTTAGAGATCTCTCATTATATCTTTAAAAAATGAAATATTTGTGACAACAATGAAGGAGGGTGCAACTACAATAAATAAGCATCTAAATATTTCTTCAATGACATTTAAAGTATAGTTCTGGGGGGGCAGTATCAGAACCATGTTAGATGGGCGGAACACCTATGGGAGTTGAAAATCTAGAGATTAAGAAGATGGATATGTTGGGATCAGGGAATGGGAGAGTTAGGGATCAGGGAAAAGAGGTAGGGATCAGGGAAAGAGAGAGTTAGGGATCGGAGAAAGGGAGAGGTAGGGATCATGAGAGATGTAGATCTTGTTAAAAGCGCATTAACTGAATGTCCTATTGCACATGCAATTATCCTTAGACTATGTTTCATCTAATTATCATGGCTTGCAACACATTGCCTGTCTGAACATAACTTCCATTCTTATGAAGGCATCACATATTTGGGTCAATTTGTGGATAGGTCAAAAGATGATAAATTTTTTTAATGAGGAATTCGCCTATTGCCTGAAAGATAGACAAAAGGAGTGGGTATCAATTTACAATATGTTTAATAAAATAATTTTTATTTATTTCACAAAAACAGTCAAACATTCTGTTTTAATGTCCATCCATACAAAGTTCAAAACAACAACCACTCACCCGTGCAGGCCCGGTCACGCTCCACCGCGGCACGTGGGAAAACATACAATGTTCCCAGCACATCCCCCTTTTTAAGATTTGAAATATATATACATTACAAATTTTAAATGCATAATATAATTAATAATGAAGGCGATCCACGGGTTTAACAATTCGTCCACCCCGGGTTCTTATCTGGCCGTCTTCTGAGTCGTTAGAGGGATAATCCACAACTGGGGTCTTTTCATTTTCAACCAGTTCCTCTCCCGAAAAGGTCGGCGTCGATGGGTCGGCTGGATATTGCACTGTATCTCCTTTTCGTAGATGGAACCTGTTTCGACGTAAAGTCCCAACTGGAGTATCAACCATATATGACCTTGGTGTCGATGCTTTCTGCTTTACAATCCCCCAGATTCGCATATCTGTAATCCAAACCGTGTCACCTTCGGATAGCTCCTTCATGTCCGTAGTTCCGCAGCGTTGATCATATCTGGATTTCATATCCTTTCTCCTTCTCCCCTCCTTTCTTTTCAGGGTCTGAGAGTCTACCAACCTTGGATTAAGATTATCTGGTGCAATTGGCAAGGTCGTTCGGAGTTTACGTCCCATGAGAAGCTCAGCAGGGCTGTAACCGTTCTCCAAAGGGGTTGATCGATACTCCAGGAGTCCAAGCGATGGGTCTTGATTTTTCTTGAGGATCAACTTAGCAATTTTCACACCTGCTTCTGCCATCCCATTGCTCTGCGGGAATCGAGGACTTGAAGTGACATGTGTGAATCCGTACTGCCTTGCGAAATTTGCAAATTCACGAGAAGCTCCAAATTGCGTCCCATTATCGCTTACAACAGTTTCTGGTATTCCATGTCGGGCAAATATGGATTTGCAACTACGCACCACCACATTGGCTGTGATCCGATCCAGCTGAATCATTTCAGGAAAGCGAGAATAATAGTCAATGACGACTAGATACCACTTATTCTCGAACTTGAACAAATCCATTCCAATCTTTTGCCACGGTCGTGTAGGAAAGTTGGTTGGTATCAAAGGTTCATGTTTTGAGTAGGCTTCCTGGATACAGACACTGTACTTTCTGACCGTTTCCGCGATCTCTTCCGAAATTACAGGCCACCATACCGTTTCACGTGCGCGAAGCCTTGTTTTTGTAATCCCGAAGTGCCCAGGGTGCAACTTATCTAGGATCTCCAGTTTCATACTTGCTGGAATAACAAGATGACAGCTACGCATCAGTAGTCCATTTTGAACGCCGAGTTCATCCTTGACATGCCAATAAGAGAGCAGAGCCCGTGACATCTTCTTCTTATCTGGCCAGCCTTGCTCAAGGTAGTTGACTACTGCTTTCAGAGTCGTATCTTCTTGTTGAGCTTCAAAAATCTTCGTCAACATCTCGTCTTTGTCGGTTATACACGAGAGAACTGCATTTATATGCGCTGAGGTTGGCCGTTCGTTTTCACCTCTCTCGGTTGTAAGAAGTGGTTGTCTGAATAATGCATCGGCGTCGAGCAGCTCCTTTCCAGGGATATGCACTATTTCGAATCCAAACCTCATCATACGCATTCGGAAACGTTGCAGTCTTGGGGTCAGCCAACTCAATTCTTTCGTCGAAAATAGAGGGATGAGAGAGACTTATGGTCGGTCTCAATTCGGAAATGCATTCCAAGCAGGAAATCTTGAAAACGTTCGCAAGCCCATGTAATTGCGAGAGCCTCTTTCTCGATCTGAGCATATCGTTTTTCGGTAGGTGTCATAGTTCTAGAAAAATAAGCAACAGGTCGCCAGATTCCATTCTTACCTTCTTGCTTCAGTACCGCTCCCAAGCTGTATGAAGATGCGTCGGATGACACCATAGTTGGTTTCCTGACGTCGTATGCTGCCAAGATGGGTTGAGTAGTGAGCAATTCTTTCAACTTTCGGAATGCTCGCTCCTGGCTGCAATCCCAAACGAAGTCTTGACCTTTCACCAACAACTGGTTCAGTGGAGCCACAATTTCATATAAATTTTCCACAAAGCGTCCCAGATGGTTAACCATGCCAAGAAATCTTCTTACGCCATGATCATTGGTCGGAGCAGGCATCTTCGCCACTGCTTCGATTTTCGCTGGATCTGGTCGAATACCGTCTTCATCCAGTATGTGCCCAAGAAAATTAATTTTTGGCACGCCGAAGACACACTTGGCCTTGTTTAGTGTAACGTTCGCCTCTTTCAGTTTTCGGAGCACTAAACGAAGAATTCGATCGTGAGTCTTGGAGTCGGAGGCAAATATCAGGATATCGTCCAGGTAACACATTACACCGTCCATGCCTTGCAAGATTATTGACATGATTTTCTGAAAATACTCTGGGGCGAGTGAGATTTCAAATGGCATTCTGCAGAATTTATATCTCCCAAAAGGAGTGATGGAGGTCGTTAAATGCTGGCAGTCCGGGCTCAATCTTCGCCTGCTTATCTGGGGAGTAATTTGCAAAATGGCCAGTTTTTGAACATAGGTTACATCTTTGTCCTTCAGCACGGCAAGCCTGTCCTTCCCTGTGGGTGAAACCTCCGCATTTTGGACATCGTGATCTTGTTTTGGCTGACTTCTCCTTCTTCCTCGAAGGCTGCTGTTGTTGTTTCTTCGAGTTGAACTTCACCTAATTGACCTTTTGGCTTGTTGAGGGACGCTGCAGGTCGACTTGCTGCTGTCGAACGGCTTCCTGCTGTCGACCCATTTTCACCGCCTTTTCCAAAGTCAGTTCGCTGTCCAACTGCATTCTTTCAGATAAAGCTTTGTCCCTCACTCCAACCACTATTCAATCACGGATCAACTGCTCATGAAGACCCTCAAATTCGCAACTATCAGCCAATTTGTACAATGAAGCGATGAATTCGTCCACTGGCTCCCGATCCTCTTGGATTCTTGAATTAAATTTCGCACGTTCGTAGATAATATTCTTTCTGACACAGAAGTGGCTGTCGAACGCCTTGAGGACGGAATCAATTTTCGTTGCCTCTTCCTCCTTTTCGAACTTGAAGGTCCTGAATATATCATCCGCGCGGTCACCCATCAAGTACATGAACAAATCGATCTTGTCCGCCTCCTCTTTCTTCTTCATTCCACTGACCACGAGGTATCGTTCGAATCTCTTCCTCCATTTGGGCCATTCGTTGAGGGTCGAGAAGTCGAAAGTTTCGGGAGGTTGAATCTGAGCCATGTTGAATTATCTTCCAAGGTACACAAAAATCGATATTTTGCAATATACAGGTTCGTATTTTATCCTGTTATCGCTGCCACCAAGTTTTAATGTTCATCCATACAAAGTTCAAAACAACAACCACTCACCCGTGCAGGCCCGGTCAAGCTCCGCCGCGGCACGTGGGAAAACATACAATGTTCCCAGCACACATTCAAACAAATAGTTCTGAATATTTTTTTGAATAATACGATTATTTAGATAGAAAAATTAGTCTTTTCTTCATTCTCATTATTTATTCGGTTTCTTCCCAATGAATTTATTTACTTATAACAAATTAGTATTGATAATTTTCCTTAGATCAAAAAAATGTATCAATACAATTTTAATCCATCACTGTAAGTTGATCGTGAAATAATTCTTTATGAATAAATTTAAAAAGTTACACTCACATAGTGCACATAGGCAGAGTGCCATCTAGTGGAACAAAAATAAACTAAACGTTTATTTAAATAGATATGCTCAGGTGAGCACTGTCAGGATATACCTTTTTATGCCATACATTTTTCTACCCTTTATTTCCTCCTTTATTATATTGTTCTTTATTTGACCTTAATTTTTCTTTCTGTAACAATTGCTCGTCACGTCTTGCTCCTCGTCAAGTCGAGGTCCCTACTGACTAACTTTGAGTCCGAGATTTTCCTCGTTAACTCTCTATTGCTCTCATTGGTTGAAATCGTCTACGTGGTTACATTTGGTTGGGTGTTAGTTTTTCATGCTGAACTCTGATTAGATATTGGTACCTCCATTGTCTTCTCATGATTACCATCCTCTAGGAAGAAGAAGGTCTTTGAACTTAGTTTTATGGTTCCTGGGAAGTGACCTTACTTCCTGGATAATGAAATCCTGGTAATGGCTGTTCTCTCTCTTTCGCGAGGCCTGACTTTTATTGAAACTTTTCAAACGATACATTGTATATATTGTGGTGGGGTTACATCTTGGTATATACAAATTATGACATATATATATATAAAGAGACAAGGGTCGCCTCTCCCGTCAAAATAGACGTCTAAAACTCTACGCTATCTATTGACCGTCGCCGCAATTAGCGGTCTCGAGTCGGTGACAAAGCCACAACACCAGCTTTGGGAAACTGAAAAGCGTCCATTTAGAGACCAAGGTTTCGGGGTAATGGCCCTCGTCAGTCTAGGGCGAACTTTATTCCATGAGATCCACACGAGATCTAATGGAATCTTGGCAATCTGCCGAAGAGGTGTTTAGCTGGCAAAGTGGCTAGACCATATCTATGGCTAAAATATAGATGGAAATTTCGCCGGGATGAAATTGA